>CATIWC010000344.1:0-397873 GCA_948472305.1 Vicia faba
ATATATATATATATATATATATATATATATATATATATATATATATATATATATATATATATATATATATATATATATATATATATATATATATATTTATGTGCAAATGTCCATATAAGCAAATAAATACCTAAAAAATATAAAAATGGTGTAAAAAATATTTTTCATGTTTTTAATATTATTAGCAAAAATAAATAAGTCAAAATGAAAAAAGAAAAGTCAACAAATCAAGCAAATAAATAAAATGGGCTCAGGGGGTGCAAAACCAAAAATATGGTGTGAAGAGAAATAACACAAAAGCCCAGCCCATGAAACTTCTTCTTCAACCTTCAGCCAAAAACGTTCAAAAAAACGCGCGCCTGTGACCAAGTTTAAACATCTGGATTCTTTGACTTTTTGCACAAACTTCCAACATAAGAAATGTTAAGCATTGAATCACGATTCTAAATATATAAAAAACTCATCCTAACTCTCAGAAATGAGAGAGAATTTTGACATTCCCAAATCCTGACCTAAGTTTTCTTCCATTTTCAAACCTTAAATTCTCACAGCTCAGGCAAAATAAATGAAAAGTAAAAGCATGTACAGGTTCAGGGGCATGAGTAAAACATTTCTTATTCACAAACCTAGAGCTAATGATGCCTATACTAAGAGTTAGAAGTTCACAAAAATACCTGTTCAGTTGAAGTTCTATCTGGCAATGGGGGAGCTTTCAGAGCAAGATAATGATCTGTATAGCTTGCCTGAGGTGTGGTGATGCTATTCCAATGCTTGCTTTGCTTTGAAACACCTTGAATCGAGCTATGGACCTTCAACTGCAAAATAAGAAATTGAAAATGGTGGAACTGGTTAGAGGAATTACAGGTTGTGTTTTAGGTTTTGGTTAGCTTGCATTGATGCTAGGGAATGTGTTTGATGAGCTTTGGGCAAGAAATCATGCAAGGGATGAGAGTTGGTACTCAAACTGCAGTGAGAACTCTGTTTGAGCAATTTGATGGTGGTTCTGAGTTTGTGGAGGTATTGGAGGTATTGGAGTCGTGTTCTAGCTTGGGTTGGATGATTAGAAGGTGTACAAAATAATTGCTTAAGTGTTCTAATGCTGAGATGAGAGTTATGTTATGATATGGGATGTTTCTTCACACTTAAGCAAGCAAAGCCAAGTTGATGTTCTAGGCAAGTAGAGGCCCCCTAAACATGCTGCTAACCTTGTCTTGATCAAAGTGTTTTGCTCATAATCTTGTGCCAATTAGATTTCATCTGTACTTGTTGGATTTTCAATTGGACATAAAGCTTAACTTTTCAAAAATGGCTATTTCACTTTTTCCATAAATGGATTAAACTTGTATGTAATGCTTGAACTCATAGAACAACACTTTAGCACAATGAACATGCATTAAATTATTGAGTGTTGGATGGTTTAAGGGCCTGTAATCAAGTGGCATGCTGGTTTGAGAAATTTGCACAAGTTATGAACATGTACATGGCCATGAATCAAAGTGACTTTTGGCCATATTGCAAAATTCGATCCTCTCAAGTTATGAGGTTGTTTGATGAGTTCTTGGACATTTTGGAAATCTTGGAATGTGTACTACAATCCATCTTTGAAATGCAAATTAAAATTCCAAGTGGAAGTGTATGGAAAATGGTCTTGAAGTTAGGTAGAAAACCTTGTCAAAATAGGTCAAATTTTCACTAAGTTAAGAATGGTTTAGTACCCTTATTCCAAAAATTGTAACTTGAGATACAAGCTTCTTTTGGGAAAACTTTGTGAATCAAAGTTGTAGATTATGAAACAAGCTACAACTTTAATTTTTTGACTTTTGCTTGAATCCAAATGAATCTTGGTTAGAAAGTGGGGCAAAGTTGGGAAAAAATTAGGGTTTTTCATAACTTAGAAAAATTCTAAGTTATGAAAAATTCCCATTTCAAACCCTAATTTGCAATTTTTGATTTCTTGGTGAACAAGTTTCATGATTTGGCATGTTTTGATGAAAAATGAATCTTGACTCTTGATTTTGACCAAAAAGTCAAAGTTTGACTTTTCAGTGTACAGTCAAAATTGATCAATTGACTGGGAAATTCAACTGTCAATCTTGTGTACTTGGGATCTTTTGAATTTGTTGAGCATGTCAAGATAATTCCATGGGGTCCTTGAGTCCATATGTGAGCTTGGTTTGCCATTGGCTAGGTCAAACAGTCAAAAATTGCCTTTGTGCAGTCAAAACCCTAAAAATGACCATTTTGCCCTTTTGGTGATCTGATCAAATTTCTTGTGGAATTGTGATCCAAACTTGATCAAATGGTCCATGTGAGTTCATAATGTTCATGTGGGTCAATTTTCATGAGATTTGACTGTCAATTGGCCACAATTGACTTTTTCCCCAATACAGTTGATTTCTAGGTCAACTGTCCAATTGACTGGGCAAAACTTGGAATCAAGACTTGAAACTTGAGGTGGATAAAGTTGGGAGTCCAATATGAAGCAAGAAAGTCATCTTAGGCATTTTAGGTCAAAACATCTTTGTGCAAACACAAACCCTAATTTGGGTCAACAGTGCAAGGAGAAGTCTTGAGCTGATGAAACCCTAACTGGATCTTGATCTTCAGGGACTTGGTGATGAGAAATTATTGATGGGAGGGAAAATTTTGGGGTACAACAACATGCTGCATACTCTGCCATGTTGTTGGTGCAGTTGAAACATAGTCGGGCAGTGAGTGGAGTATGAGTGCCTTTAGGGGATATGATCACAGCGCCGATACCATTACCCAAAGCGTTCGAGGCTCCGTCAAAGTGCATAGACCATCAGGATCCTTCCTCAGGTCCTTCATCCGGTCCAGGTACTTCACAATCAGTCACTACCATGATATCCTCGTTTGGAAATTCAAAGTTCATCGACTGGTAATCGTCCACTGCCTGGTGTGCCAAATGGTCTGCCAATACACTTCCCTTGATTGCTTTCTGAGTCGTGTACTGGATGTCGTATTCTGTCAAGATCATCTGCCATCTTGCTATTCTTCCGGACAAGGCAGGCTTTTCGAAGATGTACTTTATTGGATCCATTTTTGAAATCAACAGAGTAGTGTGAGTCAACATATACTGTCTCAGCCGGCGAGCAGCCCATACCAAAGCGCAACAAGTTTTCTCGAGCAGTGAGTATCGGGCCTCACAGTCGGTAAACTTTTTGCTAAGGTAATAAATGGCGTGTTCTTTTCGGCCAGACTCGTCATGCTGCCCCAGCACACACCCCATTGAGCTGTCAAGTACTGTCAAGTATAAGATTAGAGGTCTCCCTTCAACCGACGGCATAAGAATGGGTGGTTCTTGGAGATACTCTTTGATTCTTTCGAAAGCGGCCTGACATTCATCGTTCCAACGTACTACTTGATCTTTCTTCAGCAGCTTGAAGATTGGTTCACAGGTATCAGTTAGATGCGAGATGAATCGGGCAATGTAGTTCAACCGTCCTAGAAAGCCTCTGACTTCTTTCTCTGTCTTGGGAGTTAGAATCTCTTGTATGGCTTTCACTTTGGCAGGGTACACCTGAATGCCTTTGTCGCTTACGACGTAGCCTAGCAATTTTCCAGATCTCACGCCAAAGGTGCACTTGTTTGGGTTCAACCTCAGCTTGTACAACTTCAGACGGTCAAACAGCTTCTGTAGATGGTCAAGGTGTTCCTCCTCAGTTTGGGACCTTGCAATCATATCGTCGACGTATACTTCTATCTCGTGATGGATCATGTCATGAAATAAAGCAACCATGGCACGTTGGTAGGTTGCCCCAGCATTTTTCAACCCAAAAGGCATGACCTTGTAGAAAAAGGTGCCCCACTGAGTAACAAAAGTGGTCTTCTCCATGTCTTCAGGAGCCATCTTGATCTGATTATAACCGGAGAAGCCGTCCATGAAGGAGAATACTTTATGCTGAGCAGTGTTGTCAACCAGAACGTCGATATGAGGCAGAGGGAAATCATCCTTAGGGCTCACCCTGTTCAAATCCCTGTAATCAACACACATTCGGACCTTACCATCCTTCTTCGGCACTGGAACCACGTTGGCAACCCACTGAGGGTAAGAAGTCACTGCTAGAAACCTGACATCAAATTGTTTCATAACCTCAGCTTTGATTTTCTCGGACATTTCTGGACGCATACGGCGGACCTTCTGTTTTACCGGAGGGCATTCTTCTTTGGTAGGCAGGTGATGAACCACAATGTCGGTATCCAACCCAGGCATGTCTTCGTAAGACCAGACAAAGATTTCCACATAGTCATGCAACATCTGAATCAACCGTTGTTTCACACTGAGCTCTAGATTGGCACCAATCTTGACTTCCTTTCTGTCTGTCTCAGTACCCAGATTTACCGTTTCCACTGACTCTTCATGTGGCTGAATGGCCCTCTCTTCCTGGAGTAGCAGTCTTGCAAGCTCACCAGGCACTTCGCAATCATCTTCACCTTCGTCTTCGGCTAAGTTGATCGGATTTTCGAAGTCATAATTGGCAGTAGCAGAGTCGTTACCAGTGAGATCCAGAGTGGATTGGAACCTGTATGAGTGAGTGTGTGTAAATATAGCTGTTTTGCAATATATAATAAAGAAAGAAAAGGAGCGCAAGATTTTGAAATGCAACAAACGTCCAATGTTTTTATTAATGATATATGAAAATGACACACAAAAGCCCTCACAAATGAAGCCACGGTGCCCCGGGTAAGACACCGAGCCATAAAAGTTTCAAAATATTGTCTGTTACAAATTCAAAACAAAAGAGTTCATTACTGAGTGACAAAAGTAATAGGTGTGAAGTCTTTCGCAGTCCAGTTGCTTGGTCCACCGTCGGTTGTTGGGTAGATCCAGCTGTCGAATTCAGATTCCTCGACATCGTCTTCAATAGCATTTACTCCCGGGTTGGTGATGAACACAGGAGGTCTTCCAATCCTTTCCTTACGAACAGTCCTCTGAGCTTCTACAGTGAAACCCAAACCAAACTTGTCGGTCTTTGGAGTGAAATCAGGAGGTCGGCCCCAGTTTACGCACTCACCTTTCTCAATCACAGCCCGAGCATCCTTTAAGGAAGCCATCTTCAAAGGAGAATCTTCTTCAGTTACAGTCTCTGCTGACGCCAGTGTCTGAGGCACCTCTTCAAAGTGTTGAAAGGGGGTCTCAATGAACTCCCCATCCATCTCTATGTACCGGAACGAGTTGAGGTGGCTGACCATATATTCTTCTTCCCCCTGAACTGTAACAATCTTCCCTCTGACCGGGTACTTAAGCTTCTGATGTAGTGTGGAGGTCACAGCTCCAGCCTTATGGATCCATGGACGACCCAACAAACAAGAGTAGGATGGTCGGATATCCATCACATAGAAAGTAGAATCAAAAACTTGAGAACCAACCCTGATTGGAATGTCAACTTCCCCATGTACCATCCTTTTCGAACCGTCAAAGGCCCGGACAACAATGTTACTAGGCTTGAGATCCAAACCCTCACAATCCAACCTGTCTAGGGCCTTCTTGGGAAATACGTTCAATGAAGAACCGGTGTCTACCAACACATGGGCAAGAGTAGTGCCCATGCATTCAATGGAGACATGCAGGGCGTCGTTATGGTTCTTTCCTTTGGCAGTCAGATCGGCGTTAGAGAAGCCCAACCCATTATCGGCAGTCAAGTTGGCCACACAATCGGTAAATTGATCAGCAGACGTTTCTTGTGGCACATGGGCCGTCTTTAGGAAAGAAATCAGGGCCTTGGCATGGGCCTCTGAACACAACAACAGTGATAGCATAGAAATCTTTGATGGAGTGTGCCCCAGCTGCTCAACTACGTTGAAATCACTCTTCTTAATGATCTTGAGAATCTCTTCCATCTCTTGTTGGGAAGCTTCAACATTGGTTGTCTTTGGTGCCTCCGTCAGGGCAGGAAAATCAGTAGCAATCCCTTTGCCCCGAGCGTCAGATGACTCGGCAGCAGGGGTAGGAACAGGAACCTGATCAGGAAGGGGAGCAGGCACACTGGCGGGCGTGATGACAAGAGGTCTCTGAATAGCTGGTGGCGCAATATCTGGTGAGAACAGCCTACCACTGCGAGTAACTTTGGCAGGCCCGGTGATGTTACTGACGCCGGTACTAGTATCGAACTCGTGTTTAACTCCAAGCACATAAACATCTGCCCTGTAGTGCCACGGGACAGCTTTGTCGGATGTATAGGGGAGGGGCCCTGGAACAGTAATAACGATAGGAGCGATCTTCTGAGTAGACATGATTTTGACTGACTTCTTTGAGAGAGCCTTAGGAGGTTTGTTAAAAATAGTGACAATAGAAACTTCTTCGGTACGGGTAGTAGGAACAACAATCTTCTCGAACAAGATCTCTTTATTATCCATCAGGCTTTGGATACCTGACTTCAACAAGGGACAACCAGCAGGTGAAACAACATATAAATGGCAACCTTTACTACATCCCAGAAATAAACCGGCTAGCAACAGGTTCCTCTTGACAGTCAACAACGGAGTAACAATATCTTCCACAGAGGCCACATACAGGTCTTCTTCCACAGCATTCACTCCATGCTGGGGCATGGGAGCAGTCACAACATTGGGCCTTTCGGGCGCCTCGAACTGTATTTCCTTGGCATCAATAAGGTCCTGAACCTTATTCCTCAGAGCCCAGCAATCATCCGTAGTATGCCCTGGGCTATCAGAGTGATAAGCGCAACGAGCGTTGGGGTTGTACTTTGGAGAAGTTGTGTTCACTACCTTCGGAGCTTCTTTGACAGTTACCAGATTGGTTGACAGTAGTTGCGGCAAAATTTGAGACAGGGTCATGCTGAGTCGAGTGTACTGCCTTTTGGGTCTCTCACCCCTTGGTTGGTTATACTGCTGAGGAGCAATAGTAGGCTTTGAAATTACCACCGCGTTGACAGCTTGGCGGCATTCCGGTTTGTTCTGTCTCCTTGGACCATAAACAGCACTGGCTTCCTTCTTGAAGGGCTTCTTTTCAGTACTCGAGGAGGCACCTTTCTGTATCTTCCCCGACTTGATACCGACTTCTACTCGCTCGCCAGTCAGAATTAATTCAGTAAACCCTGCGGAAGAGCTACCGATTAGATGGTTAAAGAATGGACCAGACAGGGTCCCCAGGAACATATCAACAAGTTCTCTATCAGAAAGAGGTGGCTGCACTCTTCCGGCCAGATCGCGCCATTTCTGGGCGTATTCCTTGAATCCTTCACCTGAGGCCATCCCCATACTCTGTAGCTGAGTACGGGTTGGCGCCAAGTCAGAGTTATACTGATATTGGCGATAAAAAGCAGCTGCCAGATCCTCCCAACTGTGTATCTCTGACCTTTCTAGCTTGTAAAACCAGTCTAGCTGAGTTCCAGACATGCTATCTTGAAAGAAGTGCACCCAAAGATTTCTGTCGAAAGTATGAGGTTGGATTCTTCGGACATACGATCTTAGGTGCATTTTTGGGCAGGACAGCCCGTCATATCTTGCAAAAATTGGCACTTTAAACTTCGGGGGGATCACAATTCCAGCAATTAGTCCCAAATCTTCGAAATCCAAGCCGAGAACTCTCTGCAGCTCCATAGCTGCCAAACTGTCTTCCAAACTCTTGTACTTGTCGTCGGCGGGCGGGTATTGTTGCTCTGAGTAGTCTTCGTCCTCTTCAGCCTCTTCTTCTTCAGCTTCGGATTCAGAAGGTACCGCAACCCCTTTTCCTTTACTGGTTTCTTCTTTGGATGCAGAGGGAAATTCAAGAACTCTTCTGGCTTCACCCTCAAACCTTCTTCCCAGGGTAGCCACCCCGACTCTTTTCTTCTTCTTTTTCACTTGCTTTGTTCCCAAGCAGGGCTTTTAGATCCTCCTGACCCTTTGCCAAGGTCATCAGGAGATGTTGAAACTGTGAGTTTTGAGACTGCAAATCCTTGACCGTTTGTTCGAGATCCATCTTACTGAAATAAACAGCAGAAAGATAAGGAAACCTGGTGTAGAGACCTGCTTATGCGCATGATGAATGATATGCTTATTTATGCAATGCATTCAAGGATTTAGAAATTCACAATTGTTTCAGACAAAAAGAACACACGTCATATTAATAAGAAGAAATTTTGTCAGTACATAAATGCCCCATGGGCCAAATATTACAAAAACTTCTCAAGGTAAAAAGATGTTGCGCATCCTCTTTGGTGCGATGTAGGTGTTGAGGGTCTCTTCCTCATGGAGTCGGCGGGTAAGCTCCAAAACCTTCTTCTCACTGGCGTAGAAGCTGGCTTCAAAAGTATTATGTTCCTCCTTGAGTTGGATCCAACTCTTCTGCATCTCCTCCCATGATGTTGGCATGTCAGGATATAGGATGGTGTAGGGAACTTCTCCTTCCTTAACGGGCTCTTTAATCACAGGGAGAACATGAGGGTAAGGCATCATTAGACTCTGGGCTCGGGTTCGTACCCACTTGAGATAAGGCTCAAGAGGGATGGAGTTCTTGTGCCCCAGTGTCTTGCTGTCTACCTTGTTAGGCATCCTCCAAGCTCTGATGAATCTTTGGCGAAGTCCTTGCGCATCGTTGTCGAAGTCAAAAACTAGGTCAGGAATCAGCATGTCATGAGGCCATCCCTCCGTGCATATCCAAATTGTCTTAAAGCTAGACAAAGGTTGTACATAATGCCTCCTCTAATGCCAAGCAATGGAACATTAGGGAACTCTCCACAACGATCAACGATGATGACATTTTCTCTGGACCGAGAACACCAATGTACATCAGAGTGAGTGAGGGTCATCAACCGTTGTGACAACCTTAAGCCTTGGTCATTCTTCAAAACAGATTGTGGAAGGTGCGAAATAAACCACCTTGCAAGGAGAGGAGTACATCACATGAGAACACCCCTCTTTCTAATTGTTCGTGTGTAAAATGAGTGAAGAATGTCCCCAAGCAATGTTGGTATTGGATTCCTGGATAAGAAGATCTTGACGGTGTTGACGTCTATAAGCTGGTCAGGATTTGGGAACAGGACCAACCCATAAATGAGGAGTGCCACAATTTCTTCAAAGGCTTGTAGGTCCAATGAATTCCAACACTCTTGTGCCTTCTCAAACAAGAATTTTGCCAAGAAGCCTTTGACACCGCTTCTAGTTTCCCAATGCCCCATGATGTCAGATGGTTGCAAGTGTAGTGCTTGAGAAACATCTTCAGGCTTTGGTTCTTTTTCCGTACCGTCATAGGGTAGTTGATTAAGAATAGGAATTCTCAGGAGTTGAGAAAATTCCTCCAAAGTGGGCACCAACTGATAGTCGGGGAATGTGAAACAGTGGTGAAAGGGGTCAAAGAACTGGAACAACACCTTTACCATGTCCTCTTCAATGTTGGTGTTGACTAGGCTGAGCAGTCTACCATGTCTTTCACTGAAGGGAGAGCTTTCTGGAATTCTGGATGTGAGCTCCTTGAGTTGAGGAGGGATTCTCACAAGGTTGACTTGGATAGTTTTCCTGCGAGGAATTTCCATGACCTACAAAACAAGAACAAAGATGAAGATCCAAACCCTTGAAATGGTTAGTGTATGCATATGATGCTTTATGATGTTCATGATGTATGCACAAACATATGTACAAGCAATTCACACAAAACCCTAGTTTCAAGCTTGCATGAGGTTTCATAGGTAAGTACCCTCTTGAGTGTAGTTGGCTTAAAAACCTGTCTTATAAATAGTAACCGGGTTCTAAGGAGCTCAATATCATTGGATTGTTTTCCATGTTCATCGTTTTGGTTTAGCCACTTAACTAGCGACCAAAATATTCCAAGAAAACAACCCTCAATGAGTGTAGTATCGAGTATCTACCAACTTCGGACTGCACCAAAGCCGGTCATCTCACTACCCCTAATGAAAGGTCAAGATGGTCAAGTAAGGTTCTAGGTCATTAGTGCTTAGTGACATCACTCAGCGGCCCCGTACTCTTCTTGATTGAACTCAAGGGTTACCGGTACTCACAAATATGTCACACTAATATAGCTATTGCTTCAACCGTGTCGGTATACCCCGCACAGTTTCCACAACGTATTGCTATCTATGAATGTTTCCCCAAATCCGGGTGTAGGATTTCAAGCCCAAACAAGAGAACCAAGATGTAAAGCAATCAAAGCAAACAATTAGTCATGCACAAGGGTGATCTAAGCCCTAAGGTTACTCCACTTTTAAATTTTCCCCAGAAGAGTCGCCAGTTCTGTGATACGGTGGGAGAACTAACTTGGGTTTTGCGTTTTTTTTCGCAAATGTTTCGGTTGAGCAAGAGTCGCCACCGGCTTTTTATTTTATCCTAAGGAAAGGTTAAAAAGCACAGCAAAAACCTTTGAGATGTTTTCTTGGGTTCGGGGGGTAGATTATAGAAAGGGAAGGTATTAGCACCCTTTCTATCCATGGTTATCCATGGGCTGTTAGTTACTTGCTTAGATCACTTGCCTTGCATTTTCAATTGTTTGAAATGGTGCTTTATGTGTGGGTTTGAAAATGTTTTAAAAAGAGGCCATTGTTGTGGCAACCTTTGTAATGATCCATGTTTGAATGTATACAAAGGTGTGTATCTTTTGAAAAGTTTTCAATGTTTTTGAAAGTTGTTTTGAAAGTGTGTTGTGATGTGTGTTTTGAAAAGTAGGCAAGTGTGTTTTGCAAGATTGGTCAAGTAACCAAGAGCTATCTACCCTAAATTTCTCAAAGATCTTTCCTATGTTTTAACCCTTTTAACAGTATTGTTCCACCATTGCATTTGGTGGACAATCTTGTGTTAGGATGTTAACGGGACGGACGCGGGTCATCGTTTAGACCATGATTGCAATGGTGCCAAGTGTCTTTGGCAACTTTTCCTTTAAGGGACTTGATCATTTTTAGGCAACTTTCGAAAGCGTCATCGAGGGACTATGATCATTTGAATTGTTTTGTTTTGCCAAAGACACCTAACATGCAACATGGCCCATTATTGAAGGCAACAAGTGGAGTAACCCTAAGGGGTGCAAGTGTGATTGGTGTTGTCCATTTTCATGTTTTTTTGTCTTTGAATTAGGTCAAACTATTCGTTATTTTTGATTCGCATACAAACCCTAAGTCTATCATGGCATATTTAGAAAGCTTTAAAATGCGGAATTTAAAGTCCTAAATTATTACAACATAATTATGGGATGGGGGGTACAAATGTTCAAATGGGGGTATTTAGCAAGAAATTTAAATCTAAGCTATTACAATCCAAATTGAATATACAAATTATTTAATTGTACAATAATTAAATAAATACAATAAATATGCAAAATGCACAAAAATGGTTTTCTATGTATGTAAAAGTATTTTTCATGTGAAACAAAAATAATAGAAAAGAAAGTTAATTTTTGGATATTTTCATGGTTTAGGGCAAAATCCTAATTTTGTAAATAAAAAAGTATTTATTATGTATTATATACAATATTTATTAATTATATACACAAATAAATAAAAGAGAAGTATATTTATAAAAAAGTAATTTTTGAGGTCAAATATTAATAAAAATAAAAATGTATTATTTTTGTATTTTTTATCCTAAATATTCTAATAAGTATATAAGTATTTATATTATATATTAAATATACTAAATATATACAAAAAATAAAATATTAATTATTTATCAAAAAAAAGTGTATTTTAAGAAAATGTTTTCAAAAGATAAAATAAAATAAAAATCAGAAAATAAAATGTGTTTTGTATTATTTTTTTAGTATTTTAAATAAAAAGTATGTATATATTTATTTACATGCATATATCAAATAAAACAAATAATTGCCTAATAAATTCAAAAAAAGGGTAAAAAATATTTTTAGTGTTTTTTCATGTTTGAGCAAAAATATAAAATCAGAATCAAAAACAAAAAAACAAAAATGACAAATATATCACATAATGGGCCAGGGGGGTGTATGTGGAAAAATGTGGTGCAAACAGAAAAAACAAGTCAGGCCCAGCCCAAAGAGGCTTGTCTTCAACCTCCAGCCAGTTTCAAACAAAAACACGCGTTTTCTTCCTTCCCTGCTATCTTTTGATCCTTTGACTTTCAACAAAAACTTACAACATCAATGTTATAGAGCATCATGTCACGATTCTAAGCATATAAAGAAGTTGTTCTAACTCTCAGAAATGAGAGAGAATTTCTCCTCCCCCAATTCCTGACCTAGCTTTTTTCAAATGTTCATGTCCAAAATTCGTGCAGCACACACAACATAAATGAAAAGTGAGGATATGGGTAGCTTCAGGGCCATGAGTAGGACATAACTTCTTCACAAACCTAAGCCTAGATATGCCTGGATAGAGATATAGAAGTTCAAACTTTTACCTGTTCAGCTTGAATCGTGTACAACAATGGAGGCACTTTCAATGCAGTGTGAGGACTTGTACAACTTGCTTGAGGTCCAAGGATGCTCTTCCAACCTCTAGCTTGCTTTGAAACTAACTGAATCAAGCTATGTAACTCAACCTGCACAAATGAAAAAATGAAAATGGCAAACTTGGTTAGGGATGTTACAGTCTGTTTCCAAGGCCTGGGATCGTTTGTATGAATGATGTAGGATGTGTTTGAACTGGTTTGGATGAAAACGCACGATGGAAATGAACTGGCCAAGTCAATCTGCAACAGGGACTCTGTTTTGCAGAAAAAATGGGCTTTGATGGATGAGGGAGTTTTAGGGATGGTTTGGTCGTGTTTCAGGTTAGTTAGGGAGTATGAAGTGTGTTCACAAAGTTTGCTTTTGTTGGTTCTTGCAGTAATGTGTGATATGTTACAAAATGCAAGTTTTCTTCTTATCTAAGCAAGAGTTGTCAAATTAGATTGTAGGCTCATACAGGCCCCTCAAGCATGCTGCACCAATCACTCTTGATCAGTGGAATTGGTTCATGAACTTGTGCCCAAAAGATCTGCTTTGTACTTCTTAGATTGTGATCTTGACATAAAGTGCTTCTTTTCAAAAATGGCTAAAATGCTTTTTCCAAATATGGCTTAATCTTGTATGTAATGGTTAAATACATAAAACAAGACATGAACACAAAGGATATGCATTAAATTATTGAGTGTGGATGAGATAAAAGGCCTGTAATCTAGTTTGTGCAAGCTGAGTTTGAAAATGCATAGTTATGAACATGTAATTGGCTTATGAACAAAATGACTTTTGCCCATCTTGACAAATTCGATTCTCCCTAACCACAAAGGTGTTTGATAAGTTCTTGGACAATTTGGAAAGCTTGGAATGTGTACTACAATCCATCTTTGTAATGCAAGTTGAAATTCCAAGTGGAAGCATGTGAAAAGTGGCCATGAAGTTGGGCAAAAATCCTGCCTAAAATAGGTCAAGAAATTTCTAAGTTAAGAATGTTTTGCACCCCTATTCCAAAAATCATAACTTGAGCTACAAGCTTCTTTTGAGGAAACTTTGTGAATCAAAGTTGTAGATTTTGCAATGGACTATAATTTTCATGTTTTGAGTTTTGTTTGAATCCAAATATATCTTGATGAAAAGATGGGACAAAGTTAGGAAAAAATTAGGAAATTTCATAACTTAGAAAATTTCTAAGTTATGAAATTTCTTCATTTCAAACCCTAATTTGTAAATTTTGATTTCTTGATGAACAAGTTTCATAATTTGACATGTATTGATGAAAAATGAATCTTGGCACTTGATTTTGACCAAAAAGTCAAAGTTTGACTTTTCAGTATACAGTCAAATTTGATCAATTGACTGGAAAATTCATCTGTCAATCTTGTGCATTTGGGATCTTTTGAACTTGTTGAATGTGTCAAGACCATGTCATTGAGTCCTTGAGTCCATATGTGAGCTTGGTTTTCCATTGGCCAGGTCAAACAGTCAAAAATTGCCTTTGTGCAGTCAAAACCCTAAAAATGACCATTTTGCCCTTTTGGTGATCTGATCAAATTTCTTGTGGAATTGTGATCCAAACTTGATCAAATGGTCCATATGAGTTCATAATGTTGATGTGGGTCAAATTTCATGAGGTTTGACTGTCAATTGGCCACAGTTGACTTTTTCCCCAATACAGCTGATTTCTTGGTCAACTGTCCAATTGACTGGGCAAAGATTGGAATCAAGGGTTGAAACATGGTATGGATAAACTTGTGAGTCCAACGTGAAGCATGAAAGTCATTTTGGGAATTTTAGGTCAAAACATCCTTGTGCAAACTCAAACCCTAATTTGGGTCAACAGTGCAAGGAGGAGTCTTGAGCAGAGCAAAACCCTAACTTGATCTTGAGCTCCAAGGGTCTTGTGGTGAGAAAAAAATTGATGAAATGGGAGGGAAAATTTTGGGGTACAACAGTTAGCTTCAAGGCAATGATATCTACATTTTATCTTCACAAATGAACCATTAATGTTGCTTGTATGAAGAGTTCAAAGTCAAGAAAACTTACCTTGAAACTGAAATTTGTGCTTTGAGTTTGAGCTGCTGTATGAGCTGTTGTTGAGCTTGGGAAGTGATGATAGTGATGTTACAGAAGTTGTTCTTGTGTTCGAACAACTACTATATGATGTATGTGGAGTGTTTAGATGGTTTGTTTGGACAAAACTTGCAAGGAGTGAGAGGTTCAAGGATTTGGACTTCAAAGCTCAACAATGGGAGTTTTGTGGATAATTCTGTTTTTTGGAGAGTGTAGGGATTTTTGAGGGCTTCTACACAAGAGAACTTCTTACTTTTCTCTCTATTTTTTTGAACTTTTTCTCTTGCAATTGGCCTCTCTATTTATAGAGAAGGTTTGAGACTTGAAACAAACTCAGATTTTGAATCACATGTTATGGCTAGATTAGATTGTACATGAAGCAAGCTTGAAGGTCATAGTTCCAATGCTCTGTACTTTGTTGCAGAGAGTTTTTGGACACTTTAAGCATGCCCTTATGATTTTTTATGTTGAGTGTCTGTAGAAGGAATAAGTTATAGGCTCAAGGAGAGATGACTTTGTGATTAACGCTACTTTGCAAGAATGGCAATGTCAACTTTGTGCCAAAAATGGAAAGATCACTTGGACAATGCTTAAACCAAATGGACCATAGCTTAAACGTTTGTGTAAATATTAAATTATGGTAAGATTTGCAAGTCACAAGGCCTGAAAAGTAAGATTATGCAGCACATCATGCCAATTGGATTATGTGTTCTTCACCAAAAATGGCTTGCAATTCAAGAATGAATGCCCAACTTCAGGCCCTTGAATCTCCTAGTTCAAATATGATAAATTTATGCTCTTGGATGTTTTGGAAAGCTTTAAACATCCTCTACAGCTTTGATGTTGACCACTTTTGTTAAATCAAACTGGAACTTGATGAAAATTGGCCAAGAAGTTGGGATAAAAACTTGACCAAAACTGCTGAAAATTTCTCTAAGTGTTTATTCAAAAATGCCATGACTTCATGAATTTATAACTTAAAATCCAAGCATTTCTATAAAAAGTCCTTCTCTATATTGTTTTAGATCTCATTGAGATCTACAACTTTTAAGTTGGAAGTTTTCATTGAATCATCTTGTATCTTGGTGAAAGAATGGCATGAAGTAATGAAATTATCATGTATAAAAGACACTTAGAACCAACACTTTGTATACATTCTCAACGATACGAGAATCATTGCAAAGTTTTCCGAACTTAGGCATTTTCAAAATACTTTCAAACATACACAAACACAAAGCATTTCGAAGTGATCAAGCAATTAAGAGCCCGTAGATAACTACGAATGAAAAGGGTGCTAACTCCTTCCCTTTTCAATACCTACCCCCCGAACTCAAGAATATTCTCAAAAGGTCTTTTCTGTTCTTTTCACCCTTTCCTTTATTGGATAAAAGAAAAGTCGGTGGCAACTCTTGCTATCCGCAACATTTGCGATAAAATGCAAAACACCTAAGTCAGTTCCCCCACCGTATTACATAGATCCTTAAAGCTAACACCAACCTCTTTACAACTTATCATAACGAGATGTACGACATAGACCTTAATGTGGATTTTCTCCAACAAAATATTGGCCCATTCACCTGTTATGTAGCTCAACAAATAAGAGGAAAATCCTCTAAGAAATATAAAGTAACCATGAGTATGGTTTGGGGTTTACTCGATTCGAAAACTATTTCTAAATTAAGATACACTAAATCGCTATCCAATGTGGTATTAGTCAAGAAGTCATCCGAAAAAGGAGAATGTGTGTGGAATACACCGACCTCAACTGAGCCTGATAGAAAGACTCATTTTCATTCCTAAATATCAACAAGCTAACAATCAACTCAACCGAATAAAATTTTTTATCATTCATGGACATGTATTCCGACTATAACATGATACCTATGTTTGAGGCGGACAAGGACAAGACAAACTTTATGACTGAGAGAGCTAATTATCAATAAAAAATCATGTCATTTGGTCAGAAGAATGTAGGGGAGACTTACTAGTGGATGATGAACAAAATATATAAAGAATAAACTAGTTAAAAGCTGAAAGTTTACATGAGTGATATAATTTTCAAGCCCGGCGAAGAGGGAATACACAACGAACACCAGAAGAGCGTCTTCTAACGGGTTCAAAAATACAAAAGGAGGCTTAACCTGGAGAAATGCACCTTAGAAGTAAGAGCTAACAAATTCCTAGGGGTCTACTTAACAGAAAAAGGCATTGAAGAAAACCCAAATAAATGCGAAGGGGTCATCAAGATGAGAACATCAATAATAAAGAAAAAAGTAATGAAATTAAATGAGATGCTCATGTCCTTAAACAGATTCGTCTCGAGGTCTGCTTTATACACACTACCATTTTACAAGTTGTTAAAGAAATAAACAAGCTTTGAATGTATCCCCAGAATGCGAGCAAGCATTCATTTCCATCAAAATGGTGTTATCAACCCCAATAGTGTTATCCAAACCTTTGGTCAGGGATGTTTTTTTCTTCTTTACTAGGATGTCTGCAGTGGAGTCGTTAATGTCGTCCTCATTCGAGAAACATATTTTGGTAAAAGTGGTATAATTCGTATCTAAGGCGTTAGCCGGACTCAGATCTTGTTAGGAATAGATAGAGAAATAAAAATTAACATCGGTGATTGCATTTAAGAAACTACAACATTATTTCCTGGAGCATGTTATCTTTGTCTAATTCGTTCTACCTCTGAAACAGGTTCTCCATATGCAAGATCTAGTCAGACGTCTAAAAGGCCCACAAGTGCACGACTTTATCGATTTTAGTATAAAATATGGTGAATCTCACAAAGACCAATTGACAAGTACCGTTATTTATTATCACATTTTTTATCTAAGGTGGTGCGATTTGGTTTCTTCACGTAATAAAAAATTAAGTGATCTAAAAGTAATTTTAATAACAAGAGATCGTAATGTGGTTCACGTCGACCGTTGATACTCACAAATCATGTTTTATAATTATAACGAGAAAATATTTTCTTTGCAGGAAAATATTAAGTTAAAGGTACTGACTGCTTTCACGTGTACAATACCAGAGTTCTAACATGTAATTTGTCGCTTTCGCGTGGTATGAATTACAGTTTAGAAGTCCCGTTTGGAAAATAATTAATTCTTACTCAAAAAGTTATTTTTAGTAGAAAATTAATTTAAAGGTCCCGTTCGCTTTCACCTGTCCGGTACCAGATTTAAAACATATAAACGTCTGCTTTCGCGTGTCTGATTATATGTGTCAACTCATAGCATTTCGCGTCAACTCATAACTGCTGCTTTTTTGCTTTTGTCACTGTTTTGTTACATGTAAAAGTTAGTTTTCAACACATGGTTAGTGAAAATGAAAAGCGAGCATATGGTTAGCTTCAAGGCAATGATATCTACATTTTATCTTCACAAATGAACCAATAATGATGCTTGTATGAAGAGTTCAAAGTCAAGAAAACTTACCTTGAAACTGAAATTTGTGCTTTGAGTTTGAGCTGCTGTATGAGCTGTTGTTGAGCTTGGGAAGTGATGATAGTGATGTTACAGAAGTTGTTCTTGTGTTCGAACAACTTCTATATGATGTATGTGGAGTGTTTAGATGGTTTGTTTGGATAAAACTTGCAAGGAGTGAGAGGTTCAAGGATTTGGATTTCAAAGCTCAACAATGGGAGTTTTGTGGACAATTCTGTTTTTTGGAGAGTGTAGGGATTTTTGTGGGCTTCTACACAAGAGAACTTCTTACTTTTCTCTCTATTTTTTTGAACTTTTTCTCTTGCAATTGGCCTATCTATTTATAGAGAAGGTTTGAGACTTGAAACAAACTCAGATTTTGAATCACATGTTATGGCTAGATTAGATTGTACATGAAGCAAGCTTGAAGATCATAGTTCCAATGCTCTGTACTTTGTTGCAGAGAGTTTTTGGACACTTTAATCATGCCCTTATGATTTTTTATGTTGAGTGCGTGTAGAAGGAATAAGTTAGAGGCTCAAGGAGAGATGACTTTGTGATTAACGCTACTTTGCAAGAATGGCAATGTCAACTTTGTGCCAAAAATGGAAAGATCACTTGGACAATGCTTAAACCAAATGGACCATAGCTCAAACGTTTGTGTAAATATTAAATTATGGTAAGATTTGCAAGTCACAAGGCCTGAAAAGTAAGATTATGCAGCACATCATGCCAATTGGATAATGTGTTCTTCACCAAAAATGGCTTGCAATTCAAGAATGAATGCCCAACTTCAGGCCCTTGAATCTCCTAGTTCAAATATGATAAATTTATGCTCTTGGATGTTTTGGAAAGCTTTAAACATCCTCTACAGCTTTGATGTTGACCACTTTTGTTAAATCAAACTGGAACTTGATGAAAATTGGCCAAGAAGTTGGGATAAAAACTTGACCAAAACTGCTGAAAATTTCTCTAAGTGTTTATTCAAAAATGCCATGACTTCATGAATTTATAACTTAAAATCTAAGCATTTCTAGAAAAAGTCCTTCTCTATATTGTTTTAGATCTCATTGAGATCTACAACTTTTAAGTTGGAAGTTTTCATTGAATCATCTTGTATCTTGGTGAAAGAATGGCATGAAGTAATGAAATTATCATGTATAAAAGACACTTAGAACCAACACTTTGTATACATTCTCAACGATACGAGAATCATTGCAAAGTTTTCCGAACTTAGGCGTTTTCAAAATACTTTCAAACATACACAAACACAAAGCATTTCGAAGTGATCAAGCAATTAAGAGCCCGTAGATAACTACGAATGAAAAGGGTGCTAACTCCTTCCCTTTTCCTAACCTACCCCCCGAACTCAAGAATATTCTCAAAAGGTCTTTTCTGTTCTTTTCACCCGTTCCTTTATTGGATAAAAGAAAAGTCGGTGGCAACTCTTGCTATCCGCAACATTTGCGATAAAATGTAAAACACCTAAGTCAGTTCTCCCACCGTATTACATAGAGCCTTAAAGCTAACACCAACCTCTTTACAACTTATCCTAACGAGATGTACGACATAGACCTTAATGTGGATTTTCTCCAACAAAATATTGGCCCATTCACCCGTTATGTAGCTCAACAAATAAGAGAAAAATCCTATAAGAAATATAAAGTAACCATGAGTATGGTTTGGGGTTTACTCGATTCCAAAACTATTTCTAAATTAAGATACACTAAATCACTATCCAATATGGTATTAGTCAAGAAGTCATCCGAAAAAGGAGAATGTGTGTGGAATACACCGACCTCAATTGAGCCAGATAGAAAGACTCATTTTCATTCCTAAATATCAACAAGCTAACAGTCAACTCAACCGAATACAAATTTTTATCATTCATGGACATGTATTCCGACTATAACATGATACCTATGTTTGAGGCGGACAAGGACAAGATAAAATTTATGACTGAGAGAGCTAATTATCAATAAAACATCATGTCATTTGGTCAGAAGAATGTAGGGGAGACTTACTAGTGGATGATGAACAAAATATATAAAGAATAAACTAGTTAAAAGCTAAAAGTTTACATGAGTGATATAATTTTCAAGTCCGGCGAAGAGGGAATACACAACGAACACCCGAAGAGCGTCTTCTAACGGGTTCAAAAATACAAAAGGAGGCTTAACCTGGAGAAGTGCACCTTAGAAGTAAGAGCTAACAAATTCCTAGGGGTCTACTTAACAGAGAAAGGCATTGAAGAAAACCCAAATAAATGCGAAGGGGTCATCAAGATGAGAACATCAATAATAAAGAAAAAAGTAATGAAATTAAATGAGATGCTCATGTCCTTAAACAGGTTCTTCTCGAGGTCTGCTTTATACACACTACCATTTTACAAGTTGTTAAAGAAATAAACAAGCTTTGAATGGATCCCCAGAATGCGAGCAAGCATTCATTTCCATCAAAATGGTGTTATCAACACCAACAGTGTTATCCAAACCTTTGGTCAGGGATGTTTTTTTCTTCTTTACTAGGATGTCTGCAGTGGAGTCGTTAATGTCGTCCTCATTCGAGAAACATATTTTGGTAAAAGTGGTATAATTCGTATCTAAGGCGTTAGCCGGACTCAGATCTTGTTAGGAAAAGATAGAGAAATAAAAATTAACATCGGTGATTGCATTTAAGAAACTACAACATTATTTCCTGGAGCATGTTATCTTTGTCTAATTCGTTCTACCTCTGAAACAGGTTCTCCATATGCAAGATCTAGTCAGACGTCTAAAAGGCCCACAAGTGCACGACTTTATCGATTTTAGTATATAATATGGTGAATCTCACAAAGACCAATTGACAAGTACCGTTATTTATTATCATATTTTTTATCTAAGGCAGTGCGATTTGGTTTCTTCACGTAATCAAAAATTAAGTGATCTAAAAGTAATTTTAATAACAAGAGACCGTAATGTGGTTCACGTCGACCGTTGATACTCACAAATCATGTTTTATAATTATAACGAGAAAATATTTTCTTTACAGGAAAATATTAAGTTAAAGGTACTGACTGCTTTCACGTGTACAATACCAGAGTTCTAACATGTAATTTCTCGCTTTCGCGTGGTATGAATTACAGTTTAGAAGTCCCGTTTGGAAAATAATTAATTCTTACTCAAAAAGTTATTTTTAGTAGAAAATCAATTTAAAGGTTCCGTTCGCTTTCACGTGTCCGGTACCAGATTTAAAACATATAAACGCCTGCTTTCGCGTGTATGATTATATGTGTCAACTCATAGCATTTCGCGTCGACTCATAACTGCTGCTTTTTTGCTTTTGTCACTGTTTTGTTACATGTAAAAGTTAGTTTTCAACACATGGTTAGGGAAAATGAAAAGCGAGCATATGGTTAGCTTCAAGGCAATGATATCTATATTTTATCTTCACAAATGAACTATTAATGATGCTTGTATGAAGAGTTCAAAGTCAAGAAAACTTACCTTGAAACTGAAATTTGTGCTTTGAGTTTGAGCTGTTGTTGAGCTTGGGAAGTGATGATAGTGATGTTACAGAAGTTGTTCTTGTGTTTGAACAACTTCTATATCATTTATGTGGAGTGTTTAGATGGTTTGTTTGGACAAAACTTGCAAGGAGTGAGAGGTTCAAGGATTTGGACTTCAAAGCTCAACAATGGGAGTTTTGTGGACAATTCTGTTTTTTGGAGAGTGTAGGGATTTTTGAGGGCTTCTACACAAGAAAACTTCTTACTTTTATCTCTATTTTTTTGAACTTTTTCTCTTGCAATTGGCCTCTCTATTTATAGAGAAGGTTTGAGACTTGAAACAAACTCAGATTTTGAATCACATGTTATGGCTAGATTAGATTGTACATGAAGCAAGCTTGAAGATCATAGTTCCAATGCTTTGTACTTTGTTGCAGAGAGTTTTTGGACACTTTAAGCATGCCCTTATGATTTTTTATGTTGAGTGTGTGTAGAAGGAATAAGTTAAAGGCTCAAGGAGAGATGATTTTGTGATTAACGCTACTTTGCAAGAATGGCAATGTCAACTTTGTGCCAAAAATGGAAAGATCACTTGGACAATGCTTAAACCAAATGGACCATAGCTCAAACGTTTGTGTAAATATTAAATTATGGTAATATTTTCAAGTCACAAGGCCTGAAAAGTAAGATTATGTAGCACATCATGCCAATTGGATTATGTGTTCTTCACCAAAAATGGCTTGCAATTCAATAATGAATGCCCAACTTCAGGCCCTTGAATCTCCTAGTTAAAATATGATAAATTCATGCTCTTGGATGTTTTGGAAAGCTTTAAACATCCTCTACAACTTTGATGTTGACCACTTTTGTTAAATAAAATTGGAACTTGATGAAAATTGGCCAAGAAGTTGGGATAAAAACCTGACCAAAACTGCTGAAAATTTCTCTAAGAGTTTATTCAAAAATGCCACGACTTCATGAATTTATAACTTAAAATCCAAGCATTTCTAGAAAAGTACTTCTCTATATTGTTTTATATCTCATTGAGATCTACAACTTTCAATTTGGAAGTTTTCCTTGAATCATCTTGTATCTTGGTGAAAGAATGGCATGAAGTAATGAAATTATCATGTATAAAAGACACTTAGAAAAATTTCTAAGTCTTGAAAAGTTTGACTTTTCAAAATGAATTTTGACTTTCTTGATTTCTTGATGAAAAATCTTCATATTTTTACATGTCTGGTTAAAAATGTGATTTTTGAACTTGACTCTGATAAAAAAAGTCAAAGTTTGACTTTTCAGTGTACAGTTGACTTTTCCACCAATTGACCAAATTTCAATTATCAATCAATTGATCTTGAGAAATGTTTTGAATCATGCCATTAGGTCAAAATTATGTATTTGAATCCTTGATACCATGTCTCAAACCAACAAGTCATATATTAGGTCAAAAGTAAAAAAAGTGAGCCTTTTCAGTCAAAACCCTAATTTTGACCATTTTGGCCTTTTGTTGTTCTGATCAAATTTCTTTGAGGAATTGTTATCCAAACTTGATCAATTGACATATATGAGTTCATAATGATGATATGGATAAAAATTTATGAAGTTTGACTGTAAATTGACCACAATTCACTTTTTCCCCAATACAACTGATTATAGGTCAACTGATCAACAAACTGAGAAAAAATGTAATCCAAGACTTGAAACTTGACATGAGCAATCTTGAGGGTTCCTAATAATCCATGAAAGTTACTTGAGACCTTGAAAGTACAATTGTCCTTGTGAAAAATCAAACCCTAATTTTGAGTTGTCAGTGGTTAAGGAGATGTCTTGAGCTGATCAAACCTTGTGTTGTCTTGAATCAAGGGAGATCTTATGAGAGATTTCTTGAGAAATGAGAGGGAAAATTTTGGGGTACAACACTTACCATCGATAGGTAGAGAGAATAACATGTACATGTCCTCTAGTGTGATGGTATATTCACCATATGGAAGATGAAAGGTGTGAGTTTCGGGTCTCCATCTTTCCACTAATGCGAGAATAATTTTATAGTCAATATGTTAATTGACTATGTTGAGTAACAAACCGAAACCGACTTGTCGTAAGTACTGTTCAATTTGTACATCCTAAGGAACATACTCATGGACACGACAACAAAATCTTTTAACATCCTATTAAAAACATGAATTACGTATAAGAAATATAAGATTTACATATAACAATCATAAGAGCTACAAAAATCAAATTTGTCGATAAATAACAGGTATTGAAGAAAATAAACTTACAAATGTTTAAACCTTGTTGAGAGTTCCTCTATGTTGATCACCCATGGTCAAGCGAGCCATTTTTTTGTTACTCTTGTGTTGTTGTTGATGTTTCAAGAAATAAATAGTGTGTGAGTTATGATTGTGATGAACATATATCGTGAATGTTATATGTATTTATAAGAAAATATGGAGAAACACTATGCATTCACTTGAGAATTCTCTACATCCAATTAACACATAGGCGCCACCCTAGGTGGCACATCCTTTTGTTTTTGCACTAAAGCGCCATTCAACATGACTTGTTCCCTTTTACATGCATGCAAAGCTGCAGTGTGACAATGTTCAGATGGCATGCATGCAAGTCTGTCGTTCACGTGACAAGCCACCCTAGGTGGCGCATGATTACAAAAATTAGAGGACAAGCCACCCTAGGTGGCACATGTGTTATAGTGTTAAAATAGAAGCCATATTGGATGGCGTATTAGTGTTATATTTCCCATACTTTCATCAGTCTATTTAACCGTCCGTTTAGGGTGAATTACTGGTATACATCCATAACTCACAAAAAACATACCTCAACATATGGATCATTCACAATATTATAGTATTGTTGCTCATATTAACGGTGAGACTTTCAACTGCGATAACTTCAGTTTTAATTTTCGTAATACCGATTTTATCTGCTTTCGGACAAACAAGAAATCAAGTTTTGCATGCTTCAAAGATAGACTAGAAGCAAAATTGCAGTGTGGTCCAGTTTACCAAATTATCTACAAGTCTCCATTTCTATTTGACAATAACCAAGGCAGATTTTATCAACTAAAGGTGTAGAATGATGATAATGTTCAAAACATGTTTTGAACTCATGAACAATTAGGGTTCAATGAGATTGAGCTGTATGTTTTGTTATAATAACCTGATCAATCTCAGGTGGTAGATCCTTCTCAAGATTTTGAAGAAGAGGATGAATCTGACGAGGACAACCACCACGAAGGCGATGTTATTAACCAAGAAGAAGAAGATGATGAGGAAATGATTGATTTTATGGTCAATAATGACGATGCAGATCAAGAGCATGAACCTCTACCTACGAGTCATGCATACAAACCTCTGTTTCACATGACGAACTTGAATTTGGGGGAAGACAAACCAGCCTCAGATATCTTTCACAATCCTTATATGCAGACTGAAGGTGCCTTGAAAGTTGGAGATAAATTTCGTACAAAAGAAGAGTGTGTTAGAGCTATAAAAAAATACCACATGGAGATTTTAGCTGATTTCAGTATAGATCAAACTAATCCAGGGAGGTACATTATTTTATATCGTAAAAATCCAATTTTCCCTTTTCGTTTAACTGCATCTTACAAGAAGAGAAGTGACTCATGGGAAATATGTACCATTGATCCACTCCACACTTGCACCACTACCGTTCCAATGCAGGATCATTGAAAACTTAGTTCTAAACTAATATGTCAAGAAATCTTGCCTCTTATTAGCAAGGATCCATCATTAAAGGTGAGTACAATTATTTCTCATATCGTTACAAGATTCAATTATACTCCCTCTTACAAGAAGGCATGGATCATAAGGACCAAGACAGTTGAACTTGTCTACGGTAATTGGGAGGAATCATACAAAGAACTTCCAAGATTTTTGGTGGCACTCAAATATTATGCTCCGGGAAATGTTATAATTTTGGAGACACTCCCGGCATTTACCCCAGACAAAACTCGTGTCAGTGGAAATGGAATATTTCATCGATTGTTCTGGGCGTATGAACCATGCAAAAAAGGTTTTGCATTTTGCAAACCTATTATATAGATTGATGGAACTTGGTTATACGGAAAGTATAAAGGAACAATACTCATGGCAGTGACACAATATGGCAACAATAATGTTTTTCCGATTGCCTTCGCTCTAGTTGAAGGTGAGACAGGTGATGCATGGAATTTATTTTTGAAGAATCTCCGATTACACATTGCTCCTCAACCCAAACTTTGTTTGATTTCAGATAAACATCCATCGATTGTGAGTGCATATAATAACCCTGATAACGGTTGGTAGGATCCCCCTTCAACACATGTCTATTGCATTATAATATCACATAAAACTTTATACTCCATATCAAAGACATGACACTTCGAAAGAAAGTTGTTAATGCAAGGTATGCCTTAACATAACCATCATTCCAACACTATTACGAAGAAATCCGGTTGACAAACTCAGAAGTATTAAGGTGGATCGATAACATTTCAGTGGAGAAGTGGACTCGGGAATTTGACAATGGTCAATGATGGGGCCACATGACAACAAATTTTGTGGAATAATTGAACTCTGTCTTCAAAGGCATCAGAAACCTACCAATTACTGCATTGGTTAGAGCAACATATTTTAGGTTGGGGTCATTGTTCGACACAAGATGTTCAAAATGGAGGGCAGTGTTACAATCAGGGAAGTTGTTCAGTGAATGCACAATGAAATCATTTAAGGAGGAGGCTACCAAAGCAAACACCTATAGTGTCACTGTGTTTGACCGTATTAGAGGTTGGTTCAGTGTACAAGGGACAATGGATCATAATGAGGGGAGGCCAGAGCGATATTATTGGGTCGAACTAGATAGAAGTTGGTGTGATTGCGGAAAGTTTCAAGCATTTCGCATGCCTTGCTCTCATGTCATAGCGGCATGTTCGCATGTTCACTTGGACTCAATACGATATATATCCCCCGTTTACACAGTAAAAAGCGTTTTAAGTGTGTACATCAGTACCTTATCTATTTTGGAAAAGGAGGATTATTGGTCTGCTTATCGAAGGGACATTGTTTGGCACAATGAATAAATGCGACGGAAGAAAAAGGGGGTGCCCCAATAGCACTCGTATTAGAACTTAAATGGATACGGTCAACAAAATGATAAGATTATGCAGTACATGTCTTTTTTTTGGACACAATCGAAACAATTATCTGAATATTGGGTCTAGCTCTGCAATCTAATTTTTTTATAGCAAATTTTCTGGAGTATTTAATTTTTTGTAAGTAAGAAATTTCAATTTAAATTCGGGTTTTCATTTCGTATTCAATTTATCATTCGATTACAACAACCTTCAGATAATGACTCAAAAAATTATAATACGACAAACTCAGGACAACAACACAACAACTTGATAAGCAGACAAAACAACTAAACACATCATAATATCTAAGAGATAAAAACCATCAACACAATATCGTCTGGTCCAAGCATCATAATCATGACATCAGCGTCGCATTTCACCTTTTTCTATGATCGGTTTACTCAATTTTCGTTCCTCACTGTAATTTGTCTTTCAATTTTTCTGATCTGTTCACCTTCAAGAATGTCTCCTTCCAACCAACGAATCAAGTGTCTCTGAAAATGCTCGAATGTCTGTGTGTTCTAGAGTTTGATCTTCATCGGAGACTTTGTTGCCAAAAAAATAACATGCGCATCTCTTTTGATAAGTGAAAACCTTGGCAAGGGAGTGAAAGACACTTTTTAAGAGTGATGTGAGAAATGGTGTGAAAAAATGAAGAAGATGAGTGGTTGCATTTATAGAAAACCATATATAACTGTCAAGCCACACAAGGTGGCGCCTCCTCTATAATTATGCATGCATGCGCCACATTACATGGCATTACACAGGAGGACAACTCATTCAGTGTGGCGCCTCCTCTATATTTTCCATGCATGAGCCACATAGAGTGACACCTCCTCTGTGTGACGAATTTTTTTTGTTTGAAAAGTGATTACTTTGATAAATATTTTAATTTTTTTTTTGAAAAAATAACTATTTAAAAAAAATTCTTAAAATGAGTTTATATGAAGTGATACTCCTCAATTTACAAAATAGTTTTGCAGAGATAAAATTTGACCAAAACTCTAATTCTAATAACCCCTCACTTAGCGAAAGATCGTACTATAAGTAGGCAAGAGGCAAACGTATGTTTGGATTCACTTTTGAGAGACAAAAGTGATTCTAGAACAGTAACATTAATCTTGATATATTTGATTTTTCTAAAGTTGAATTAATTTTGTATTTAGAATTAATTTTTCTTGAAGTTAAAACTTGTATCTTTTGACTTCAAACATAATTTTAACAGGTTCAATTCACTTTTGCATAAATTTATTAAAATATTAAATAATTTTTTCTCCGACTCACTTTTAGAGAGAATCATATCTACTCGATTAATTCATTCAAAATTTACTTTCATCCCCCACATAAATAAAAAAACACTCAAACTCTTAATAGATCTGTTTATGCCTTGGCCCATATGTCTATCTAACGTGAAACTTTCAACACACATGTATGTGGTTGCCTTTCAACTAAATTATCAGCCATAGAAAGAAAGAAATCATGCATTAGTCACCTTATTCTTGCAGCCACAACTACCAAGCGTGGAAGTTAATTCACTTGGCATAGTAAAAAAAACATGGATGAGAAAAAAGCACACCTATATATCACACTATATCACTCTAAATTTTCAAAAAGCTAGTATCTATCGCATTCACTTCATTAACTCTTCTTGAAAAATCTAGCAATTATGTTCACGATCATTGATAACTGACTTTTGCATTTCTAACATCCACACATTTTCTCACATTCTTACAAACACATTATAACTATTATAAATAACATTGTTCTCATACCCTAATTTGTCATCAATAATATTTCACCCTATAAACTCAAATCAAGTTATTCAGAAATATACATATGGCACCTCATGGAGATTCATTACCTAGCTCATTCTCTAGAACCAACAACAAAGTATGCTCCAAACCACCAAAACCTAACTCATCCGATCACAACAACAACAACAACATTCAAAGAACAATCTCAGACATATCATTCGCGTTATCAAAAGAAGACTTTGATTTATCACTTCCACCAATAACCGAAGTCGAAGATGCAAAGTGTGAGTGCTGTGGCATGTCGGAAGAGTGTACACCTGAGTACATAAAATGCATACGCGACAAATACTTAGGAAAATGGGTTTGTGGTTTGTGTTCTGAGGCAGTGAAAGAAGAGTTGGAGAAAAATGGAGGGAACAAAGATGAAGCTTTGAGTGAACACATGAATGCATGTGTTAGGTTTAACAAATTTGGAAGGACTTTTCCTGTTTTGTTTCAAGCTGAAGCTATGAAAGAGATGCTGAAAAAAAGTAAAATGGAAGGTAGAAGGGCTAAGTCATTCAACCCTAGAGAAAAAGGTGGGGGTGGTGAAAAGAAAGGTGGACTTGCTAGAAGTTCAAGCTGCATTCCTGCTATCACAAGAGATATCAATGATTTCAAAATTTCAAGTTAAACGTAACTTACAATACAAGTTATTATAACAACTTCTTATTTTACATGCTGATAACTTAACTTACGCTCATGTTTAGATTGACAGTGAATTCGACAGAATTTCATCATATCACAGTGATTTTCAGTAAAAATCATCTATAGACGTAATTTTGTCTAACTCACTATCGTTCTAAAGATGAGGTAAGTCTTTTAATTATGTCTTAATTAATTTCTATGTTCTATAAAGAACATGGTTTGTTGTGTCTCTATATTTAATGTTGTTCATTTTTTTTCCTACTGACCATGGCTACAACTCAGAATCATTGGAGGGTTTCAAGATAACATAACCCTAAAGTTGTTACCTTATGATGATCTGAAGTTTTGTTAGGTCTCTCTCCCTATCACTATCATAGTTTTAATTGAAAGGAAGTTGATCAGTGTGAGATCTTCTTTGTCTTTCTTTTTGATGGAGAGGGTAATTCTTTGTATTTAGTCAGTGGCTTTTTCAATGTATTTTAGATGTTGTCAATCTTTATAACAGAAATAAAATTTGCTTCTTGCATTGATATACTGCTTTAAGTTGGTGCTTTTTTCTCAACTCATGGTTACCAAATTCATGAGAGAACTACTTTTTCCTTTGTGTTTTCTTATCTCTTGTACATATGTAAGCTTCTTTTTATTTTCTCTATTTATATATTTTCTATCTGTCTTAAAAAAAATACAAATATCAAAAGATTTCGTAATATTTTTTTTTAAATAAAAACTATCAAACAAAAAAGAATTACTGATATAAATGAAATTAGATAACATTATGAGGATCACAGCTAAAAATGGTTACCAAAAAATACAACTGTATTAAGAGAGAATTGAGAATGATGGTGAGAAAGAAGTATTATTAGAAGGGAATGAGATCAAACATACAAAGAGAGAGCTTTTCACATTATTAAGAAAGTAGTTAACCAACTAACCAAAACTGAAAAAATGTGACATTTTGCTTGTGTTGCAATATACTTGCAACACTTTCTAACTGCCACTATCAACTTATATATAAAACTTAATGACTTCATGATACTCTTTATAATTCAGATTTTCTAAGCTCCTCATTCCCACTAACACTTTAAGGTCTTCAAACCTTGTATGCTTCAAGGACTTTGTCAAGATGTTTGTCAATTGCATTTCAGTTTTGCAATACTCAATACTTAACCTCTCTTTACCAACTTGATCTTTAAGGAAATAGCACCTCTCCTTTCTATGTGCTTAATACTACCATGGCTTATAGGATGATTTGCCAAGTCAATTGATGACTGATTTTTCACTAGGTGCTTGATTTGCACACAATTACTCACATTCAATTCTTCAAACAACATCTCCAACAAAAATGCTTGACATGTAGCATAAAAGGCTGCAACTTACTTTACCTTATATGAAGACAAAGCCATAATTCCTTACTTATTTGAATCCTATGAGATTGAAGCTAATCTAAATATGAACAAGTAACCAAATGTGCACTTTATGTCATCTTGTTCACACATATGTTTTATCTCCTTTTTTAATGAAAAATTTGGGGTTGATTCATATAATTTCTTGTTATATGTAAGTTAATAAGTGTTTATGTGAAGCAAGTAATTTTGACACTTATCAATCTTCCACCCATCATCAAGCTAATAGGTTACATATAAGTATATTATTAAAGGGTAATTTAGTATTTTATTATGTTATCTACGTGACTAGTATGTGTGTATAAATAGATTAGTGATATATGTCATATCTTTATCTTTCTTATAACTTTTGTAGTTGTCATTGCAAAACAATAAATATATTCTCTCATTCTTTCTGTATTTTATCACCTTGTGCACTAATAATTGGTATCAGAGCCTTTGGTTTCAAGAAAGGGGACGACTTACTTGTATTGAAATGCTCAGGAAGTGGTGTCTTGTTACAAGGTGTCAACGACTGTACAAGTGTATGTGGAGGGGAAGCATTGTGGACTCACACTTGTGGGGAGTGTTAGAATAATAATGTAAGTGTGACTAAGTTAGCATATAGTCCAACATTGAATAGGAACACTAGTGCAGAAAAGACTTTTTACATCGGGCAAAAAACACATTTTATATCGGATCTGGGTCCGATGTAAAGCCAAGGGCGTAGTAAATAAAAAATATTTTACATCGGACCATAGCCTGATCTGAAAAATACATCTACCACATCGGTTGAATGTTACGTATGATGTGAAATATGGGTTTAACTTTATTTTTTTTAAAAATAAATGTAACATTTAACATCGTTTGCCTTTCTGGGCCGATGTAAAATATTGGTTTTTACATCTGTTGCAAAGCACGTCCGTTGTAATATGTATGCTATCTTTCTTAAAATATTAAACTATTTTTAGCAGAATCGAGACGGAATCCCTGTAATTTTTTTGGTACCTAATTTTTCATATTTTTCTAACATTACACAGACCATATTTAAGTTGCTATTTGGTATCTATTTTTTCATATTTTTCCAACCAACCTGTTAATTTCATTGTACCAAATAGCTAGGATGCACATATTCTTCAAAATAAACAATTGATTTACACAAGTACTAATCTTAGATACATATAAGTGTGTAAAATTATAAATTGTTTACACTGTGGACTACTACAAGAACAAAACCCGTGAAAACATACAAAAATATCCAACCATTTATAAGTCCTTTCCCACACTTGAATTACCAACATGCAATCCACAAGAATATGAGTTATAGCTTCAGTAGACAACACCAAAATCATATGTGCTGACAATAAATGATAACATGAATTAACATCAGCAGACAACACCAAAGTCAAGAAACTCAAATCACACACACATATATATATATATATATATATATATATATATATATATATATATATATATATATATATATATATATATATATATATATATATATATATATATATATATATATATATATATATATATATATATATATATATATATATATATATATATATATATATATATATATATATATATATATAATTCACCAGATAAAGCTTAATTTTTATGTAACTCACCGAAACATGTTACCCAACAGAGTCGTAAATCATACAAATCATCTTATGTTAATTCTGATGGATCATCAAATACCTACAATAGTAAATAAAAATATAAAGTTATTCTTTGAAAATTCACATTAAGTTGCAAAATGTAAAGTAAATAATAATGTAAAATTATTTTTATTACCTGCATCCAAGACTCAATTATATTGGCAGAGATAATATCCAACATATTAGTGAATACTTATCATAAAATTAAATATAGAATTATAATTTACATCACGCTTACATTGGAATGAAGCCACATAGCCTTTTTTCTATTTCCATTTGCCATTTGATGAACCCTAAAAGCACTAATTCAGAAAAAAAATTCATATAAAGCCATATAAAATATGAAATTACTTTTGTAACAATTTATGTATATAGCATATATAAGTATATATAACAAAAGTCACATAAAAGATAAACTTACTCTGTAACAAATTTTCTCATGGTTTGATCAAGTTCTCGATGAAGTTAACAAAAGATGACCACAATATTGTCTCTTGGATAAATGACTATTAATTGCCAATGATTTTTGTACGTGTGTGTGGAAACAAAAAAGTCACATAAAATATCTATGTTATCAAAATTAAAAAATAAAAAACTTTTCTTGTATGTATTTTTTAACATCTGCTTGAGATTTCGGCACATTATCAAGATAAATACACCTAGCAGGGTCCATAAATCTATATACTTCTGATGTGGAATTATCAATACTTATGTGCACCAAACCTGCAGAGTAGACACATCAAGCCAATGAAAACCCACTAAAAATTCTCTGATACACTTAACTGACATATATAACACATGAATTTGAGATGATAGTGTTAGAACAAGATATGGTTCTAATTCTATCTTTGAGTTTTGATGATAATAAAGAGTATGTTTGTATTAATAATTTTGGTACTCTAATGTTTGTTATTTTGAGTATTTAACAAACAAGTTCTGCTTCTGATGAAAGGCGCTGCCAAGATATTAGAAGAGAATAAGTTTCGCTTCTAGCTACATAAGTTCTGATGAGCAGTAGCAAAAGCTTCAGAAGACTCTGAAGTTGTGACTCTGATACATGTCCAAGAAACCAATTTATGAAGATCTGAAGACAAAAGTTATAACTGAAGTCTAAATGCTGAAGACTTATGTTTCTGAAGACAAAGGATTCTCAAGACCAAATGTTGAAGATTCTGATAGACGAAGTTCTGAAGATTCTGAAGACTTGAAGTTCTGCTGACCCAAGGTTCTACAAAGGATTCTAAAGACCAAGTGCTGAAGATTCTAAAGACGGAGTTCTGAAGACTCGAAAGACTTGAAGTTCTGAAGACCTAAGTGTTATTTTCATTCTTCCAACACATACTTAGAAGCCTCTGACGTTAGAAGCAAAAGAGGATAATGTTGCATGGTATAAAAAGTATATGGTACAAACAAATCATTCCATTCCACTATACTGAAGGACGAATGTTGCATACGATCTTGTCTACCACGTAATTATTCAAGCTGCCAACTTTCTGGAAGTTCCATAAATACCCTTCAATAGTTATATTATTTTATTGACTATAAAAAGGCTTGAAGACAAAGAGAGAAGGCTGCTAACTCATATTCTCCAAAGACTGTTCATACGCTTTTATTTCTCTAGTCTAGTTTTGTTGAAAATCTGTTTACTTATCAACTTGTGTAGAAGCATATCTTTTGTAAACAAACTTTGTTCAAACAGTTGTTTGATTTTTCCTTAAGGGACCAGTTGGTCAGAATCTTTGAGAAGTCTAAGATTAGTTTGTCTTAGAGGTTGTAACGTTAGTCACTTACAGTTAGCTTGTGCATTGTAATAATTTGTTTGATTATTGGATTAAGTCCTTATTGTCGTACCCCAAATTTGCTCTACCTCGAAGGTTTTAATTTTAAAAAAAGAATGTTTAATTAAAGATGGTACAACAATATCTGATAGTCCATCTTTATCCGAGACGATCAGGGGGTGTATTTTAATCCAGGAGAGTGGGGCTTTCTAAATTAGAAAGACTCATAAACCTATTCGTGAAGCATGTTGGCCAATGGCCCATGCGATTCGAAAACAAAAATTATTCAAGTAATTATTAAGTTCTTATTTAATAGTTGTATCTAAAGCCTATTTAAGAATGTTTGTTCGTTAATAAAAGAAGAGGTGAGGATGCAATTATATCCATGGCCCATTTCCGTTCTGGTGGTAAACAATGAAAAGGGAGGTGTAATTTGGAATACAGACCCGTTACAACTTTCCAAACTAAGCCCATTAGTATTTACTGTTTATTTAAAAGAAATTATTTTTGTTGCTGTGTGGGCCAGTTAGGGCCCAATCGGAATTAAAAAAAAGAAGAGGCCCATTTCGTGTTTTTGAAACAAAAATATTGTTGGTTTAAATTAATTAATGGTGTTAATTAATATTAATAAATTATTTTGTTTGGAAAAATTAGGTTGGGCCGGTTATACAAACGAAGAAATGTTGCTGTAATAAAAAATAATAATAATACTACTACTGGGCCAAATTATAAAAAGCCCAATTGAACTAAAAATTGGTTTTGCGGTAATGAGAAAAACGTGTTGGGTGATCGGGACTTTATGAGTCTATTGGGATACTAGCTGCAAGTATACAATTTAGTTGTTCTAGTTTTAAATGATTATCAAACCCACAGAGAATGAGGATCAATTGCATACGATCTAATGCTACAATTGTTTAACTAAGCGATGAATATTTGGTTTTAGGGGGGAGACAAGAGTTTAATTAAAAAAAATAGTAATAACTATACCGGTATGTGATAGTCGGACTTCAGGAATTCAGTGAATCGCTTGGCATATAAAGTATTTCGGTAAAAACGAATTGTTTAAAGATCTGAGACATACACTCTCGTGTTCATGAAATAAGTCATGCTACTAAACCTAGTGGATGCACTTTAAATTTAATAACACTTTTTGAAAACAATTTGAGTTTAATTAATTTGTTAAAACACTCTCGTGTATTTAAAAATTAATGTTTCGTTACCACTATCTGGGTCGAACCCCAACTCTCGCATGCAGGTTCTTGCCTTAATTAATTTCCCACTCTCGTGGCAAAATCGTGTTAAATATCCTCTCACTCTCGTGACAAGGGTAGTTAAATTAAACATGGAAATTGGAAACCAGAAATTATTTATAAATGTTTTTTAGCCAAGTTATCACCGGATTCTTTCGGTGCTTAGGAGTAACATACCGGTACGAATGAATTTAGCCAGATATAATATATTTAGTAACTATGCAGCTTAAAATATAATTCATAAAAATAAATGACATAGCATAAGAATAAATAAAAATCAATTGCATAAAAACCTGTAAATAATGTTGTTGTGGTAATCTTGAGTGCTTACAAATTCCTTGCAATTAATTGAAATCTATGATCGTGTTAATTCTTAGATGAAGAACTAACACTTTGGAAACTAATGTTGGAAACTAAAAATTACAGTAGGTATAAAATGGTGCAAAAGCAAGTAAAATAGAATAATGTAGAAAAGCAGAAGTTTGGCTCTGTAGAAAATTCTTCGACCCTGATCCATTGAACTGCCTCATATTTATAGAAGAAGATTTTGCAGTTGAGAGAATTTAGGAACAACTTGAGTGGAGGAAGACTCGGATTGATAGTTACTGAAGTTGAGGAAATGTAGGAGAAGAAAACTGTCCACTACGTTGCCCACGTCTCCTGTAATGCATAACGTTGTTTTTAAGCGTGTGACGATTGTCGTGAGGGGGTGACGATCGTAATGCGCTTAAATAACGCGTTACGCTCGTCAATGATGCGTGACGAGTGTCCTTCAAGTTGTGAGAGCGTTACGCTCGTCATGGGGTGTGACGGTCGTCACAGCTACAAAATCTGCAGACTTTGTAGATTTGGTTCTTTCTCTTCTGTTTCTTGGTTAGCTTCCTTCATGTGATCCTTTTTCACTGATTTGAGTTGACACATGTTGTACCTGTGAAAAGACACAAAAACTCGGAACAATTGGGAGTTAAACGACTTGATGTATTATGAAAATCGATAAAAAATGTAGTAATTATATGATACGATTTCTCGTTATCAAATTCCCCCATACTTACACCTTTGCTTGTCCTCAAGCAAATAGTCATTTAGAAATATCAGACAAGTTTTATCAAGCACATATGCATGACATACCTTTGATTTTTAAAGCAATTTCGGGAAATCCTCGTCAATTCGGCCGATACTTGAGTGAAACACTAACGATACGCTAATGACACAAGCAATAAGCTTAGTCGTAGGCTTCCATTTCAAACGAACTATCCAACAGTTCCGTTATAATCCTGCCCAGAGTTCCTCGTATCTATTTCACTCGGTTTCGTTCTGGCGCAATCACATTAAGCCCTTTGTCTTAACACGCACGTAGTGGAGTAATTGGTTAGTGACTTTGATCCTTTTAGCACGGGGTCTGGTACACGAATGTGGCAACCCTACATATGTTATCCAAATTTGGAAGTTGTGGGGGATCGGGCCGTAGCACGCCCTACCAAGTTCAGAACCAGATACCTCTGAACCAACCAACAATGGATTCCTTCATTATTTGCTCAACTCTTATATGTGACCGTATATTTTGGTGCACAAAATTTCTTTTCTTTTAGCAGCGAGATAAGAAGGATATTTCAATGATCATGCATCAAACACTTATATTCATCGATTCTCCACGTGGTTTGTATCAAGACGGTGCTGACTGCTAGTATAAACTATTAGGGGTTACTTTAGAACTAAAACTCAAGATATAGGTATAATGGTTATTGAAACGGATCGCATAAGTAGGAAGTCTACGGTGTCATAACCGTATCGATCTTGTTGATTCGTTTTCGGCTTCCTCAACTGGGATTTCGTTAAAATAGGTATGTCGGGCTAATGCGAAGATAAAATTTTTCGGTATGGCTAAATAAAGAGAAGAATTTGAATTGAGACGTATCATAAAAATTTACTTGTTTATAGAATATGGAAAGGTACCTCTCCCACACTAAATCCGAAATTATCCTCAATGTTGCGGTATATAGGCGGGGAAATACAAATACAAAAACAAACAGAAAGGAAATAAAACAGAAAAAAGTAAACTACTTAGAAAATAAAGAAAACTACTGATGACCACGTCCTCTACTCCTGGTGCAAGAGCGCCTGGTAGGAGTGGCTTCTGTGTCAGTATCCTGGTAGCCAAGGGTGCTGACGTCCAACCTTAAGGCGTTGAGTTCCGACAGGGCCTCGTCCAACCTCTCATTCATGCTCTGCTGTCCAGTCAAGATCTGAGTGTTTTGTGTGCATAAATACTCATATTGTTCCTGTTGTCTTCTTTCAAGTGCGGCACTCATTTGATTTTGCAGATGGATGGCGCGGAGAACTTCTTCAAGAGTAATAGGAGGTGGTGCAGATGAAGATCCTGGAATGTCGTGGACGGGGGGAGCACTGTCCAGCTCTTCTTGCATTTCGTCTACGGGGGTATTAGGCTGGTCTTCATGAGTAGGAACACGCCCCTCGGGAGCTGCATGATCGAATAACCAGTTAGCTCTGTTTTATGGATCGATTTGGTCCCTGCAAGGCAAAGTGATGTTATGATAAACAGTGTTTCTGATCACAGGGTGGAATCTGCCATCCTCCCACTCATAAATAAGGTGTGCGGCCTTGCAGTGGTCCAGAGTCAGCAAAGCCGGTGCCATAGAAGGCATATCTGCGAGAGCGGCACCATAATTCAGGTCTATGGCAAGAGAAGTGACAAGCCCTCCGAAATAGAAGGGTTTTCCGCCTCTAGCACAAATAGAGTGAATATGAGCCAGTAAAAACGGGGCGGCGTTGATCTTTTGCCCGGTGAATGCGCAATGCATGAAGAAGAGCTCTTTAGAGTTGAGCTTGTGGTTGCTGTCATGGGCGAATATGGTGTTGCAGAGGATGCGGTGAAAGTATCGGATAGCCGGATTATGAATGTGTGTGGCGTTGAGGTGGTCGTAGGATCCGAAATGAATGTTCGTCATACTGTGCCATAAGTTAAAAGCTTCCTCACCGAAATTATCCGGCACCCGGAGGTGGACACTTTCGTCATAACAGAAACCTAACAGTCGTGCGATGTCGGTTTGGGGCAGCTGATGCTCAATGCCAAACATACGAAATTTGGCCACGCCTGAGAGTTGGTTCGTGGCACCAGGGGGAGTGATGTATGCAAAGGAACTCAGAAACTCAAAGGTTAGAGTTTCATAAATGGGTTGCGGTTCGCGACACAAGTTCCATAAATTCACGCTCTGCAAAAGTTGTCGGACGCTGTCTAGTAGTCCCAAATTCCTCAAACAATCAAGGTCAACATACTGTGTAGGTTGGAGACCGCGGCGTTGGAACTTCTAGAATTTGAGTCGTTGGGTTTCGCCTTGTTCGCCGGATCTGAAAGTGAGATTGGGAACTTGCTGATTGTTGGCCATAGTGCGTGTAAAAGGATTGAATCGTGAAAATGGTTTGGAATGTGGATTGAGTAGTGGGTTGATGGAGTTTTTAGTGTTAGAGTGTTGGAAGTTGAGGGAAAAAATTGAGTGGGTATGTTACGGTTTTGGGAAGAATGGAGGATTGAGAGGAAAGGTGGAACGGCTCTGTAATAGCAGATTCTGCTATTGGGCGCGCGTGATGGTCGTCACATTGGGCTGACGGGCGTAACACGGTGAAACGCATGTTACGCTCGTCATGGGGGCGTTACGAGTGTCACACATTCAATTCATTATATTAATGAAATGAACGTAACACTTTTAATTTCCAATGTTATAACTCAGTATCCTAGCACAGTAAACAGGCACAATATTTCCAATACACGTCATATGACAAAATTTTTGTAGAAAATATGAACAGTAAATTAATAAAAAATGAAAAATATACTGAAATTGAAATAACATGTATGTAAAGAACAAACTTTGTTAAAAATGAAATAATGGCAGTAAGGCAATAAAATTTGAAACTTGATGAATAATTGAAATTTCATTAACGAGTAAAAATTGTTTGGAAATAATAACTTAAATAATAATAAAAATAATAAAATACTAAAACAAACTAGGTTCCTCCCCCACACTTAAACTAAACAGTGACCCCACTGTGTATACAAATGCAAGAGAAGAACAAATCAGCATAACAATGGCAATCTCTAGCCACGAGGAGTAGGGAACATATGTTGGTGCATGAAATCCAGTTGGTCTGTCACCAAATCCATAAAAGTGATGAAATCCACACGTAGAGATGTAAGCTCACCCTGCATTCCGGTAATTTCTTCATGCAAAGAGTCGAGGGTGACAGTAGGTGGAGGCGATGGTGGTATCTCTGGAGCCTGGAAGGTGGACTAAGTAGAAACTACATGCTGCTCCCATGGGTCGGGAAGCTGGTGGTAGCCCGGCGGTGTTTCAGAATCTTTAGCATCTCGAGAGGTATTAGGGACTTCATAGATGTAAACAGTGGAAGGAGACGAAGGCGGTGTAGGAGGATGGTGGAGATCAAAAAGCCAGTTTGCTCTATTGTGGACACTAGTTATAGGGTTTGGGAGCACAAACTGGTGGACATTTTCATGGTTAATTAGCAGCTTGAATTCATTTGGCCCAAGATTTCCTATAAAACTAGTGTTGAAGCAAAATTCAATATTCATTGGCTTGATTCCATAGTGCGGAGTTGATCCTAACATAGGCCTTCAAAGTCCAATGGCATTAGAGATCATAGTGACTAAACCACCTAAGAGGATTGGGGCATTTGGTGTTTGTATAATACGTTCCATATTAGCAAGCATATAGGTGGCACCATTTACTGGACGGCTCTGAGAAGCACAGTACATGATGAAAAACTCATCACGTGACACTGATGTAACATTTTGCTCTTTTCCAAAAAGGGTGTGGGCAATGATCTTATGGAAGTACCTGATAGCAGGGTTGTGGATGAACTCCGAGTAAAGGTCATATGGCTCGGGATGGTCGTTTCCAGCAATGCTACCCCAGAAGAAATCAAGGTCAGTATCTAGCAATAGGTCTTCCTGGGTCATGGTAATAACATCAGGGCCATTAGGGAATCCTAACAGGTTGGCAAACTCCCTATGATTATAGCGCTAGTCCATGTCAAACAGTCTGAAGGTAATCAGCCCGCGGTTGAAACCTAACCCATGATTTGGTAGGTAGCTCAGTGTTCTCAAGAACTCAAGGGTCAACTTTCGGTAGGTACAATACCGTCTCTGAATAGGAGCAACGTCCCAGCCTATTTGGTGTAGCAGATACATGACACTCTCACGAATGCCTAAAGCAGTCATAACATGGTCGTCAGCATAAATTGTAGGACACATCTCACGCTCAGCTAGATCTTCAAAGCGCCTTCTCTGATGCCTACTTCTCAAGGTTATGTTCATGTAGTTTACTCGTGCCATGGAGCTAAATATTAAAGCTAAAGAATTACCCATGAAAATGTTTAATAAATGTATGAAAAACTAAGTTAGTATTTTCAGGTTAAAATGCCGAAGTGAATAAAAAAGAAAAAGAAAGTTTAAAAAAAAATTAAAAATAAAAGAAAAAGAAAAATAAAAAGGAGTAAGGGATGCAACATGAAAGTTTTAAAGATTAAGAAAAAGAAAAGAAAAATAAAGACATATTAAAACAACAAAAATAATTAAAAGAAAACATGGGTTGCCTCCCATGAAGCGCCTTTGTTTCATGTCGATGGCTCGACAGATAGTACCTATTCAGTTAGGTATCGGGGTAGGTGGCTCACTTAACTGCAGATAAGTCGAATAGTTTAGATTTCCGACGTTAAAATAATGCTTTAAGCGCTGACCATTGACTGTAAATGGTTCGATGTAATTTCCTTTAATTTCGATCGCACCACTTGGGAAAACTTTATTAATTTCGAATGGTCCTGACCATCTGGAACGTAATTTACCCGAGAAACGTTTTAGTCTAGAGTTGAATAGGAGTACGATGTCTCCCTCCTTAAATTCTTTCCGCGAGATACACTTATCATGCCATTTTTTTGTTCTCTCCTTATAGATTCTAGCATTTTCATAAGCGTCTAAACACAATTCTTCTAATTCATGGATATCTAATATTCGTTTCTCACCAGCAATCTTGTAATTTAAGTTAAGGGTTTTAATGGCCCAGTAAGCTTTATGTTCTAATTCTACTGGCAAATGACAATATTTTCCATAAACTAATTTAAACGGCGTCGTTCCGATAGGGGTTTTAAAAGCTGTCCTATATGCCCAAAGAGCATCATTTAGCTTGGAGGACCAATCTTTTCTGGATGTGGCTACGTTTTTCTCAAGGATTTGTTTAATTTCCCTATTTAACACTTCCACTTGTCCACTCGTTTGAGGATGGTATGGTGTGGCTATGCGATGTTTAACGCCATATTTTGAAAGTAGTTTTTCAAAAATTCTAGAGATAAAATGGGAACCGCCATCACTGATTACTAGTCTTGGTATACCGAATCATGGGAAGATAACATGCTTGAATAGTTTAAGTACTACTCGTGTATCGTTCGTGGGTGCAGCGGCGACTTCAATCCATTTTGATACATATTCAACAGCTACCAATATATACTTATTTCCAAAAGATGCGGGGAACGGTCCCATGAAATCAATTCCCCATACATCGAAAATTTCTACTTCGAGAATCCCTTTTTGCGGCATTTCATCACGTCTAGATATATTTCCTGTGCGCTGACATCTATCGCAGTTCATAATTGCTATGTGGGCGTCTTTCCATAAAGTAGGCCAAAAGAAGCCAGCTTGAAGTATTTTTGCACAAGTTTTCGATGTACTAGCGTGTCCACCATAAGGGCGTAATGGCAATGGGCAATGTCGTCGTCTATTTCATCGTTAGGAATACAACGACGGTAGATACCATCGGAGCCTCTTTTAAAGAGTAGTGGTTCATCCCAAAAGTAGTGTTTAAGATCATGGAAGAATTTCTTCTACTGTTGGTACGTTAAATCGGGTGGTAAAACACCAGCGGCTAAGTAGTTAACAAAATCAGCGTACCACAGTAATGTGGTGTTGGTACAAATGGCTTTTACTACCGCAGTTGTTAAATGTTCATTGTGTTGATCTAAATTGTCGGTAGGAGCTATCTCTAGTTTAGAAATAAAGCGTTCATATGGGAAATCTTCGTTTATGGGAACATTCTCGGTTTAGATTCCATCTAATCTTGATAAATGGTCCGCTACCACGTTTTCAGTCCCTCTTTTGTCTTTTATTTTCAAGTCAAACTCTTGTAGGAGTAAGATCCATCTGAGTAGTCGTGGTTTGGCGTCTTTCTTACTTAGCAAGTATCAGATTGCAACATGATCCGTGTAAATAATGATTTTTACACCCACTAAGGGAGGCCCTTGTGCTTTTTCCCTCTGGTGTTACTCATGACACCCTTAAGGAAGCCACCTTTTGGGAGGGTAGACCAACCATAGGTTAAAATTAAAGAGCCTATCTTATGAGGGTACTTATCACAAAAATCTCGTCACTCAACCCTACACCTATGCATTCATACATTTCATATATTCGTCACCCGTTTCTTTTTTGTCTTATTCAAGGGGTACACAAAAATAATAATAAAATCAAGATCTCGGTGACTGTCTTTAAAAATGGATACCAAAGGAAATAACTTATTCGAGTCAATGCGCCAAACATGTCTGAAATCAAAGCCACCAAAGGGAAATAATATGCTGAAGACTTTCTCAAGCTTTGTCCAACAATGGGGGGTGATTTCAAGAGCAGATATCCGCAGGCGCACCTAGAAGACTTATTTCCCTTTGCTTGATTTCATGCAAATAAAGTTGGTTTAAGATTGTAATATTTTTCAATATCCGAATTATGTTACCTTCAATAAAGGCATTTTGTTTCCACATCTCGTTTGCGTATCTATTTTAAAGATAGTCACCAAGTAAAATAATAAGCAAAAGATAAGTATGTACCCAAATGAATAAGACATTTAAAACAAGAAACCATTTCATATTCATACACATCCGTTCGCACGCATGCATTCATGAACACCTGCATATCATATCAAAACTCACTTTTCAAAAAAAAATCTCTCCAGTTAAACCATTGGTAGAAGAAGATCTCCACCTCCTTGGCCTCCATATCAAACAAGGGCATATCAACAAAAAGCAATGGAGAAAATCGATGAAACTCGGGCTACATTTAAAGAGGATCTCGACCAAGTAAAGGGTGATGTAAGTTCAATGAAAGGAGATCTGAATCAAGTTCTCCTAGCTTTAAAGAACATCATTGACGGGAAATACTAGATTCCCAGGGTAGCTTTCGAAGAAGTAGCCCAAACGATTGGTGCATCAAGCGATTACCAACTAAGGAAAGAGCCAGAAGCAGGACTCCAAAAGTCTGTCATGGCCCAACAAGAAGTTGAAACTAAAGGGTTTGTCACACCACCACCAAAAGCAGGGGCATCACATACCCTACAGATTCCAACCAATAATGCAGATAACTACTTGGACCTGTCATACGAAGACCACGACCCAGAGGATGCCAACCAGACACCCTTAAAGACGACGGGTACTCATGCTATCGATGATCCACTGGTCATGAATCAATATAAAGCTCTGGAGGAAAGGCTAAAAGCGATAGAGGGTTTTGATTCCTTCAAAGTAGACGCTCACGAAATGGGCCTAGTTCGTGATGTGGTAATTCCGACAAAGTTCAAAGTGCCTGACTTTGGAAAATACAAGGGGTTCACTTGTTTAAGAAATCATCTACGCATGTATTGCGGGAAGATGCATGCCTATGCCCATGATCAGAAGTTGATGATTCATTGTTTTCAAGATAGCTTGAGTAGGGCATCTTTAGACTAGTATATGCAATTGGAGCAAACACATATTCGAACCTGGGCAGATCTTGCTAATGCTTTCTTAAAGCATTGCAAATATAACCTGGACATGGCGCCTACCTGCTTGCAACTCCAGAATCTTTCCCAGAAGAAAGAAGAGTCCTTCAAAGAGTATGCTCAGAGATGGAGGAAAATGGCATCCCCTGTGCAACCACCACTGTTAGAAAAGGAATTAGTAGACATGTTCTTGGGAACTTTGCAAGGGCTATATTATGAGAAGATAGTTGGAAGAATCTCTTCGAGATTCTCAGATCTAGTGACTATCGGAGAAATAATCGAGACCGAAATAAAGAATGGGAAATTAACAGGGGGACCATCAAGTACCCCTACAAGTCAAGTAGGCCTACTTCAAACTTCTCCAAAGGAAAAGAGGGGGAAATTAATGATGTAGCATCACAACCTAGGGTACAACAACCATTAGTGATCCCACAAGGGCAGCAGTAAGGCATAAGGTCATAAATAAATTTTGATCCACTTACGATGCCACCCAGTCAGTTATTACAACACCTAGTCAAGGCATCCTTAGGGAAATCAAGCCTCTAGCTCCCCTAGTCGGGCCGCTCTTGCGAAAGTATAATGCCAACGCCAGATGTGAGTATCATGCTAATTCTCCTGGACATACCATAGAGCAATGTTGGCCATTCAAGCATAAGGTCCAAGACTTGTTACAATCTAAAGACATCACTTTTGAGAAACCTAACATCAAATCAAATCCTATGCCTCCACATGGGGGCCAACAATAAATGCGATTAAAGTAGTCACTAAATTCGGGGCAACCAGACAAGCAAAAACCCCAATCAACTTGTTGAAGGAATATCTATGGGAATGTGGGTTCCTATTGGAGCATAATAAAGCCTTCGAGAAAACATTGCTAAAGCTAGTGGACCAGGGGATAGTCCAATTCGGACCATACCCTGAAGAAAAATATAAAGCTACTCTGAAGGGTGAAGCACGTTTTCCTCCGATCCAAGAGACCTTTATAGAGCATGGCGGACATGTGGCGATGATATCCAACAAAGTCAAACACCAAAAAGGTAACTGACTTCATCTGAGAATGCGCCCCAGGAGAAGAGCTCAAAAGATGGACTTCCGTGGAGAATCCCGAGATCTTTTTCTTTCCTAAGTAATTTTTTTTTTAAAGAACCTATGTCAAGCCTGAGGCATAGGGGTTGCTTGTAAGGGTTCCCCGTTTTGTTTCAGACAATATTTGCAATCAATAAAAGTTATATTTTGTTTTCAATTAAGATTCGTGTCTTTCATTTGCATTTAACTCTAAATTTAAAAATGGAAATACTTTCTCTGCATATGCATTTTCAAATTTCACATTCTAAATCTTCACCAAAATATGATAACGGTGCAAATCCATGCCCCAAACCACCGATAATGCTACTGCTGAGACCCGATATAATTTTGATGCTCCTATCAACCAAGCTAAAGAGGAAGATGATAAAGATCTTGAACTCTCCGAGGAAAGGGCGAGGGAAATAGAATGAAAGGCTGACAATATACAACCATATCAAGAGGCTATCCATCTGGGCACAGGGGAAGATCCGAAAGAAATCAAGCTAGGGGCAATGTTAGAGTAGAGCATCAAAGAAAAACTGATCAAATTATTGCACATATCTGCTTGGTCCTACAGAAATAAGCCAAGGTTAGATACATACATGATGGTAGATAGATCACCTCTTCAAAGAAGGTTGTTCGCCAGTTAGGCAAAAATAAGCGACTACAAAATACCAGAACCTAACAAAAGAAATCAAGCCAGGGGCACGTTGGACACTCATGATTTGACGGAGCTTTAAATGCACTGGGGCACGGTATAGGGGAAGTCTTGACTGCTCCAAAGAATTACCATGAGCCATATACCAAGTTAACAACGAAGGTGATACTAAACATCTTAAAATGATTCCGTATCGGGATCACGTTTTAAAGTTGGATGCGGAATTCACAAAGATCACTTTCAGTCACATCCCACGAGAAGAAAATCAAATGGCATACGCTCTGGCAACTATATCGGTTATGTTCAAAGTAACTTGGTCAAACCACGAACCACACATCACAATCAAGAGCCTGTACACTGTCTTTCTATCAAAGAAGGACTGAATGACAAACCTTGGTTTTATGACATCAATAAGTACCTGGAAAAGCAGAACTATCCAGAAAATGCCTCTATCATTGACAAATGAACTCTACAGAAATTAGCCTTAGATTTCTTTCAGATTAATGATGTACTGCACAAGATGAACCATAACGTATTCTAGTACTCAAGAAGATTCTACTACCTTGCCTCAACTCGCGTGGTAAATGGACACCCAACTACAAAGGTCCATACGTACTGAAATCAGCATTCTCTACTGGTAGTCTCATCCTCATAATAATGGATGGGGAAGAACTACCGCATCCGGAAAACTCAGACGCAGTAAAAAAATACTATGTATAAAAAGCTCGCTAAGCTCGAACCCTAAAGGAGCGACATAGGCAAAAAGGAGCGTCCCGGTGGATCGAAAACCCTAAAGGGCGATCCAGGCAAAATTTAGGGGCATATAAAAAAAAATTATCCCGGTGGATTGAAAACTCGAAAGGGCAATCCAGGAAAAGTTAGGGATTTCAAAAAGAAATAAAGAACAAAAAGACTGCAATCTAAAAACTACGACTACAAACCGCGAAGGGAGAGATGGATCTGAATCATACAACTCAGAAGCAAAGGAGATAAGAACCATTAAAAGGATATTGGGGAACAACATCAACAATTATCATTTTTTCATTGCCATTTACAGTTTAAAACTTTCTATAATTACCTCAAGGAATTGCATCTTATATTTTCTCCTATTCAGAGGCATATCAATCAAACATTTGCTTTCTTTGCATCTTTCAAATTGCATTTTTATTTTCTCTGACTTGTTTACAAAATACTATGATTATTACTTGTGAATATTATCTTAAAATAATTTCAGGGAAATTAACAAATAAAAGCTTTTGATAAAACATCGAAAAAACATTTTGGTTATAAAAATATCGAAAGAAAATCCACGTCTACGTCCACGCACATGTCTACTCTTGCATCTACAATACAAATTCTATACACATGTCCACGTCTACGCCTGCGCTTACAACATAAAAGTCTACACATATGCCAATACATATGTCTATGCTTACGCATGCGCTTACAACATACAAATCTATGCATATGTCAATACCTACGTCTACGTCTACACCTGCACTTACAATACAAAAAATCAATGTTCAAAATTTTGCTATCATTGTTCTCTGTGTTCAAATTCAATAAAGCTACAACGACACAACATACAACACCAGGGAATTGGTAACTCTAAGCCAATGGTTTAAAGGAGAGAATGCCAAAAATAGTTTTCATAACATTTCAAGGCATACGCATATTTTACACACATTCCATACATACATTTGGCATATCCAAAGCATGCATACCTTATACATTTTGCATACATACAAACATTCAATACACATGCATATTCCTGTATCACATAACAAACGAACAACCTAACCCTCGATTCAATCATCTAAGGGTAAATCAACCAAACACTTCTCTTATGATTCAACCCATCACCTAAGTCTCCATGCAGTGATGAGTTCCTTATAGAATAGTCCATTACCTAAGTCTCCATGCAATAATGAACAAAACTCGGTGCATTGCTTCTAAGCCGCAATGTATTCTCAAAACTCGGTACATTGCCTCTAAGCCGCAATGTATTCTCAAAACTCAGTACATTGCCTCTAAGCCGTAATGTATTATCAAAACTCATTACATTTCCCCTAAGCCGCAGTGTATTCTCAAAACTCGGTACATTGCCTCTAAGCCGCAATGTATTCTCAAAACTCAGTACATTCCTCTAAGCCGTAATGTATTCGCAAAACTCAGTACATTGCCTCTAAGCCGCAATGTATTCTCAAAACTCAGCACATTGCCTCTAAGCCGCAATGTATTCTCAAAACTCAATACGTTTCTTCTAAGGCGCAATGTATTCGTAAAACTCAGTACATTGCCTCTAAGCCGCAATCTATTCTCAAAACTCGATGCATTGCCTCTAAGCCTCAATGTACTCTCCTAGCTCGGTGCATTGCCTCTAAGCCTCAATGTATTCGCAAAAATAAGTACATTTCCTCTAAGCCGTAATGTATTCTCCAGACTCGGTACATTGCCTCTAAGCCTCAATGTACTCTCCTCATCCAGCCCATTGCCTAAGACATCGTGCAGTAGTGCGGTTCCTAGCTCGGTATTAAAGACCATTTCCTAAGACTTCATACAGCAATGTGTTTCTTTATTCCGCAACACGGACCATCGCCTCAGACTTCATGCAGCGATGCTCGAAAACAAAATCTAGCCTATCACCTCAGACTTCAGCAGCGATTTGCGAACCTAACCCATTGCCTAAGACTTCATGCAACAATGTGTTTCCTTATTCCGCGACACAAAACATCGCCTAAGATTTCATGCAACGATGTTCGAAAACCAAATTTAACTTATCGCCTCAGACTTCACGCAGTGATTTACGAACCTAACCCATTGCCTAAGTATTCGTGCAGCAATGTGTTTTCTTATTCCATGACACAGACCATCGCCTCAGACTTTATGCAGCGATGCTCGAAAAACCAAAATCTATCATATCGCCTCAAACTTCACGCAGTGATTTGTGAACCTAACCCATTGCCTAATACTTCATGCAGAAATGTGTTTCTTTATTCTGCAACACAGACCATCGCCTCAAACTTCATGCAACGAGGCTTGAAAACTAAAATCCAACCTATCGCCTCATGCTTCACGCAGCGATCCGTGAGCATGACCCATGGCCTCAGTCTTCAAGCAGCCATGTACAATCAAGTTTTGTTCACCCTCCAAAATGGATGAAAAAGCAAAAGCAAAACCAAGATATACAAGATCGCTCTCAAGTTCAAGACCATCTTCCTTATCATCAAACCCTATTAAGCGATATATCACCAGCTTTGCCTACTTCCTTAAAGACTCGTAAGGGTATGCTATATCAGTGTAACCTTATGATTGGTCGGAAAAATTTTGGGTATTCCAAGTATTCAATAAACTCCCAATCAGAATGTGCAAGACTCGCGTTTTCTCGCGCAATTCGATTTGAAGATAATTAAATAGGGGCAACTGTCGTACCCCAAATTTGCCCTACCTCGATGATTTTATTTTTTAAAAAGAATGTTTAATTAAAGATGGTAGCACATCTTTATCCGAGACGATCAGGGGGTGTATTTTAATCTAGGAGAGTGGGGCTTTCTAAATCAGAAAGACTCATAAACCTATTCGTGAAGCATGTTGGCCAATGGCCCATGCGATCACTACGCCAAAAATAAGTTTTAGCAGCACATAAAAGGAAGCACTTTTGGAAAAAAGCGCTGCTGTAGGTTTTAAAAAAAATTCGCTTGAAAAAGCGCTTTCAAAGGGTGCCTTAAGAAAGCGCTTTTCAAAAGCGCTTCTAAAGGTCACCCTTAGAAAGCGCGTTTTGGGAAGCGCTGTTAAAGCTGGCCTTTCAGAGGGTACCTTAAGAAAGCGCTTTTCAAAAGCGCTGCTAAAGGTCAGCCTTAGAAAGCGCTTTTCCAAAGCGCTGCTAAAGATGGACTTTAGAAAGCACTTTTAAAAGTGCTGCTATAGGATATGCTACAAACGCACTTTTTGATGTAAAAGCGCTGATATAGGATATGCTACGAAAGCGCTTTCGTAGGTTTTGTGAAACAAGGTGGTGTGAGAATTGTAACAATGCAAGTCTTTCCCAATTCTTATCTCTTCACTTTTCCTAAACCCTTAAACCCTCCCTCTCCCCTTTTCCACTTCCACTGTAGTCCTCCACCTCTACTCTTACGAAAACCACCACCCTCCACCGTTGCAAAGTCCTTCTCCTCCGACGAGTTCCCCGTCGATGAGACCTTCCTTCAGACCTTCGGCCCCAATAGCAAGGAATCCGAGGATGAAGCTCGAAAGCGCAACTCGATCGAACGCGAATGGGCTCCCTGGGATGAAATCCTCACTCCCGAAGCCTAATTCGCGCGTCACAGTCTCAACGAAGGTGAAGAGGTTCCTCTCAGTTCGCCGGAGTCCATCGAAGCATTCAAAATGTTGAACCCTAGGTACCGTAAGAAGAAAATTGAAGAAATGGGATTGACGGAAGAGGAGTATTTGGCGAAGCAGTTTGAAATCAAGGGAGAGATTTCGGAGCCATTGGAGACCAAGTGGGCGGGACCGCTGGTGGTGCAGTTAGTGCCTCCGCGTGATTGGCCTCCCCGAGGGTGGGAGGTCGATCGGAAGGAACTCGAGTTAGCTAATTAGTTGTAAATTCAAATTCTGCAGGTCATTTTTTGGTTAGCTACTTGTTTGACATACCAGCTCAATTCCAGCGCTTTTGGGTATTTGGACTGAACAGCGGCAAAACCTGACTTGTCATCCATATCGGCTATTGACACGCATCGAGGAATCAGGATCAGTAAATTCATAAGATCTCTTGAAGCTTTTCTCTCATTTATTTTTTATCTTGAGTGTGTTTGTGACATTTTGATGTTTTTGTTCATTTTGATTTCAAATTGCATATTGAACCGTTTAATATTGTTTCTGGAAGTGCTAACGTACCCCATCATTATATAGGAATTATGTCCCACTGCACTTATAAAGATGTGTGTTCCGGTTCCCTTTCTTTTGATCCTGCGAGTGAATTTGATTTTGTTGCATTTCTAATTGAATTATGCCTATTGTTGTGCAGGAAATTATGTCTGAACCAAACGAGGTCATCGACCCGAAGGTCAGGTATTGTGATATGAATGGTTTTTGTTGTTGATTTTTTTTTGGTGAATGGAATTAGGTGAGAATAACAAAAAGAATTTAGGAGTAGAAGGAAGAAAAAGGAAGGTTCTTGGAGATATTGTTAATCTTGTGATTAATCCAGCAGATCCTCATGCTGTGCATCACAAGATTTGGGTTTAATTTTTTAACAATTTTTAAAAATGTGTGTTTTTTTGGTTGTAGGAATCGATTAGCTGCTATTGCCCAAGCAGCAGAGAAGAATAAGGTGCATTTTTAATCTGTTATTTTATTTTTGTTAAATTTTGAAATTTTTTGTTGAAAGGTTGTATTTGTGAATCTGTTTTGGTGGAATTTGATGATGTTTTAGATGTTAGTACCTGATGCCGTCAATGGAAACTATGTTGCTGCGAAAAAATTGGAACAAGCTCAGAGACCTGCTGGTGAACATGAAGTTATTGTTATCAGCTCAGATGAAGAATCAATCTGAAGTGAAAGAGAAAAAGTCTCTTAAAGGAAGGAAGTTAAGAGAAAGATCTAAGATCAATGTCAAGACATTTCGCATGTGAAAATCTGGTTTTGTATTTAGGATGTTGTTTTTCAATGTAGACTAATAGAATGTTTGGTCTTTTGTTTGTTTGTTAGGCTCGGGTTGCTGGTAGAAATGTGCCAAATGATATGGTTGTCCTCTTATTCTTTTTTATTTCAACGTTTGCCCGTTTGTGTTGTTGTAGTCGACACCATATGCTCCCTTTTCCTAACACATTGTTTCATAATGTTGTTATTTGTAGGTTGAATTTGACCTATAATGATTCTTTACTGGATTTGATTATTTCTTTCACACGTAAGTAAACTTATTCTTTCATGCTTAAGTTATATTAGTAGCTATATGAATGCAGTTTTGCAGATGATGCATGTTCTCCCTTAGAAGACTTTGATTAAAGTTCACAAAACAGTAGCTTGGGTTCGATGTTACCGTTCATACATGCCTCATTTTTTGGAAAATTGATAGCTCAAATTGGCAGCACCATCCATTGTTTCATTGTTGAGGTATAATTTTTTTTCCTCATTCACTAATTCTGAAGAAAATGCACACAAATGTTGTGATATAGTGTTTTCTTTCAGTGTTTCAGTTGAATTGTAATGTGTCAGTATTGTATGAGCTCAATCAATTCTAAGTTGGCATTGATATCACCCTAAGAAATAATGCCAGATATATTGTCAAAGGTGGGTAAATCAGATGTTGTCAAAACATTTCTGTTTTTCTTTTGGTTCTCTTAATTTGTCAATTTAAGAGTCTTTCGTTTGTTATCTAACATTGCATATGGATTGTTAAGGAGCGGAGCAACCAATTGAATCTTGAGATGATCATTCAATACTCAAAGGTAATTATAAAACTATTTATTAATGTAATACATTAATACAATTTCCTTATTATTTTTTCATCAATGTCATGATATATGTTTAATTAACTGAAGCAAAATTCTTTGTGCTTTATATGTGCGCGTTCATATGAGTACAAGATAGCGCACACAATATTTTTTATTGTATTTCATGTCATTAATACTCCAATTTATAATGTTTAGATTTATCAATTTAAATTGAATTATGTGTATTATAAATAACAGAGATATTTTTCTGTGTATTATTAATATGTTTTAACATAAAAAAATTATACCTCTAAAAAAAACACCCTATGAAAGCGCTTTTTCAAGAAAAACGCTGCCTTAGGTAACCTATGAAAGCGCTTTTTCACAAAAAGCGTTGTCTAAGGTAAACATATGACAGCGCTTTTCCAGGAAAAAGCGCTGCTAAAAGACCACTTATGAAAGCGCTTTTCCAGAAAAAAGCACTGCTAAAAGAAAACTTATGAGAGCGCTTTTCCAGAAAAAAGTGTTGCCTTAAGTAGACCTATGAAAGCGCTTCTTCATAAAAAAGTGCTGCCAAAAGCCTACTTAAGAGAGCGCTTTTTAGAAAAAGTGTTGTATTAGGTAGACCTACGAAAGCGCTTTTCATTAAACAAAAAACGCTGCTAAAACCTATAGCAGCGCCACCTTAGAAAGCGCTTTTAAGCGCTTTTAAAGGCCAAAAAAAGCGCTTTCGTACGTCTTTTTCGACGTAGTGGATTCGAAAATAAAAATTATTCAAGTAATTATTAAGTTCTTATTTAATAGTCGTATCTAAAGCCCATTTAAGAATGTTTGTTCATTAAAAAAAGAAGAGGTGAGGATGCAATTATATCCATGGCCCATTTCCGTTCTGGTGGTAAACAGTGAAAAGGGAGGTGCAATTTGGAATACAGGCCCGTTACAGTTTTCCAAACTAAGCCCATTAGAATTTACTGTTTATTTAAAAGAAAATATTTTTGTTGCTGATTGGGCCAGTTAAGGCCCAATCGGAATTTAAAATAAAGAAGAGGCCCATTTCATGTTTTTGAACAAAAATACTGTTGGTTTAAATTAATTAATATTAATAAATTATTTTGTTTGGAAAAATTAGGTTGGGTCGGTTATACAAACAAATAAATGTTGCTGTAATAAAAAAATAATGATAGTGTTACTGGGCCAAATTATAAAAAGCCCAATTGAACTAAAAATTGGTTTTGCTGTAATGAGAAAAACGTGTTGGGCTGAACTAAGGGAAAAAGCGCAGTGCCCAAATTGCTAATAAACATCAACTATATAAATCAGGCCAAAAGTTACGCTTGTTTTCGCAGAAAAATTGATACTGTAGAGATTATTACAAAAAAGTAAATCAAATATATATTTCAACCAAATCTCCAGAAATAACTATACAGGAAATCGAATATATTAATCCAAATCCCAAATTAATAGTAAAAGAAAAATCAAGTCAATTACAAATGAATCAAATATTCTATTCAATCAATTACAAACAAAATCTGTAAATTACAATATACGGCATCAATTACACAAATCTGGGAATCTCTAATTTCCATCTATTCTAATTCTAAACAGCAATTAACAAAACCCTAAATTAAAAAACCCTTTAAATAACTACAAGAACTAACAGTACCAGGAGGGGGATTCGAAGACAGTAAAAAAATTAGAATACAGGGGAGATATAAGCGAAGAAATCAGAAGAAGAATACGAACAAAGAACCTTGTTGTTGAAGACACCGAGAGAGAGCAATCGGGGTTTCGATATTTGAAACCCTAATCACCAGTCTTGCCATCCATCGCTACTCTACTCAAACTCGCCGTAACCTACACACAAGAAGATGGGTTAGCGTGAACGGGATTGAAACTCAGAATTTGAAGTCAGAAGGGGTAAGCACACTTAACTTTTGCTGTTTTAGTATTTTGGGTGTTGGGTTTGATTTACGGTGGGGGGTAGAGTTTGTTTTTTCAAGCGCCTCCGCAGGGAGTTCATACTAGGGTTTGTGAAGAAGAAGGTGAAAGGGTGGAACGAGAGAGAAGAAGGAAGTATTTACACTGTAATAATCAAAACAAAAAAGGAATTAAAACAAATTTTTATAGTCTGTCCGATCACATACACACACGCCCACAGTAAATAACATGCTCCCTTGTTATTCACCGCACGATTTCGATCAGACGGCCATTAGGCCCAGTCTGCACGTTAGTTACCATACTCCTTTGCACACCCAATCACCAGGCCTTCCTCCCAAACATTCAATGGTCCTAAGCTCATTAATTTCTACGCCCCCATCTCCCTATTTTACTAAAACTGCAAGTGAATCATACCCCCTGGCCAGCACACGTAATGGGCCTAACCCAGTATTCTTTTAGCACCCCGACTTTTTACTACGCAACTAATAATGCACCCCCCTTTGATTTTAATTATATTACTTTATTTTTTTTACTTTTAATTCTATTTTTCTCTCATATTATTTATTTCTTCTTCTTTATAATTATAAATATTAGTAATATTAATTATCATATTTTTTATTAATAGTATTATTATTATATTATAATTATTATCTATTAATTTTATTTTCTTATCACTATTATTATATTTTATTTGATATGTAAATACTATTTATTTCTTATTTTTGTATAAATAATTACATTATTATTTATTATAACATATAAATTATTTTATTCAAAATGCATATATTATTTTCTTATACTCTTTGTGTGATACGGTGGGAAGAACTGACTGTTTTTTTTTGGAATGTTGGTTTTTGCGTTTTGCATTTTTTGCTCGCAAAATATCGCGGTAAGCAAGAGTCACCACCGACTTTTATTTTATCCAACAAGGAAAGGAAAAAAGCACAGAAAAATTCATTTTTTTGAGATTTTCTGAGTACGGGGGGTAGATTATAAAAAGGGAAGGTATTAGCACCCTTTCTATCCGTGGTTATCCACGGGCTCTTAGGTACTTGCTCAATTGTTTTCAAAATTGTTTTCTTTGTGCTTGTGGGTTTTGAAAAGTTTTTGTTTTAACTTCGATTTAACTCTTGCGTCTGTCTTCAAGAGTGTAATGAAGTGTTTTTGAAAACTTGTTCGTAAAAGTGTAAGTGTGAAAAAGTTTTGTTTTATTTGAGCAAGTACTTAAGAACTAATCTACCTACTCGAAAAAATAATCGTTCGACGCTTGTTTCCTTTAGACAGTGCTATCCCACTATTAATGAGTAGGTATCACTGTCGTTGGAGTTTGAGGGTCAATTCGAAAGAGGGACATACGGTCACTAAAACAATGTTAGGACGCCTTAGCGGTAACTCTAATGTCTTAGATCATTTGTTTGAGGCAACAATATCCGAGGCAACCATTTCGAGGCGACTATGATTTTTTTAGACAGGAGGGCGACCTCTAAAATGATCTATACTCAATGACCGTGTACGAAGGCAACCAAGTGGGGTGTACCCTAGGAGTGCGCATGTGCGAGTGTGTTGTTTTCAGTTATTTTTATCTTTGCACATGTTAAGGGTGGTCTAATTTGATTTTAAGATTAAACATTAATTCTTGTCATGCAAACCCTATTATCAAACATCTAGTAGTTATAATTTGCAGAAATTAAAGGTGCGGAAATTAAATTACAAGGCATCGGATATTTACATCGCCAAAAGCAACCCTTTGGAAAATAAAATAAAGCGGTAAATAAATAAATAGGTCTTAATTATCTATTACATACCGGAAGCAGATACATAATTGGATAAAAATAAATAAAGCGCGACGCGAAATTAAATCGGATGCAAAATTTAGGGTTTTGACCCTTTTGAAAGAAATTTGTTTTTTTTTTGTTTTTTATTTAAGAAAAGAAATTAATCCTAAATTAAATAACTAAATTAAATTAATAAGTTAATTAATGAAAAATAATTTATGACATATTTTTGAGTTTTTTTATTATTTTAAGAAAGAAAATAAAAATAATTAAATGAATTAAAACCTAATGATTTCTAATTAATTTTAAATATTTACAAAATAAATTAAAGTTTCCTAATTAATATCCTAATTAATTAATAAGTTTATTAATAAAAATAAAAGTTTTAAAATTTGATTGGATAATAAAAAGTATTTTTGTGATTTTATTTGATAAAAAGGAATTTTGTTATTGGTTAGTAATTAATTAAAATAAAATAAAATAACTAAACTAATAAAAAGAAAATATAATAGAAAGAAAGAAATGGGCCTTTTTTGGAGGTGCTGAAAGCCATTTTTGTTGGCCCATTAAGCTGGTCCGTTGACTTTCTCTGATCCAGTATGCGTGCATTGACCTAGCTCTTGGTGGACCTCCATCACTGACCAACAGATCTGGCCCTTTGGCCATCTGGCGCTTGGATAGTGAGGGAGTATGGTGGATTGCAGATTGGAATATGCACTGGAATACCTGAAAACAAATAATATTGAGAAAGGGGGGACCTGGGATTCGAACCCAGGTCCTAAAGGGAATATACACGTTATGCCTACCACTACACCATGCTGCTTCAATTGTTAATACAATACGAATTAATGATAATATAATAACACAAAATTCAATGGTTAGAAAAATATTTAAAAAAACGCGCAATATTTGAACCGTCCAATGGATGGATGGCACGAGTTCATCCCTGTCCTATAATTTCTGCAATCTTTACCTGTGGATTTTCATTCGCAGCTAAAGTCGTAGCCTCACTCCAAAATCCTCCTCAGGCCATGAAAATGATTTCTAAGGCTAGGGTTATGTTCGTCTCAACCTCCTGGATGCAACCATGTCCAATATGACAGCCAATTTTCCCTGAAACAGAAAACCCAAAAAAAACTCCAAGAACCCTAACTATGGTGGTTCTTGTTACAGATCAGATAAATGAAATTCGTTAATACCAAAAGCTTGAAAATGTTCTTGTGATCACAAATATGCAATTATCTTATTCAATGGATGCCAGAATAGTGATTTGCGATTTCAAGAAGAAGGCGGATCCGTGAGGTACTTACAGTGCTTTAGGATGCTTGAAAACGCGTGGTTTGGATTGGGTTAGCTTCTGGAGATGGCCAGCAATCGATTGAGACAACTTTCAAGCCCTGCAAATGCCTATATGATTGATTTTGATCTCAAGCTTTTTTGTGATTTTTGCAAAGTTGGTTCTGCCTCTACAAGTGATCTCTAACCCTTATTTTTGTGCCTTCTGCTTGCTTATGTATTGTGCATTGGATTAGGGTAACATTTGTTGTTCAAATCTTCCCACGTTAATGATTGCATATTTGATTTGATCCTTCCATAAAAGCTTTCCAAACTTGGCCTAAATCACATTTTTTTGTACCCAATGCCTTTGATACGAATTTGATTGTAATGATAGATGTATTTGGAGCCTAAAACAACCAGAAAATCTTTTGTTATCAATGCCTTGGATTTTATGTGATTTTATTTGATTTAAAATGAATTAATTCAAATAAAAATCAAATTAGATAATAAAAATGAGATATGGACACATGGACAAGGCTATAGCACGTGGGAAACAATGCAAACTCAAAACAAGTGAAAAAGAATGGGCCTATATGGCAAAATTTGAAGTTTTGGGGATAGTTGACTTTTAGCAATTTTGCAAAAAAGTCCAACTTCAACAATGCATAACTTCTTCAATTTTTAACTTTTGTAGGTGTTATTGGACTTTTTAGAAAGCTTGTGATGTCATATAACCAACCCTTTTGGTCTCATCTCATATTGATGTTCCATGCTCAAGTTAGGAGCTTTGGCAAAACAGGTGTTTTTGTTGACTTTTCAAAATGACCTATAATGTCCAAATTCATAACTTCTTGTGAGTGCATATTTTTATCTTGGGGTATGAAGATGGATTCTAGGTAATTGAATCCTCTTAAAAATGAGCTTTGGATGGGTCATTTATAATAAATTATGAGAAAGTTATGCTTGGTCAAAGTTGAGTTGACTTTTCCTACAAAACCCTAATTTAGCAACTTTTGAATCTTGATGAATTTTGAGCAATCCTTGGTGAATCATGATCAAACCTTGATAAAATGATGAAATATCCTTCAAAATGATAATGTTGACAAAAAATATTGAAGTTTGACTGTATGTAGGTCACAGTTGACTTTTGCCCTAGAACAATCGACTTTTGGACCTTTGAGCAATTGACTGAGCAAACTTCCTCTGCAAGGCTCGAAATTTGACATGGATGATCTTGAGAACATATTAGGACATTGGGGATCACTTGAAGTCATTTGTACTCAAGGATCTTGATGCAACACAAAACCCTAATTTGAGGTAGACTGCATTAGGAAGGAGCTTATCTGACCAACTCTTGGACTATTTTGAGCCACTTGGAGATTTTTCTTGCAATGTCTTGAGAAATATGGGAGGGAAAATTTTGGGGTACAACACTTTGCATTAAATATTTTTAATCATGCATTAATCAAGTTTTTTTGCAGTTAATACTATTCAAAAAAACACTCAACAAACAACAAACTATTTTTCGTAATAAACTAATCTAAACAACTGTTTTTTACAAAATGGTTTCAAACGAATTTTCACTAATCGCGCATTTAGCCAAAATCTCCGCAATCACTACTCCCGGCCAAAATGCGAGGTGATTCAAAATATATTTGCAACTCCTAAAAAACACCAACCCCATACGAACTACGAATTGGGACTCTGATTCTTTATAAGAGGATACATAGGCACACGATCAAAAATCGTAGCGAGTTCTCCTATAAAAAAACAAACTCTTTCCCCTAATAAAATTTAAATCCTGTTTCCCCAACTCAAACCTAAAACCTAGTATCCTTGTGAACAAGGTAGATGAAAGGTGCCTAACACCTTCCTTTCGTCTAAAGAAGTCCAAAACCTAGAATCTCTGTCCAAGAATTAGGGTTTTCTGTTTGATTCCCTTTCCCTAGGATAAAAACGAATAGTGGCGGCTCTGATTTAAAAACCAGTCGCTACACTTATTGAGAAAGGCGAAATCACCTTGGCGGGTGGACTAGACTAGCTTGATAATTTTCAAGTGAACTAGTATAAACATAACTTGTTCTTTGCTTCTTGCATCTTATCACTATTATCACTAAGTGAAGTAACTTCTTACAGCTTAAAGGGGATTTTAAAAAAATATTTTTGATTTAAAACTCAATTCAAACCCCACTTTCTTGTGTTTTTCACATTTTCAGTTGGCATCAGAGCTCCTGGTTCTGAGGAGTTGATAAAAAGTTTGAATTTTTATCAAGCACCTAACAGTGTTCAATACCGATCCAGATTGTGTTAAAAACAATGACAGATAAAGGTAACAATGCTTCTGTAACTGGTGATAATAGAGATAACGATAGAGATCAGTATAGTGTTAAACCTTCTATGTTTTATGGATAAAAGTTTGAATATTGGAAGGACATGATTGAAAGTTATTTTATGGGATATGACTTGGATATATGAGATTTGATAGTTGATGGCTACACTCACCCAGTACATGATAAAGGTCTAAAGATTGCAAGAAGTGCAATGACATATGTTTAGAAGAAGGTTCATAGAAATCACTACAAAGCGAGAACAATTATTCTAAGTGTTGTTTCTTACAATGAGTATGATAAGATCACAGATAGAGAGACTGAAAAGTCTATTTTTGATTCTCTTCAGATGAATCATGAAGGAAATGCTCAAGTTAAGGAGACAAAGGCTCTGTGTAACGCCCGTTAATTTAATTAATTATTTAATTAGATATTTTTGGTAAATTTTCAATTATTTGTTGAAATGTTATGTTACGTCGGTATAAGTTGCAGTGTTGTGATTAGTCAGTTAAATTAAGTTGATTAATAGTATTAGTAAATAATATTATAAGGTATATAATATTAGTAGAATATTAGTTGGATCTATTTTGATGGTTAGAAGTAGTAATATGTGGGGTGTGTAAGTTGAGCCCATTAGGAATAATATTATTATTAGGTTTAGTTATAATAATAGAAATTAGGTTAATTAGAAAGATGAAGAAGTCTTAGAGCAGTACGTAAGAAGTTACAGAGAAGAGGAAAAGGAAAAGAGGCAAAGCTAGGTTCGATCGGAAATTGAAGAGCGACCTTAAATCCAAGGTAAGGGTGGGGTTCTGACTCTATAATGGGAATTATGATGAATAATATGTATAAATTAGGTTGGTGTAATTGTTGTACGCATAACTGTGTTCCTGTGTTCCTGAATTGATGTTGAATTGGTATGCAACACTGTTGGTAATAGCAGTCTGTGTTAGATTTTATCTATAATTGATGTTATGTTGCCATGTCGATGTAATACTGCGTTGTGTCATGTTGTTATGAATATACTGTTAATCGAAGGAAGATTGGAGAATTGTGTTTGCATCAGCAAGTCTGTGAAGAAGTCGCGTGAGAGAAACTCAATGTCGGGTGGCACAAGTGTTGTGCCGGACGATACAACATGCAGGGACATGCCGAGAGGCACATGAGCATGTCGAACGACAGAGAGGAGTGTGCCGAGTGGCACTACTCCATGGAGAGCAGCATGGTTTCTTCTATTTTTGTGTCGAGGGGCACACTTGGGTGATGAGGGGCACACCCTAAACATTTGTATTCTATTTTCTTTTGCCTGTTCTGTTTCCTTCCTGTGTGTCTGTTACCCTATCCTATTAATTGGTTAATAGCAAAGATTAAGTACGCAAATCATAGAACTGGCTTATATAGCAGAGTAATGAAATAGATGATTGTATTGGATTATACAATTAGTAAGTATTTAGTAGGATGACCTTAACAGTAGTAGTAGGCTAGTAATAACAAAAAACCTCTATAAATTAAAATAGCAGTGCATGTAAATTAGTGTCAGAAATTAATAGCTTCATTGATTCATCTAAAAATGATTGGTCAGTGGAATATTTTAGTGGAATTATATTAATAGGACTTGGTGGATAACAATACTGATATATATATATATATATATATATATATATATATATATATATATATATATATATATATATATATATATATATATATATATATATATATATATATATATATATATATATATATATATATATATATATATATAAGTTGCTGTGATGTTGTTGCTATTAATTGTTGAAGTTGCAGGTGGATATATTGTTTTATTGCCTCTATTTATTGGCTAAGACTAAGTTGTAGGCTTATGGCCAATGTTGAATTAAGTTGAATTATTGTTGTTGTTGTTGTTATTAAGTTCATATTGTTAATGCATACATAGCATATCATGTTGGAGCTGATGCTCGTTAAGTTGGCCTGAATTAGCAAATATAAAGTTAAAGGCTTATGCCTTGTTGATGCCTCTATTTATTAGTAGATTTCTAAGTTGGGAGTTATGATCCATTGGTACCACATGCATGTGAATAAACACGAGTCACATTCCATGTTGCATCTTGAGTTGTTGCAATGATTAATTAGTTGTGATATTATTTTTATGACTTGGTTGTAATGGATGTCGTTAAAAGCTATGAATTAGTGATTTTGTATGCTCTAATTCTAATATATTATTTATCGTACATCCGATTATATTGTTTGAAATCTCACCCCTTCTGTTTGAATGTTACCCCAATGTTGGTAACGTGCAGGTAATCCAGAGTGAAGGCGGTTTACCTTCAGTAGTTTGAGTCAGTGTCATCACTCTGATACATAACACTCAGGGGGATGAACACTTATTGCTTTATTGCTATTTTTACTTCTGTTAATGAATTTTAAATTGATTTACTAAGTACATGGTTGTTTCTAAAAGTTGTTTCTAAAAGTTATTTCCAGTTGGACAAGATGTTATGTCCTTTTAAGTTGGATATTATGATTCCGCTGACTGTTTTCGCATACAAACTTTTGTGCTCATTATTTTTCTTTTACATTTTCTTTTCTTTCAAAGATAGTTATACCCTTACACACACCCACACTCACAATGCATGTATCCATCCATTATGGATCCCATGGGTAACGATACTGCTATGGCCTTTCGTGACTCTGAGAATCTAATCTACTAAGCCGAAGACGAAGGTGAGGAAGAATATGAAGTACCGGGGGAACTAGCCAGACCGCTTTAACAAGAAGAAAGAACCATTCATCATCACGAGGAACTCGTGGATACAATCAACCTGGGTACTGAAGAAGACAAAAAATAGGTCAAGGTAGGTGCCAATTTGGAACCTAGTGTCAAGGAGCGTCTGATTCAGTTGTTACATGACTATGTTAAAATCATTGCCTGGTCATATGAAGACATGCCGGAACTTGATACAGACATTGTGGTACATCGTTTGCCTACAAGAGAAGATTGTCCGCCAGTAAAACAAAAGGTTCGCTGCATGAGACCTGATATGTCAGAAAATATTAAAGCAGAGGTTATGAAGCAATTCAATCCTGGATTCTTGGCTATCACTTCCTACCCTCAATGGGTTGCCAACATTGTTCCCGTGCCTAAAAAAGACGGCAAAGTACGAATGTGTGTGGACTACTGAGATTTGAATAGGGCGAGCCCTAAAGATGATTTTCCACTCCCCCACATTGATATCCTAGTTGACAATACGGCACAACACAAAGTGTTTTCCTTCATGGACGGATTCTCAGGTTACAACCAAATCAAAATGGCACCTGAGGACATGGAGAAAACAACATTTGTCACACAGTGGGGCACATTCTGCTACAAGGTGATGCCATTCGGACTGAAGAATGTTGGGGCAACCTATCAGCACGCCATGGTAGCTTTATTTCATGACATGATACATCATGAGATAGAGGTCTACGTAGACGATATGATAGCCAGATCGCAAACAGAAGAAGAGCATCTTGACCACTTACAAAAAATGTTTGAGAGACTGAAGAAGTACAAGCTGAGGTTGAATCCAAACAAGTGTACATTTGGGGTATGTTCTGGTAAACTCCTAGGCTTTATCGTCAGTAAAAAAGGTATTGAGGTCGATCCGACCAAAGTTAAAGCAATACAAGAGATGCCCGCTCCCCGTACTGAGAAGGAAGTCAGAGGATTCTTGGGATGTTTAAACTATATTTCCAGATTCATTTCTCACCTGACAGCTACTTGTGAGCCAATTTTCAAGCTATTGAAGAAAGATCAAGTAGTCAAATGGAATGGTGAGTGCTAAGTTGCTTTTGACAAAATCAAAGAATACTTACAAGAGCCTCCTGTATTGATGCCACCAGTCAAGGGAAGACTGTTGATTATGTATCTGACTGTTTTAGAAAACTCAATGGGGTGTGTATTGGGGAAGCATGACGAGTCTGGCCGAAAAGAACACGCTATTTATTAGCTGAGCAAAAATTTTACCGACTGTGAAACCCAATATTCACTGCTCGAGAAAACTTGCTACGCTATGGCATGGGCTACTCGCCGGCTAAGACAGTATATGCTGACTCATACTACCTTGTTGATATCTAAAATGGATCCGATAAAATACATCTCCGAGAAGCCTGCTCTTTCAGGGAGAATAGCGAGATGGCAAATGATCCTGACAGAATATGATATACAATATACTACCCATAAAGCTATAAAAGGCAGTGTGCTAGCTGATCACCTTGCTCACCAAGTTGTAGAAGACTCTCAGTCCATGAAGTTTGAATTTCCGGATGAAGACATCATGACATTAAACAACTGCGAAGAAATCAGGCCATATGACGGACCTGAACAAGGATCTCGATGGACCCTGTTCTTTGATGGAGCATCCAATGCACTTGGTAATGGTATCGGTGTTGTACTCATATCTCCGGAAGGGTGTCATACTCCCTTTACCGCCATACTTTGCTTCAATTGTACGAATAACATGGCGGAATACGAAGCGTACATCTTTGGTCTCAGAGCTGCCATAGACTTGTGGATCAAATCATTGGATGTATTCGGAGACTCAGCCTTGGTCATCAGTCAGATCAAAGGGGAATGGGACACCAAACACCTAACCTTATCCCTTACAAAGAACATGTTTTAACATTGCTACCACATTTTGAGGAGATTACCTTCGAGCACTTCCTGTGAGAAGAAAATCAGCTAGCAGACGCTCTAGCCACAATGTCATCTATGTTTAAACTTAATTGGGATAACGAGGCTCCCCAGATCACCATCGAACAAATGGATGAACCAGCACACTGTCACGAGATTAATACTGAAGAAGTAGTGAACCAGCCTTGGTTTCATGAAGTAAGGAGGTATCTCGAGGCTCAAGAATATCCAGAAAGAGCTTCAATCAATGATAAGAAGTTCTTAATGAGATTCTCTGCTAAATTCTCCTTTAGTAATGGCATCCTGTACAAACGCAATCATGACTCTGTATTTCTTCGGCGCATAGATAAGTTTGAAGCTGAAAGGATCATGGATGAATTACATGAAGGTACTTTTGGCACCCATTCCAGTGGGCATACGATGGCGAAGAAAATCCTACGGACAAGCTATTATCGGTCTACCATGGAAGTAGATTGCTATCAACACTCTCGAATATGTTATAAATGCCAGATTTATGCCGACAAAATGCATGTACCCCCGATTCCTCTAAATGTCTTGACGGCTCCTTGGCCTTTTGCTATGTGGGGAATTGATATGATTGGGGAAATCAAGTCGACAGCCTCCAATGGACATCGCTTCATCCTAGTGGCCATTGACTATTTTACAAAGTGGGTTGAAGCAACCTCCTTCGCCTCTGTTACCAAGAATGTTGTTGCTCGCTTCATCAAGCAAAACCTTATTTTCTAGTACGGTATCCCGGAAAGGATCATCACTGACAATGGTACAAATCTCAATAACACTATGATCACCGCATTATGCGATCAATTCAAGACTCAGCATCACAATTCTTCTCTCTATCAGCCAAAAATGAATGGTGTTGTCGAAGCTGCAAATAAAAACATTAAATAGATCATACAGAAAATGACAGTCACATACAAAGACTGGCACGAGATGCTACCATTCACTCTCCACGGGTACCGTACCACGGCTCAAACATCAACCAGGGCAACACCTTATTCTTTGGTTTACGACATGGAAGTTGTCTTTCCTATTGAGGTTCAGATCCCCTCTCTGAGGATTATGAAGGATGCAAGATTGAGCGAAGATAATTGGATCCAGACTCGACTTGACCAACTAAACTTGATTGATGAGAAGAGACTTGCTGCTGTTTGTCATGGTCAAATGTATCAAAAACAGATGATCAAGGCTTTTAACAAGAAAGTAAGACGCCAAGTGTATGAAGTTGGGGATTTAGTGATCAAACGCATCATCTTGCCACAAAGTGATCCTAGGGGAAAATGGACTCCTACCTATGAAGGACCATTTGTAATCAAAAACATATTCTCCGGTGGGGCGATAATCTTGACCACCGTGGATGGCAATGACCTGCCACACCCTGCGAACGCGGACATAGTCAAAAGATACTACGCATAAGAGACCCGCTAGGTTGACATACCTAGGAAAAACAAGGATATCCCGGCGAACCAAAAAGGTTCGGGCAAAAGTTAGGGATAAAAAAAAATATGTATACCCGACAAGTTGAAAACCCGAAAGCGCGACTTGGGAAAAAAAGGGTTTCCCGTTGGACTGAAAACCTGAAAGCGCGGTCCAGGAAAAAGTTAGGGAATTAAAGCGTATGACTATGTCCCATCGGATCACTTTACAAACAAACTTTGGCTTCCACTGACAAACTCAGAGGTTCTGATTAATTCAGTCATCTTCGGACGAGGCAACAAATAGACAAGATGCCCAGAGATACGAAGGCTATAGCAGAATGGGAACCCCATGGGATTATTACACATAGCTATCCTTCTTTATATCAAATTTTTATTTTTTTATGACAAAATTCTCTTACTAGAATGCTTGTCCCCTTTGTACAAAAATATTTTACTCAAAGTCAATACAAAGATATCCCTTTGAAAGTGCAAAAACTATTGGTCTTTATTTTCTTTACGCTTGTGTTTTGTTTGCAAAAACGTCCAATGATTTATTTTTGAACATATGCATTTGAACATAATTACCGTTTACAAATAAAAAAAATGGGAAAGACAATTATTGACAGGTTAAAATAATAGGAAAATGTCCCTAGGCTATTCCATAAGTAATCCCCTACAGTACGCCATTTAAATACCCAGCGGAACAAAGTTTCAAATTATTGATCCCCGGTAGAAGTTGTCAAAATTTCTCAAGACTCCCCAACAGGCTTTACAAACAGTACATGGCATTGCCCTTATGACATAGTTTATTTCTCTCGGAAGAAACTCACCAATACTTCAACTTCAAGACGTGAAGACTTACATATCCTCAGCATCAATCATGGATTTATTTTCCCTAAATCAAACAGCAATGTAGCAAATCAACTCACATACGCATACATCGCATTCATATATCATAAACATTGATAAACATGAATGCATACAACATAATCCCACTATGCATACATTTCATGTATCATGACTTGGCATTTTAAGCAAACATTTTACCCTTTTCAGGATAAGATTAACAGCTATCATAAACAATGTTCAGAGTTTTCAAATACAGTTCAGATACACTCCAGATACGGATGCCATCCTGATAATCATTCAGATTCAACCTTTTGATACAGTGTAGTACGCTTCAGATGCGGATGCCATCCTGAAACTCATTCAACTCTCAGATACAGTACAAATACGCTCCAGATACGGATGCCATCCTGATACTCATTCAGATTCAACTTTCAGATACAATACAGATACGCTCCAGACACGGATGCCATTCTAATGTTCATTTGGATTCGACTTTCAGATACAATACAGATACGCTCCAAACACGAATGCCATTATGATATTCATCCAGATTCGACTTTTAGATACAGTACAGATACGCTCCAGACACGGACGCCATTCTGATACTCTTTCTTCCAGCTTACAAATTACAATTCAACAATCACTTTTAGATGGCATCTTTAAGCCCATTCCTTCTATCATTGCATCGCCGAGTGCAAATTTCTGGGCACTCTAGTGTCCAATCATATTCCACCTTAGAGTCACGAATGGAAAAACTCGCCAGTCTAACTCTTCAGGTTTAAGAAGATTGAACAGGGGAAACTGTTGTACCCCAAAATTTTCCCCCTCACTTATCCAGAATTTTCTCACAAGATCTCTTTGACTCAAGATTGCATTAGGGTTTGACCAGCTCAAGACATCTCCTCATGCACTGATGACCAAAATTAGGGTTTGAGTTTTCACAAGGATTTTTGGACTATCAATTCTTCATATGACTTTCAAGGATCATTAGGGACCCCCAAGATTACTCATGTCAAGTTTCAAGCCTTGAATCACACTTTTGATCAGTCAATTGGTCAGTTGACCTAAAAATCAACTGTATAGGGGGAAAAGTCAACCATGGCCAATTTTCAGTCAAACTTCATAATTTTTGATCCACATCAACACCTTAGACTCATATGTATCATTTTATCAAGTTTGGACCATAATTCCCCAACAAAATTTGATCAAATCATCAAAAGGGCAAAATGGTCAAAATTAGGGTTTTGATTGAGAAGGGGCAATTTCTGATTTTTGACCTAGAAAATGATCAATTGGTTTGAAACATGATTTCAAGAGTTAAATTGCATCATCTTGACCTAATGACATGATTCAAAACATTACAAATTCATTGGATTGACAGATGAATTTTTCAGTTAACTAATCAAAAGCCAATTGTATACTGAAAAGTCAAACTTTGACTTTTTGGTCAAATTCAAGTGCCAAGGATCACAATTCATCAAAACATGTCAAAATGTGAAAAAATTTCATCAAGAAATCAAGGATTGAAGATCTTGTTTTGAAATTTGAAATTTCTTAACTTAGAAATTTTTCTAAGTATAGAAAATTTCTTATTTTTTCTCAACTTTAGGCCAAATTTTCACCATGATACAAAATGATTCAAAGGAAGTTCCCAACATGAAAGTTGTAGATATCCATGAAATCTACAACTTTGCTTAACAAAATTTCTCCTAAATATGCTTGGATATCAAGATATAATTTTGTGAATACATGCTCCTGAACTAAAATATCTTAGTGAAATTTTGCCCTAGTTAGGCAGGTTTTTGACCTAACTTCATGGAAACTTTTCACCTAGTTCCAAAAGGAATTTTAAAAAGCATTTCAAAGATTGGTTTTAGATCACATTACAAGCTTTCCTAAATTTCCAAGAACTCCTTGAGATCATTCTTGAGTAGGGAGAATCGAAGAGATGAAGTTAGGGTTTTATCACTTTGATTATAAATCATTTTCATGAAGAACAAGTTTTCAAATTTGCAAATTGGTTGTACAATCTTCACTTTTCAGGCCTCAAACTCGTTTTTCACTCCACCATTAATGGATTGCACAAGGTTTCATGCCCTAAAGCCAAGCATTCAATGCTTTATACAAGAAAATAGCCATTTTTAGAAGAAATGCAACATTGTCATTTTGGAAAAGCATGCTTTTTGCATTTTTCCATTTCTTGAGCCTTGGACTTGTTATTTCTGCACAAACCAAGTCTCTAAACCTGAACAAAATATGTTTAAAGCTTCAAGCCACCCTACAAGATCAGAATCATTCCTTAAGAAGTCACTTCTCACACATGCTTCAAAAATAAGAAATGTAGCAAGACATGTGATCTTGTACTTCTGAGCAAGCACAAGTCCTCCAACCTTTTGCTCTATATAAAGCCATCACTTTGCAACTAAAATCACGAATGCCCAAGCCTTGAAACACCCTAGAATCAGAAGTTGCATACCAAGCCTCCAAACTTTCCATTTCTGACTTGTGAACTGAATCTTCCATTTCACTCGTGCGTTTTCAGGCCTTTTGCTTTCCCAAGCTTCCTTACCTTACAAGTAAACCATCCCACACCCTGAAACATCACTGTAACTCCATCTTCCCCATTGCTGAAGTTCAAAAACAGAGCAACACATGTGAACTTCTCCAGACCATTCCAGCCACCCTCAAGACAAGCTAAGCATTTCATTAGCTTCCAAGAGGTTCAAGGAAGTTAACCTGATCATCACAACATCCAAAAGCAAGCTCATTTTCAAAACACGATTTCCATTTTCAAGGTGAGTTTCCTGTTTTTCTAAATCTTAATACATGCTTAGTTAGCTTTCCATTTGTGAATATAAAATGTAGACATCATTTCTACGAAGCTGTACATATCCATAGCTTGGATTTATTTGGCTTGAGTTTAGAGAATTTTAAGTTTGAAGTTTCTGAAAAAATTAGGTTAAGAATTAGGGCCAACAAAATTCTCTCTGATCTTGGACTTATAGTTTTAGTTATGCACATGGTTAGAATCATGAAGTAAAATGCTATAATGTTCATGTTATCACTTTCCATTTTTGTTGAGAGATGAAAAAGTTACAGGGGTCCGGCTGGCTAGAGGTTGAAGATGAAGTACAGGGCAAGGCAATGTTTTGTGTTATGTATTTGTGTTTTTATTTAGACTAACGGATGTACAGCCACCCCAGTGGTAAGGCAGTGCGCAAAAATGCCATAGGTCGTGGGTTCGAGCCTTGGCGCCTGTCTTTTGCATTTTTTCTCACATTTTGCTTCATTTTTTGTCCTCTTGCAGCATGGGCTTTTTTTTGGATCTTGGGCTCTTTTTGTTTTTGCTAACATTTTACCCCCCATTTTCCTTCAGCACCCCTGGCCCAAATATTTTATTTACTTATTTTATTTTCATTTTATTTTATCAAATATATTTTCTTAATAATAAAAAAAATCATAAAAAATATAAAAATGATAAATATTATATTTTATTTTATTTTATTTTATTTTCTCATAAAGAATATTTTTATTTAGTTATATATTATCTATTTTTGTTAAATAAACTTGTAAGTTAAATTAGAATTAGGTTAAATATTTATATTTCTTCAGACCTATTAAATATTTATTTTAACATATAAAAAGACCAAAATACTTCATAAATACCATATATTATTTTCAATACAAAAATACTTACTTTTCTTAAAGAAATTTATTTCCTTTTAATACTAATTAGGGTTTAATCAAAATATTTTCTAAAAAATAATTTCCTTTCTTAATTAATTTAAGTTTAATCTTGATTTATTTATTAGGTTTAGGTTAAATTTTTTTCACATAAAAAAATAAAACAAAACCTTCTTTTGCATTTACATATCCTTGCATATTTAAATTACCTTGTACATTATTTATTCCAATATTTGTATAAATTCAATTTGGTTGTAACCCATTCATCAATTGTATACCCCCCTCCCACAAAGTGTTGTAATAGCGTAGTAATCTTTAAATTTCGCAATTTATCGTTTTTATATAATATGCTAGCAATTAGGGTTTGTATGGAAAGATAAAACCAATCAAATAGAAAACCCTAATCCAAGACAAAATCAAGCATGAAAATAATACACTTGCACACAAGCACTCCTAGGGTTACTCCACTTGGTTGCCTTATACAAAAATGGCCATGTTACGCTTGTAAGGTATCTTAGCATAACAAACAAATACAAGATCATAGTCCCTCGATGACGCTATCCAAAGTTGTCTTACAAAATGATCTTAGTCCCTCAAAAAATGATAAGATAATTTGCAACATTGCTAATCATAGATATACGATGACCCACGCCCGTCCCGTTTACATCCAAAGATAGGGTTGCTTACCAAATCAATGGTAAGACAACAATATCAAAGGAAAAGAAAATGAACAAGAAAGATATTTGAGTAGGTAGTTTGCAGTTAATTACTTGCTCCATTTTAAACAAATATCCTTTCTATTTTCAAAACAAACACACACATTTCCAAACATCTTACAAACATTGAAGACATTTTCAAAAAGACAAACATCTTTATATACATTATTACGAACGAGAATCATTACAGAGATTGCCTAAACAATGGCCTCTTTTACAAAATACTTTCAAAAACCACACAAAGCACAATTTCAAAGCAAAAGAAAGTGATCTAGCAAATAACTAAGAGCCCATGAAAAACCATGGATGAAAAGGGTGTTAACACCTTCCCTTTTCATAATCTACCCCCCGAACTCAAGAAACAATCTCAAAGGTCTTTCCTGTGCTTTTTCACCTTTCCTTTTGGATAAAAGAAAAGTCGGTGGTGACTCTTGCTAACCGCAACATTTGCGATCAAACGCAAAACCTTCAAGTCAGTTCTCCCATCGTATCACAGAACTGGCGACTCTGCTGAGGAAAATTTTAAAAGTGGGGTTACCTTAGGATAGATCACATTTACTTGCTTAGATTGTTTGACTTGTATGTTTTATATTATGGTTCTTTGTTTGGGTTTGAATCCTCTACCCAGATTTGGGAGACATTATAGGTAAGTAGCAATACATTGTGGAAACTGTGTGGGGTATACCAACATGGTCTAAGCAATAGCTACATTATTGCGACATATTTGTGGGTACCGGTAGCCTTTGAGTTAATCAAAGAGAATACGGGGCCGCTGAGTGATGTCATGAAGCACTAATGAACTTTTATAACCTTTACTTGACCAACTTGGCCTTTAGGATGTAGTGAGATGACCGACTTTGGTGCAGCCCGAAGTTGGTAGATACTCCATACTACACTCATTGAGGTTTGGTTTCTTGGGATATTTCGGTCGCCGTTAAAGAGGCTTGAGATGAAACAATGACCAAGGAAACAATCCAGTGATATTGAGCTCCTTAGAACCCAGTTACTATTACTAGGACAGGTTTAAGCCAACTAAACTTCAAGAGGGTACTTACCTATAAACTCCATGAAAGCCTAAACTAAGGACTTGTTTGCTTTGCTTGTATATACATACTTGTACATAACATCATGGACATCATGAACATCATATACATCCACTAACCATTTCAAGGATTTTGGGGATTCATCTTTGTTCTTGTTTTGTAGGATATGGATTCACTTCGCAGGAAAACTATTCAAGTCAAACTTGTAAGAATTCCTCCATAACTTAAGGAGCTGGCTTCAAAGATTCCTGAGAACTCTCCATTCACCGAAAGAAATGGACGTCTACTCAACTTGTTCACCTCCAACACAGATGAGGATATGATGAAGGTGCTCTTTCAGTTCTTTGATCCTTTGCACCATTGCTTCACATTTCCCGACTATCAACTTGTGCCTACTTTGGAAGAATTCTCCAAACTCTTGAGGATTCCAATTCTCAATCAAATACCTTTCAACGGTACGGAAAGAGATCCAAATCCAGAAGAGTTTGCTCAAGCTCTACACTTGCACTCATCTGATGTCACAACTCATCGGGAAACTAGGAGTGGTGTCAAAGGCTTCTTATCAAAGTTCATGTTTGAGAAAGCCCAAAGCTGTTGGAATTCCTTAGACTTTCAAGCCTTTGAGGAAATTGTGGCTCTTCTCATATATGGGATGGTTTTGTTTCCAAATCCTGACCAACTCATAGATGTGAACGCCGTCAAAATCTTCATATCATGCAACCCGGTGCCTACATTGCTAGGGGATATCCTACACTCTTTTCACACTCGCACAATGAGGAAAAGAGGTGTAATTATGTGTTGCACTCCTCTCTTGGCAAGATGGTTTATTTCTCATCTTCCCCAATCAGTCTTAAAGAATGATCAAGGTTCAAGGTGGTCACAAAGGTTGATGACGCTCAATCATTCAGACATTCATTGGTTCTCTCGATCCAAAGAGAATGTTATCATCGTCGACCGTTATGGAGAATTCCCTAATGACCCTCTACTTGGCATTAGGGGAGGTATCACCTACAACCCATGTTTAGCCTTAAGACAGTTTGGTTACGCCCGAAGGGATGGCCCGCACGAGATGCTGATTCAAGGTTTGGTATTCGACTATGACAACAACGATCAAGGTCTTCGCCTGAGATTTATCCGAGCTTGGAGTATGCTAAACAAGGTGGATAGCAAGACTCTGGGGCACAAGAATTCCATCCCTCTTGAGCCTTACCTCAAATGGGTACGAACTCATGCTCATATTCTTATGATGCCTTACCCCTCCATTCTCCCGGTAATCATTGAGCCTGTCAAGGAGGGAGATGTTCCATACACTATCCTACATCCTGACATGCCCATATCTCTTGAAGACCTATAAAGGGATTGGATACAACTCAAAGGGGAGCGAGATACTTTCGAAGCCCAATTCTATGCAAGCGAGAAGAAGGTTTTGGAACTCACTAGGCTACTTCATGAGGAGCGGACTCTAAATGCCTACATTGCACCAAAGAGGATGCACACTACTTTTTTATCTTAGATTTTTGTATTATTTTGTCCAAGGGGCATTGATGTACTCAAACTTTATCTTATTAATATAACGTGTGTTTCTTTTTGTCTAAAACAAACTTGAATCTTTGAAATCCTTGAAAACATTGCATATGCATATATCATTCATCATAGCATAAACAGGTCTTTTGTAACAAGTCTCCTCATCTCTCTACTGTTTATTTCAGTAAGATGGATATCGAGAAAACAATGAAAGATCTCCAAGCCCAGAATACACAGTTTCAACAATTGCTCATGACCCTAGCCAAGGGGCAAGAAGAATTGAAGACTCTGCTAGCTGAAGAGAGGAAAAAGAAAACAAAGAAGGTAACTGGAGTCTTAAACGTGGGGAGAAGGTTTTAGGGGCAGACAACAAGGACTTTGAACTTTGCAGCAACATCCGGTGAAGGAGAAGGGAAAGGCAAGGAAACAACTACCCCGTCAGAATCGGAATAAGAGGAGGAAGACTACTCTGAGGAACAGTATCCTCCAGTTGATGATAAGTACAGACATCTCGAAGAGCGTTTGAGCACGATGGAAATACAAAAGGTGCCGAGCTTAGACTTTGAGGAATTGGGACTAGTGTCGGGGATTGTGGTTCCTCCGAAATTCAAAGTGCCTATGTTTGCAAAATATGATGGAGTGTCATGCCCTAAAATGCATCTCCGGTCATATGTGAGAAAAATCCAACCCCATACCACTGATAAAGACTTATGGGTGCACTTTTTCCAAGACAGTCTGTCTGGAACACAACTCGACTGGTTTTACCAACTAGAAAGAGCCAACGTCCACAATTGGGAAGATCTTGCCGCAACTTTCTACAAGCAATATCAATATAATGTTGATTTGGCGCCTACCCGTACTCAACTCCAGAGTATGGCCATGGCTTCCAATGAAGGTTTCAAGGATTACGCACAAAAATGGAGATTTGGCTGGAAAAATCCAACCCCCTCTGTCTGAAAGGGAATTGGTGGACATATTCTTAGGAACCTTATCTGGCCCCTTCTTCAACCATTTAATCAGAAGTTCATCTACAAGCTTTACTGAACTAATATTGACCGAAGAGAGGGTGGAAGCTAGCATAAAAAGTGGAAAGATTGAGAAGGATTCATCTTCTTCTACAACTGTAAGGAAACCTTTCATCGAGAAGAAAGAGGTAGCTGCTGTATATCCGTAAAGGAACCAAGATAGGGACGAACACCGACCAATGGTGGGGGCTGTTATGATTCCCAAGCCTACATCTGATCAACAAAGAAGTAATCAACCAAGGGTGGAAAGGTCAGTCAGGAATTCACCAGAATTAACATGACTATGTCTCAAGTATTACCGCATCTTCTGAGATCCAATTTGGTAACCTTGAAAGAAGCTCCGAAAAACCCCAATACAACATCCCCTTATTATCACCCCAATGCTCGTTGTGCATATCACTCTGAAAGTCCTGGTCACAATACTAATAACTGTTGGGCCTTGAAAAACAAAATACAAGACCTCATTGAAGCAAAAGAAATTGAGTTTGATGCGCCCGAGAAGCCAAATGTCATTTCTGCTCCTATGCCCAGACATGGTCACAATACCAATGTTGTTGAAGAAGATTTGTTTGTTACCATAGTTGATGAACTCATGACTCCACTTCCAACCATTAAGATAAACTTGTTGAAAGTCGGTGTGTTCCCGGGCTGTAATGAAGTTTTCTATCTCTGCTTGTCCTCACAACTGATTGCCCTTTGTTGAAAGCAGGCATTCAGCGCCTGATAGATAACAAAGAGATTTTGTTTGAAAGTACTCCTGTTTCACCTATTCCTGTTGAATATGTTTCTGTCATTACCATTTCCTCCAATTCTTCTAGGGTCTCCACCAAAAGATCCGTTAGAATTACATTGGTTCCGAAAGAAACTCCTTTAATAATCACAATGCCTGGGCCAGTCCCATATGAATCAGACAAAACTGTGTCGTGGAATTACGGAGGGGACATTTACTACCATGGCATCAAACAAGACTGGTTGGCCACTGAAGAGAAAAACTCCGAAGAATAAGATTCTGACATCAGTAATATTGCCAGAACTAGTAAAATTACCCGAAGCAGTAGGATTTTTTCTCCAGAAATTGCTCCCTCAAAAGCAGTTTCTGGACCCGTGATCATACCCGTGGCTACTCCCGTACCCATAATCATCTCTGTAAGTGCTCCTATTGACGAAGCCGTCACAACTCCTGTTATCATTCCTACCAACACTTCTGCTGCAGAGACTCGAGGAAAGAGTATTCAAGTGGAGCATGTCCAGAAGAAGGCTCAATCACTGACTATCCCTGAGGCTTCCAAGAAATAAATGGGGGAGATCCTAAAAATTATAAAGAGGAGAGACTACAATGTAGTTGAACAATTGGGGAAAACTCCCTCCAAAATCTCCATGATGGCATTACTATTGTATTCCGAGGCATATGCGAAAGCCTTGATGAAGTTCCTAAAAATAACCCATGTGCCTCAAGCGACGTCTGCTGATCAATTCCAAGACTGCATGGCCAGCTTGACAGCGGATAACGACCTAGGGTTCTCGGATGCTGATTTGACACCAAGGGGAAGAAAGTATAATGAGCCCTTGCATGTCTCTGTGGAATGTAGGGGCACAACCCTGGCCCATGTTTTGGTGGACACTGGCTCATCTTTGAATGTATTACCGAAAAAAAGATCTTGACTGACTTGATTGCAAGGGGCTAACGTTAAAGCCAAGCAACATAGTAGTAAGGGCATTTGATGGCTCGAAGAGGATGGTGCACGGGGAAGTGGATATCCCCATAAAGGTTGGGACTCAAAATTTCAATTCCACCTTTTATGTAATGGACATCCGCCCTTCATATTCACGCTTGCTAGGCCAGCCATAGATCCACAATGCTGACACTGTCACCTCTACATTGCACCAGATGCTGAAGTATCCGGTTCAAGGGAAGATTATCACTGTCCATGGAGAGGAAGAATACATGATCAGCCATCTCAATTCCTTCAGATATGTGGAATTGGACGGCGAATTCATTGAAACTCCATTTCAACACTTCGAAGAGGTCCCCCAAGAGGTGGCGGTGACCAAGACTGTGTCCCAGATTCCCAAGATTACAAGACCTCCACTCCGGATGTCATCACTAAAGGACGCCAAAACAATGGTAGAGGAAGGTGGATGCACCATCTGGGGGCAACTTCCGGATATCCCGTATAAGTCTGACAAGTTTGGCCTAGGTTTCACTTCAAGTGCTCAAAAGGCTGTACGCCGTGCCCATGCTGGAGGGCCACCCTTGAAGATTAGCAACCGTGAGGTCAACGCGGTAGAAGATGGTAAAGATAATTGCAACATGGAGGATTGGATCTTTCCGACTATCAATGGAGGGCTCAGTAATTGAGAGGCTAGAGACTTCGTCCCAATCACTTTTATCCCACAGTAATTTATCTTTACATTTTGTTGGATATGTAATTTTCAAAAACAATTCGCACTCTTTAAACCCTGTGTCTTACCCGAGGCACAATGGTCCATTTGTAAGGGTTATTATTTCATCTTCATATGACATCAATGAATCATGGACGTTTTCGCATACAAACTTTTGTGCTCATTGTTTTTCTTTTACATTTTATTTTCTTTCAAAGATAGCTATACCCTTACACACACCCACACTCACAATGCAGGTATCCATCCATTCTGGATCCCATGGGTAACGATACTGCTATGGCCTTTCGTGACTCTGAGAATCTAATCTACCAAGCCAAAGACGAAGGTGAGGAAGATTGTGAAGTACCAGGGGAATTGGCCAGACTGCTACAACAAGAAGAAAGAACCATTCATCCTTACGAGGAACCCGTGGATACAATCAACCTGGGTACTGAAGAAGACAAAAAAGAGGTCAAGGTAGGTGCCAATTTGGAACCCAGTGTCAAGGAGTGTCTGATTCAGTTGTTACATGACTATGTTGAAATATTTTCCTGGTCATATGAAGACATGCCGAGACTTGATACAGACATTGTGGTACATCGTTTGCCTATAAGAGAAGATTGCCCGCCAGTAAAACAAAAGGTTCGCCGCATGAGACTTGATATGTTAGAAAAGATTAAAGCAGAGGTTATGAAGCAATTAAATGCTGGATTCTTGGCTGTCACTTCCTACCCTCAATGGGTTGCCAACATTGTTCCCGTACTTAAAAAAGATGGCAAAGTACGAATGTGTATGGACTACAGAGATTTGAATAGGGCAAGCCCTAAAGATGATTTTCCACTCCCCCACATTGATATCCTAGTTGACAATACGACACAACACAAAGTGTTTTCCTTCATGGACGGATTCTCAAGTTATAACCAAATCCAAATGGCACCTGAGGACATGGAGAAAACCACATTTGTCACACAGTGGGGCACATTCTGCTACAAGGTGATGTCATTCGGACTGAAGAATGTTGGGGCAACCTATCAGCGCGCCATGGTAGCTTTATTTCATGACATGGTACATCATGAGATAGAGGTCTACGTAGACAGTATGATAGCCAGATCACAAACAGAAGAAGAGCATCTTGACTACTTACAAAAACTGTTTGAGAGACTAAAGAAGTACAAGCTGAGGTTGAATCCAAACAAGTGTACATTTGGGGTACGGTCTGGTAAACTCCTAGGCTTTGTCGTTAGTAACAAAGGTATTGAGGTCGATCCGACCAAAGTTAAAGCAATACAAGAGATGCCTACTCCCCGTACTGAGAAGGAAGTCAGAGGATTCTTGGGACGTTTAAACTATATTTCCAGATTCATTTCTCACCTGACAGCTACTTGTGAGCCAATCTTCAAGCTCTTGAAGAAAGATCAAGTAGTCAAATGGAATGGTGAGTGCCAAGTTGCTTTTCACAAAATCAAAGAATACTTACAAGAGCCTCCTGTATTGATGCCACCAGTCGAGGAAGACCGTTGATCATGTATCTGACTGTTTTAGAAAACTCAATGGGGTGTGTATTGGGGCAGCATGACGAGTCTGGCCGAAAAGAGCACGCTATTTATTACCTAAGAAAAAATTTTACCGACTGTGAAACTCGATATTCACTGCTCGAGAAAACTTGCTGCGCTCTGGCATGGGCTTCTCTCCGGCTAAGACAGTATATGCTGACTCATACTACCTTGTTGATATCTAAAATGGATCCGATAAAATACATCTTCGAGAAGCCTGCTCTTTCTGGGAGAATAGCGAGATGGCAGATGATCCTGGGAAAATATGACATATAATATACTACCAAAAAGCTATAAAAGGCAGTGTGCTAGCTGATCACCTTGCTCACCAAGCTGTAGAAGACTATCAGTCCATGAAGTTTGAATTCCCGGATGAAGACATCATGACATTAAACAACTGCGATGAAATTAGGCCATATGACGGACCTGAACAAGGATCCCGATGGACCCTATTCTTTGATGGAGTATCCAATGCACTTGGTAATGGTATCGGTGTTGTACTCATATCTCCATAAGGGTGTCATACTCCCTTTAGCTCCAGACTTTGCTTCAATTGTATGAATAACATGGCAGAATACGAAGCGTGCATCTTTGGTCTCAGAGCTGCCATAGACTTGGGGATCAAATCATTGGATGTATTCGGAGACTCAGCCTTGGTCATCAGTCAGATTAAAGGGGAATGGGACACCAAATACCCTAACCTTATCCCTTACAAAGAAAATGTTTTGACATTGCTACCACATTTTGAGGAGATTACCTTCGAGCACTTCTCGCGAGAAGAAAATCAGCTAGCAGACGCTCTAGCCACAATGTCATCTATGTTTAAACTTAATTGGGATAACGAGGCTCCCCAGATCACTATCAAACAAATGGGTGAACCAGCAAACTATCACGAGATTAATACTGAAGAAGTAGTGGACCAACCTTGGTTTCATGAAGTCAAGAGGTATGTCGACGCTCAAGAATATCCAGAAAGAGCTTCAATCAATGATAAGAAGTTCTTAAGGAGATTCTCTGCTAAATTCTTCCTTAGTAATGGCATCCTGTACAAACGCAATCATGACTCTGTATTGCTTCGGTGCGTAGATAAGGTTGAAGCTGAAAGGATCATGGCTGAATTACATGAAGGTACTTTTGGCACCCATTCCAGTGGGCATACGATGGCGAAGAAAATCCTAAGGGCAGGCTATTATTGGTCTACCATGGAAGCAGATTGATATCAACACTCTTGAATCTGTTATAAATTCTAGATTTATGCCGAGAAAGTGCATGTACCCCCGGTTCCTTTGAATGTCTTGGCGGCTCCTTGGAATTTTTGCTATGTGGGGAATTGATATGATTGGGGAAATCAAGCCAACAGCATCCAATGGACATCGTTTCATCCTAGTGTCCATTGACTATTTTACAAAGTGGGTTGAACCAGCCTCTTTCGCCTCCGTTACCAAGAATGTTGTTTCCCACTTCATCAAGCAAAACCTTATTTGCCGGTACGGTATCCCGGAAAGGATCATCACTGACAATGGTAAAAATCTCAACAACATTATGATCACCGCATTATGCGAGCAATTCAAGATTCAGCATCCCAATTCTTCTCCCTATCGGCCAAAGATGAATGGTGTTGTCGAAGCTGCAAATAAAAACATTAAAAAGATCATACAGAAAATGACAGTCACATACAAAGACTGGCATAAGATGCTACCATTCACTCTCCACAGGTACCGTACCACAGCTCGCACATCAACCAGGGCAACACCCTATTCTTTGGTTTACGGCATGGAAGTTGTCTTGCCTATTGAGGTTCAGATCCCATCTCTGAGGATTATGAAGGATACAAGATTGAGCGAAGACGATTGGATCTAGACTCGACTTGACCAACTAAACTTGATTGATAATAAGAGACTTGCTGCTGTTTTCCATGGTTAAATGTATCAAAAACGGATGATCAAGGATTTTAACAAGAAAGTAAGATGCCAAGTGTATCAAGTTGGGGATCTAGTGATCAAACGCATCATCTTGCCACAAAGTGATCCCAGGGGAAATTGGACTCCTACCTATGAAGAACCATTTGTAATAAAAAAACATATTCTCCGGTGGGGCAATGATCTTGACCACCATGGATGGCAACGACCTGCCACACCCTGCGAACGCGGACATAGTCAAAAGATACTACGCATAAGAGACCCGCTTGGTTGACATACCTAGGAAAAACAAGGGCATCCCGGTGAACCAAAAAGGTTCAGGAAAAAGTTAGGGATAAAACAAAAAATCTGTATACCCGGTAAGTTGAAAACTCGAAAGGGCGACTTGGGCAAAAAAGGGTTTCCCGTTGGACTGAAAACCTGAAAGTGAGGTCTAGGAAAAAGTTAGGGAATTAAAGCGTATGACTATGTCCCATAGGATAACTTTACCAACAACCTTTGGCTTCCACTAACAAACTCAGAGGTTCTGATCAATTCAGTCATCTTCGGACGAGGCAACAAATAGACAAGATACTCAGAGATACGAAGGCTATAGCAGAATGGGAACCCCATGGGATTGTTACACATAGCTATCCTTCTTTGTATCAAAATTTTATTTTTTTATGACAACATTCTCTAACTAGAATGCTTGTCCCCTTTGTACAAAAATATTTTACTCAAAGTCAATACAAAGATATTCCTTTGAAAGTGCAAAATCTATTGGTCTTTATTTTCTTTACGCTTGTATTTTGTTTACAAAAACGTACAATGATTTATTTTTGAACATATGCATTTGAACATAATTACCGTTTACAAATACACAAAATGGGAAAGACAATTACTGATAGGTTAAAAGAATAGGAAATGTCCCTAGGCTATTCCATAAGTAATCCCCTACAGTACGCCATTTAAATCCCCAGCGGAACAAAGTTTCAAATTATTGATCCCTAGTAGAAGTTGTCAAAATTTCTCAAGACTCCCCAACAGGCTTTACAAACAGTACATGGCATTTCCCTTATGACAGAGTTTATTTCTCTCGGAAGAAACTCACCAATACTTCAACTTCAAGACGTGAAGACTTACATATCCTCAGCAGCAGTCAGGGATTTATTTTCCCTAAATCAAACAGAAATGCAGCAAATCAACTCACATACGCATACATCGCACTCATATATCATAAACATTGATAAACACGAATGCATACAACATAATCCCATTATGCATACATTTCATGTATCATGACTTGGCATTTTAAGCCAACATTTTACCCTTTTTAGGATAAGATTAACAACTATCATTAACAATGTTCAGAGTTTTCAGATACAGTTGAGATACACTCCTGATACGGATGCCATCCTGATAATCATTCAGAGTCAACCTTTTGATACAGTTCAGATATGCTCCAAACGCGGATGCCATCCTGAAACTCATTCAACTCTCAGATACAGTACAGTTACGCTCTAGATACGGATGCCATTCTGATACTCATTCAGATTCAACTTTCAGATACAATACAAATACGCTCCATACAAGGATACCATTCTGATGTTCATTCGGATTCGACTTTCATATACAATATAGATACACTCCAAACACGGATGCCATTCTGATATTCATTTGGATTCGACTTTCAGATACAATATAGATACGCTCCAGACACGGACGCCATTCTGATACTCTTTCTTACAGCTTACAAATTACAATTCAACAATCACTTTTAGATGGCATCTTTAAGCCCATTCCTTCTATCATCGCATCGTAGAGTGTAAATTTCTAGGCACTCTAGTGTCCAATCATCTTTCACCTTCGAGTCACGAATGACAAAACTCGCCAGTCTAACTCTTCAGGTTTAAGAAGATTGAACAGGGGAAATTGTTGTACCCCAAAATTTTCCCTCTCACTTATCAAGAATTTTCTCACAAGATCTCTTTGACTCAAGACTGCATTAGGATTTGACCAGCTCAAGACACCTCATCATGCATTGATGACCAAAATTAGGGTTTGAGTGTGCACAAGGATTTTTGGACTATCAATGCTTCATATGACTTTCAAGTATCATTAGGGACCCCAATATTACTCATGTCAAGTTTCAAGCCTTGAATCACACTTTTGATCAGTCAATTGGACAATTGACCTAAAAATCAGCTGTATAGGGGAAAAAGTCAACCATGACCAATTTTCAGTCAAACTTCATAATTTTTTATCCACATAAACATGTTAGACTCATATGTATCATTTGATCAAGTTTGGACCATAATTCCCCAAGAAATTTGATCAAATCATCAAAAGGGCAAAATGGTCAAAATTAGGGTTTTGACTGAGAAGGGGCAATTTCTGATTTTTGACCTAGCAAATGATCAATTGGTTTGAAGCATGATTTCAAGAGTTAAATTGCATTATCTTAACCTAATGACATGATTCAAAACATTACAAATTCATTGGATTGACAAATGAATTTTTCAGTCAACTGATCAAAAGTCAATTGTATACTGAAAAGTTAAACTTTGACTTTTTGGTCAAATTCAAGTGCCAAGGATCACAATTCATCAAAACATGTAAAAATATGAAAGTTGTTCATCAATAAATCAAGGATTGAAGATCTTGTTTAGAAATTTGAAATTTCTTAACTTAGAAATTTTTCTAAGTATAGAAAATTTCTTATTTTTTCTCAACTTTAGGCCAAATTTTCACCATGATACAAAATGATTCAAAGGAAGTTCTCAACATGAAAGTTGTAGATATCCATGTAATATACAACTTTGCATAAAACAATTTCTCCTAAAGATGCTTGGATCTCAAGATATAATTTTGTGAATACATGCTCATGAACTAAAATAACTTAGTGAAATTTTGCCCTAGTTAGGCAGGTTTTTGACCTAACTTCATGACAACTTTTCACCTAGTTCAAAAAGGAATTTTCAAAATAATTCCAAATATGGATTGTAGATCAAATTACAAGCTTTCCAAAACGTCCAAGAACTCCTTGAGATCATTCTTGAGTAGGGAGAATCTAATAGATGAAGTTGGGGTTTTATCACTTTGATTATATATCATTTTCATGAAGAACAAGTTTTCAAATTTGCAAATTGGTTGTACAATCTTCACTTTTCAGGCCTCAAACTCATTTGTCACTCCAACATTAATGGATTGCACAAGGTTTCATGCCCTAAATCCAAACATTCAATGCTTTGTACAAGAAAATAGCCATTTTTGGAAGAAAGGCAACATTGCCATTTTGGAAAAGCATGCTTTTTGCGTTTTTTCCATTTCTTGAGTCTTGGACTTGTTCTTTCTGCACAAACCAAGTATCTAAACCTGAATAAAACATGTTTAAAGCTTTAAGCCACCCTACAAGATCAGAATCATGCCTTAAGAAGTCACTTCTCACACTTGCTTCAAAAACAAGAAATGTAGCAAGACATGTGATCTTGTACTTATGACCAAGCACAAGTCCTCCAACCTTTTGCTCTATATAAAGCCATCATTTTGCAACTAAAACCACGAATGCCCAAGCCTTGAAACACCCTAGAATCAAAAGTTGCATACCAAGCCTCCAAACTTGCCACTTCTGACTTGTGAATTGAATCTTCCATTTCACTCGTGCGTTTTCAGGCCTTTTGCTTTCCCAAGCTTCCTTACCTTACAAGTAAACCATCCCACACCCTGAAACATCATTGTAACTCCATCTTCCCCATTGTTGAAGTTCAAAAATAGAGCAACACAGGTGGACTTCTCCAGACCATTCCAGCCACCCTCAAGACAAGCTAAGCGTTGCATTAGCTTCCTAGAGGTTCAAGGAGGCTAACCTAATCATCACAGCATCCTAAAGAAAACTCATTTTCAAAACACGATTTCCATTTTCAAGGTGAGTTTTCTGTTTTTCTAACTCTTAATACACGCATAGTTAGCTTTCTATTTGTGAATATAAAATGTAGACATCATTGCTACGAAGTTGTACATATCGATAGCTTGCATTTATTTGTCTTGAGTTTAGAGAACTTTAAGTTTGAAGTTTCTGAAAAAATTAGGTTAAGAATTAGGGCCAACAAAATTCTCTCTGATCTTAGACTTATAATTTTAGTTATGCACATGGTTAGAATCGTGAAGTAAAATGCTATAATGTTCATGTTATCACTTTCCATTTTTGTTGAGAAATGAAAAAGTTATAGGGGATCCGGCTGGCTAGAGGTTGAAGATAAAGTACAGGGCAAGGCAATATTTTGTGTTATGTATTTGTGTTTTCATTTAGACTAACGGATGTACAGCCACCCTAGTGGTAAGGCAGCGCAAAAAATACCATAGGTCGTGGGTTCGAGCCTTGGCACCTGCCTTTTGCATTTTTTCTCACATTTTGCTTCATTTTTTGTCCTCTTGCAGCGTGAGCTTTTTTTTTGGATCTTGGGCTCTTTTTGTTTTTGCTAACATTTTACCCCCCATTTTCCTTTAGCACCCCTGGCCCAAATATTTTATTTACTTATTTTATTTTCATTTTATTTTATCAAATATATTTTATTAATAATAAAAAAAAATCATAAAAAATATAAAAATGATAAATATTATATTTTGTTTTATTTTATTTTATTTTCTCATAAAAAATATTTTTATTTAGTTATATATTATCTATTTTTGTTAAATAAACTTGTAAATTAAATTAGAATTAGGTTAAATATTTATTTTTCTTCACACCTAAAAATATTTATTTTAACATATAAAAAGACCAAAATACTTCATAAATACCATATATTATTTTCAATACAAAAATACTTACTTTTCTTAAATAAATTTATTTCCTTTTAATAAATTAGGATTAGGGTTTAATAAAATTCTTTTCTAAAAAATAATTTCCTTTCTTAATTAATTTAAGTTTAATCTTGATTTATTTATTAGGTTTAGGTTAATTTTTTTTCACATAAAAAAACAAAACAAAATCTTCTTTTGCATTTACGTATCCTTGCATACTTAAATTACTTTGTCCATTATTTATTCCAATATTTGTATAAATTCAATTTGGTTGTAATTTGCACAAAGTGTTGTAATAGCGTAGTAATCTTTAAATTTCGCAATTTATCGCTTTTATATAATATGCTAGCAATTAGGGTTTGTATGGCAAGATAAAACCAATCAAATAGAAAACCCTAATCCAAGACAAAATCAAACATGAAAATAACACACTTGCACACAAGCACCCCTAGGGTTACTCCACTTGGTTGCCTTATACAAAAATGGTCATGTTATGCATGTAAGGTATCTTAGAAAAACAAACAAATACAAGATCATAGTCCCTCGAAGACGCTATCCAAAGTTTCCTTACAAAATGATCTTAGTCCCTCAAAAAATGCTAAGATACTTTGCAACATTGCTAATCATGGTTATACGATGACCCACGCCCGTTCCGTTTACATCCAAAGATAGGGTTGCTTACCAAATCAATGGTAAGACAACAATATCAAAGGAAAAGAAAATGAACAAGAAAGACATTTGAGTAGGTAGTTTGCACTTAATTACTTGCTCCATTTCAAAAAATATCCTTTCTATTTTCAAAACAAACACACACATTTCCAAACATCTTACAAACATTGAAAACATTTTCAAAAAGACAAACATCTTTGTATACATTCTTACGAACGAGAATCATTACAAAGATTGCCTAAACAATGGCCTCTTTTACAAAATACTTTCAAAAACCACATAAATCACAATTTCAAAACAAAAGCAAGTGATATAGCAAATAACTAAGATCCCATGGAAAACCATGGATGAAAAGGGTGCTAACACCTTCCCTTTTCACAATCTACCCCACGAACTCAAGAAACAATCTCAAAGGTATTTCCTGTGCTTTTTCACCTTTCCTTTTGTATAAAAGAAAAGTCGATGGCGACTCTTGATAACTGCAACATTTGCGATTAAACGCAAAACCTTCATGTCAGTTCTCCCACCGTATCACAAATGGTAACTACTTTGAAGTTGTCAAAGGATCTGAATAACATCTGTCTTGAGGAACTAATAAAGTTCTTTAAGAAGTCATGAGATAGATCTTGAGGAAGATGAACCTCAGAAAAGAGTTAAGTCTATGGCTTTGAAGTCTAAGTTTGGAAAGACCAAGGCTTTTCAAGAAGAAGAAGAATCAGAAGGATCTGAAGAAGATTCAGATTCAGATGAATTTTCTCTGATATCCAGAAGGATAAGTTATACATGGAAATATAAACAGAGAAAGTTCAGAGGCTCAAGAAGAACAAACAGTAGATCTGAATCTACATCTGGTCAGAAGAAAGCTTTTGGAAAAGAAGTTACATGTTATGAATGCAAGGAGCCTGGACATTATAAGAATGAATGCCCAAAGCTCAAGAAAGACAAGAAACCTAAGAAGGCCTACAAAGCCAAGAAGGGTCTCATGGCAACATGGGATGATTCAGAGTCAGAAGAAGAAGATTATGATGAAGAACATGCCAACATAGCATTCATGGCAAAGACCAACACGAGTGAAGCAGTATCGGAGGATGAACTGAGACTTGATGATGAGTCAGACTCTGATGATGACAAATAGGTACTTTCTTCTTTATTTCGTTCTGAACTTGAAATTGGTTTATCAGAACTAATGAAAAGGTATCAATATCTTCTAAGTAAACACAAAACTCTAAAAAAGAATTTTATAGTTACTTATGAGAACTCTACTAAAGATGAGCAAAACCTTTTTGGTTTAAATGAAAAATTATTAGTTTTATTAAAATCAAATATTGCTCTGAAAAGTAAAGTTTTTATATTAGAAGAGATTATCTCTAGTACACCTGTTACTGATGAAGTGATCAAATATGATAGAGCTTTTCAGCACTTCCTAGCTAAAATAGAAAGAAGCAAAATGACTTCAATGATATATGGAGGTAGCAGAAACGGAAGTAGAGGCTTGGGATATTCAGGACCATCAAAAATAATTGATGAGAATCTGAGTGTCAAACCAAAACCTCTTTCTGAAAATTTTGTGCTTGCTGGAACAAAATTGAAATGTCCAGAACAAGAAGGTTTTGATTCCACTGTAGCACAACCACAGACACAAAAGAAAACTTCTAAGCCTAAATATCATGCACAAACTCCACATGATTATCCTGTTGCACAAGATTCCAAAGGGGTTAGAACCTCTAGAATTGCTAACAAGAAAGGACCCAAAAAATGGGTACCTAAGGATCAGATAATATATGTTGCAGATTTCCTTGATGATGCCACTAAAACACCAATCATGGTACCTGGATAGAGGATGCTCGCGACACATGATGAGCGAAGGGCATATGTTCCAAGATTTAGAACTTAAGTCTGGAGGTGTTATTGGGTTTGGAGGCAACTAGAAGGGAAATATCAATGGCTCTAGAACTATTGGTAATGGTAAACTTCCTTTTATTAACAATGTTCTTTTAGTCGAGGGTCTGATGGATAACCTCTTGTCATTAGCCAACTTAGTGTCAATGGTTATGACATTATTTTCAATCAAACGTCTTGTAAAATTGTTAGTCCGAAAGATGGCTCAGTCCTGTTCAATGGTAAGAGGAAGAAAATATTTATAAAATTAGATTATCAAATTTGAAAAATCAGAATCTAAAATGTATTCTAACTGTTCAAGAAGAGCAATGGGTCTGGCACAGACGTCTGAGCCATGTTAGCTTGAGAAAAATATCTCAACTGAATAAGCTTGTATTAGTCATAGGATTATCCAATATGAAGTATTCTTCAGATTCTCTTTGTGAAGCGTGTCAAAAAGGCAAATTTTCAAAAACCTCTTTTAAACCTAAAAAGATTGTTTCTACCTCTAGGCCATTAAAACTTTGTTTGGACCACTGAAAACTACTTCTATCAATGGGAAGAAATATGAACTTGTCATCGTTGATTATTACAGCACATGGACATGGGTAAAATTCTTGAAACACAAGGATGAGTCACATTATGTGTTTGCTTCTTTCTTCTCCCAAGTGCAAAATGAAAAGAATTGCAAAATAGTCAAAGTTAAAAGCGATAACGGTGGAGAATTTGAAAACAAAGTTTTTGAAAAACTTCTTGATTCTAATGGCATAATTCATGATTTCTCCTGCCCTAGAACTCCACAACAAAATGGGGTTGTAGAGAGGAAAAATAGGATATTGCAAAAAATGGGTCACACCATAACCTAAGAAACTCAGATGGCTAAGCACTTCTGGGCTGAAGTAGTAAATATAACATGTTATATTCAAAATAGAATCTCTGTAAGACCCATTTTGAGTAAGACTCCTTATGAATTGTGGAAGAATAGAAAGACCAACATTTCTTATTTCCATCTCTTTGAATGTGTGTGTTTTATGTTGAATACTAAAGAGAATATAGGTAAGTTTGATTCCAAAGTGCAGAAGTGTCAATTGTTAGGATATTCTGAATGATCAAAATGTTTGAGAGTCTATAACACAGAATCACGAATCATGGAGGAATCAATCCATGTGAGATTCAATGATAATCTTGACTATGAAAAGTCAAAGTTGGTTGAAAAGGTTGTAGATGTGAAGATAACATTTGCAGAATCCAAGGAGAAAATACAAGAAGACAATGAATCATAAGCTCATACTTCTAATATTTTTGCTGTCTCTTATGATCAACCATAACAAAGGAAAAGCAGAACCTCATCATCTCATCCCGGTGATCTAATTTTAGGAAATAAAGATGCTCAAGTCAGAATAAGATCAGCTTTCAAACCTTATGAAGAAAATGAGTATCTGAGTTAAACAAAGGTATTGTATTTCTTTCAGAACCTAAATAATCAGAAGATGTTTTGGTCAGAAATGTCTTTGATTAGATGGAAACCTGTTGGTTATCCATATTCTAAGGATATCAAACGTGTCACTTAGTTACATGTAGTGATTAACGTGTGTAACCCTTGGTTATCCCTAATCATCACACGCTACCTAAGCTAGATTTTGAGTAGTGCACTCGTTTCTTGAAATTGATTTATCATGATTAATTTCATTAATTATCCCTCATTATTTTGTTTTATTTTAAATTGTTTTTATTTTTCTAAAAACACTTTATACAATTCCACACACAACCTCACTTCACTTTCCACACTTGTTAGAAACCCTAAACCCATTTTCTCTCAATTGTTCATCACATTCTCTCGGTGCTCATCATCTTCTTCAAAGTTTCTTCATCAACATTTTTTTATCTTAATCATGATGACCCCTGATCAACAAGAAGTTATCAATTTCACAAGTGAAGTTGAACAAGTTGTGAATCCAACCGTTTCATCACCCTCAACCGTTGATCCATCTTCTCCAACTGTGGCTCTATCATCTTCAATTGTTCCTCTATCAACTTCATCTACTCCTTCATCTACTCCTTCATCATCCTCAAACCTTATTGGTGAGAATCACATTACGTAGAAAAGTGGTCAAGTTTATTGCATTTTGAAACATGAAGAGATTACCATTCTCAGAGAACTCATGATTGATTTTAACAACTTAGCTGCAAGTGGGTGTGACCTAAAGAAGGAATTAGGTGCTCAAGGTTGGGAAAAATATTTCAATAGGCTTCATGGTCCTGTCTATGGGGCGCTAGTGAAAGATTTCTAGAAAATGACTGATTGTGACGATCTTCACATTGTCTCTGATGTGATTGGGTAAAGAATTATCATCATTGAAAAATATATTGCAGAAATTATGGGATTGAAGGTCTTGCAAGGAAAACATGTTTATGGAATGGATAATAAATCAAATTTTGCAAAGGGATCTCTTAACCAACTACTATTTAAGAATTATTCTGCTGAGAAGACTGAGTACAAGAGCAAAGATCTTCATGATTATCTCAGAGTTTGGCACAAGATTATTCTGGGTTGCATAAACCCTAGACATGCTTCAAACTCTTATGATTATTTCAACATCAATAAGAAGTTCATAATGTACTTTCTGCTAACTAAACAGAAGATAAATCTTCCTTTTATTCTGTTAAATTATCTGAGGGACTCTATCAGAAAGACAAGAACCACTGTCAATCTAACCAAAAAGGTCTCACCTAATATTCCTTGTGGACATCTTTTGACGAATATTTTCATGGAAAGTGGCTTACTAAAGTTTTTGGTTGAAGAAGCCAATTGCACAGAGGATCTGAGCATTGGAGATTCTTTCAATGGACAAAATTTAAAGAAAATGAGGATAATAGAGGAACTCACTATCAAGCCTTTGGTTGAGCCTTGTGAAAATATTCATCATAGAAGAATTCTTGTTGACAACTATCCTCTGTTCTCCAAGAAAGATCCTGTATCGAGTGTGGATGCATATGTTCTGATGATGCAACAAGAAGGACATGATATGTCCAATTTCAATTACTCAGATCTTCCTACTGAGGGTGTAGATTTTTTTATAAGAAAAAGGAAGAATAGTTCAGAAACTTTTAAACCTTAGAAGAAGAAGAAGAAGAAGAAGAAGAAGAAGAAGTTTGGATTTCTTAAAGATGCTATTATAGGTACTTGAACTTCTGAATCTACAAGTAAGTCTACTTATATACCTGTTTCTATAGTTGTTTCTAATATTATTAATGCTGTTTCATCCATTCCCACCTTTATATCACAAACATATACTTTTACAACCTTTTCCCTTCCACCACCCAAAATCACCACTTCTGTTCCTACCACCAATATCTCACCTATTTTTGATATCGTTTCAACTACAATTACTTTATTTGTGTCTGTTTCACCACCACCAACCACCACCATATCTACATTTAACTCTACCATTACCATAATTGATTAAATTCCAACTGTTTCTGCTCACAATCCTATTCCATCTCTCATTACAACTATCCCATCATAACCCATCCAAACTTTCACATCTCCAATAATCTCATCTCAATCACTCACATAAACTACTCATTTTTCAAGTTTTGATAACAACCTTCATTTTGTGTTTTTCAACAAAGAATTTACTCTCCATGACTCATCCACTATCCATCCTGATCCACACTCTCCTTCTGATCAAGAAATGTCTGAAAGGACAGTTTCTGATACCCTTGAAGCCATTGAAATCCCCACCAAACAATTCAGTTTTTCTGAAATTATTGATATTGTTGATCAACAATCTTCTGAACCATAACCGACACCACAAAATCCTCCTCAACAAACTTCTGAACCAAACAATCCTGAACCTGACCTAGCCTTAGTTGTCTATGAAAAACCTTCTCCAAAAGCCTTGGATGAATGCATTAACATGTTTAGAATCAAGGCAAAGAAAAAGGTTGCGTAGCTTAGTGAAGAGGCAAGTACTTCTACTAAGCCTCAAGATCTAGATGTTTCCTGGAATTTGTTTCAAAAGTGGATGTCTTTTGAGTTTGATCGTATGAAGACCTTTTCTGAAGCATCCAGAGTTTAGGATGTTCAGATGGTGACAGAAAGGGCAGAAACAATAGAAGGAGTTAGACTCTTCGAACTGCTTGCTGCAAAACAAAGATAAGTAGAAGCTAGAGTGCTAAAAGAGGAAGAGGAAGTTAGGATTAAAGCTCAAGAGGCAGAAGAAGCCAGAAAAGACGAAGAAGCCATATTAGCTAAAGAGGCAGAAATAGCTATTAAAGCAAGACAAGATGCTTTAGTGGTATCTTCTTTTGATTCTGTCATTGCACGTCTAGAAACTGCAATTGGTGAAATCAAAGAAGAACAACAAGTTTTCAGAGAGAGCATCACTCAACAGAAGGTCGTTAATGAGAATGTTCAGAGTATGTTGAAGCTGGTTCTTAACAAGATATCTGACTCCAACACCTCCTGCATCTGGACCCTAGGCTCTTAGGCTTTTATTTTCTCTTTCGCTTCTGAACCTTAGAACTACTTGCTTCTTATGTTTTGGTTCTTATCTTTTCTGACTTATGATCTTTTAAACTTAATGAAGTTTATTTTGGTTTATCACTTCTTATTTTACTTTTTATTTTACCTTTTTGATTATGACAAAAAGAGGGAGTAAATAACTGAAAGTAATTTTGATTCTGATAATTAAATTATGGAAAACGTCTCTAAAAAGAGTTGTTTACATTCTAACCCAGTTAAACTTCTATTTCTGTTAGAATTTCTTTATTTTTTCTGGAATCATGAACTTTGATTAGAGTCAAGATCTTAATCAGGCTATTCATAATCAGGCTCTGAATTGAGAACTTGGAATCTTTCTTTGTGACGTTAAAGATTTCAGATCTCAATTGGAATGATTGACATCAAGACTCTTAAGATCTTAATATCTTATCTATTAGAACCAAGGGGAGTTTTAATCAAATGGTTCAGAATCAGAGTATTCGATCTTCATCAAGTCTTTGACTCAGGGGGAGTTTTCATAACAAGGATAAGTGTTTCTTAACCTTCTTATTTTTACTTCTTTTGATTATGTACAAAATTGTGTCATCAAAATACATAGTTTTGTCATCATCAAAAAGGGGGAGATTGTTAGAACAAGATTTGATTTTGCAGTTCTATCTCTGAGTTTTGATGTATGAACAATTTTGGTACTCTAATTTTTGTTATTTTCAGTATTTAACAAAGAGGTTATGCTTCTGATGAAAGGCACTGCCAAGAAATTAGAAGAGAATAAGTTTCGCTTCTAGCTATACAAGTTCTGATGAGCAGTAGCAAAAGCTTCAGAAGACTCTGACATTGTGACTCTGATACATGTCCAAGAAACCAAGTTCTGAAGATCTGAAGACATAAGTTCTAACTGAAGTCTAGATGCTAAAGACTTATGTTTCTGAAGACAGAGGGTTCTCAAGACCAAGTGCTGAAGATTTTGATAGACGAAGTTCTGAAGATTCTGAAAACTTGAAGTTCTGCTGACCCAAGTTTCTATAAAGGGTTCTAAAGACCGAGTGGTGAAGATCCTGAAGACGCGTTTCTGAAGGCTCTGAAGACCCAAGTGTTGTTCTCATTCTTTAAATGTATGCTCAAAAGCCTCTAACATTTGAAGAAAAAGAGGATAAGATTGCATGGTATAAAAAGTACATGGTACAAAAAAATCATTCCATTTCACTACCATGAAGGACAGACGTTGTGTACGATCTTGTCTCCCATGTAATTATTCAAGCTGCCAACTTTCTGGAAGTTCCATAAGTAACCTTCAATTGTTATATTATTTTATTGGCTATAAAAGGGCTTAAAGACAAAGAAAGAAGGCTGCTAATTCATATTCTCCAAATACTGTTCACACACTTTCATTTATCTAGTCTAGTTTTGTTGAAAATTTGTTCACTTAGAAGCTTGTGTAGAAGCATATCTTTTGTAAACAAACTTTGTTCAAACAGTTGTTTGATTTTTCCTTAAGGGACCAGTTGGTCAGAATCCTTGAGAAGTCTAAGATTAGTGTGTCTTAGAGGTTTTAACGTTAGTCACTTGTAGTTAGCTTGTGCATTGTAATAATCTGTTTGATTATTGGATTAAGTCCTTATTGAGAAACGTGAAATCACCTTGGTGGGTGGACTAGAATAGCTTGATATTATAAAAATCGACCATATAAAAACACTTACAAGATCAACACGATACCCTATCAGAAACAAGAAATGTAGAGTAGAATCCAACACCAAATTGACCAATCAAACCATTATTTGCTCCTAAATCCTTGTTTTCCTAAACAAATTGGAAGAAAAAATCAAAATATTGTTAAATATTTGAATCATCAAATTACCACACAAATGACCTTTCTCATCAATCCCAAATTACCTTAAGTGCCTTAAAATTTTTTGAGGTACCACATTGTGTAATAGTTCCAAGACAATCAATGAGCTCTTCTTTGGTCATTCCAATACCAGTATCTCTGCAAAATGACAGTTAAATTATCCTCACACAATCCCAGGAAAAAAAAGCGAAATAGAAGCCACAATAATAAACACACATACATTATAATAATAGTTCCATTGTTGGGATCAGACTTGACTCATATCTCTAGTTCTCTAGCCTCTCCAAGCAAAGAAGGCTCTGTCACACTTAAAAACCTCAACTCATCCAAAGCATCACTAGCATTGCTGAACTCAAGAAAAAAAATAAAATATAATTAAATCATTGTAAGCACACAAGTAATTATAGTTAAACATTGATGCAAAAGTCAAATAGGAAAGAAACAAAATTAACAAACAAACATAAATGAAGTTCCACGCAACAAGGACAAAGAATTCATAAACTAAAAGCAGTTAACAATTAAGTTAACTATAAAATATTCTTCAAATAAGTGTAAGAATGAAATGGATTAGGTTGTAAAATTTAAAATTACCTCACGAGTTCTTGAAGAAAAACTTCCTTGTGACTATAAAGAATGTGAACAATCAAATCCATCAACTGACTCACCTGAAAGAAAAAAAACAAACTTTTACTGAATTTCCAAGAAAAACTCCTTGACCCAAGTGAAAATTTCAAAAAATCTACGAAAAAATGAAACTTTAACCAACTAGGAATCTAAAAACCGCGACCCATAAGGGAAAACAGGTAAGTAAGTTGATAAATTGCTTCAGAACTCAAAACCCACCTTGGCTTGGTACTCAAACTTATCGTTGGTGGCCTCCTCTTGCTCTACAACAACAACCTCACACCGCGCAGAGCGACAAATGAGAGGTTGGGAGGAAAGTGGCGGTGGTGAAAGAGAGGCACCATGGAGAGTTTCGCGGAGGAGATGTTCGGAGAAAACGGAAGTTGGTGAGGGTTCTATGGTGTAATGGTGTCATAGACGATGGCTTTCCTTCAAATGATGCCATGAAGAGTTTCACAGAGGAGAGGTTATGGAGTTAGAGAGATTCAATGTGACTCGAGGAAGATAAATGGTGGGTTGTGCTGTAAGGAAATCAAGGAAACAAAAAAGAAGATATTTGGATTCAAAGAAAATTAGGGTTTTAGTGATGTTTGGGTTTTGATATTTGGGTTTTCACATCGATTGCTACAAGACCCGATGTAAAGGCCCACGTTTCACATCGGGTTCAAATCCAAGACCGGTGTGAAATTCGTTATAACAAAACTTTATATTATTTATGAAACTGTCACCTTGTTATTTTATCCATCAAATGACTTTTCACATCGATGCAAAGCTAATCCCGATGTAAAATACTTTAAAAAAAATTTTAATTTCATTTAAGAAACCGCCACTGCGTTATATTTCACATCAATGGATTAAATGTCTGATGTAAAATCCCTAATCAAATATTTTCACTTCAGATTATTATGAAATCTGATGTAAAATCCTTTGACAAATATTTTTCACATTATATATCTTGAAACCTGATGTAAAATCATTTAATCAAATGTCTTATTTTTAGTAGTGGAATGTAGTGACTTGAACATTTATAAGTGGGAGAATCCACTCACCTATCACCTTAAGGTTTTAGGTGGACAGGTGGTGTGATTATCATAAAGGTGCTTAGTCCTACACTATGTATCAATTCTCCCTAGTAAACTTCCCTAACAAATGGTATCAGAGCTCCGGTTCGGATCCACAGGGAAACACGAGTGAGATAGTGAGGCGTAGTGTGATTGATTTCATTTCTTGAATTCATGTTGAATATTCAACAAAATCATAACAGAATTGAAGATATGGAGGTCTCTTAACCCTCAATTTGATAAAATATGGAGGTCTCTTAACCCTCAATTTGATTACATTTTTGTATCAATTGAACATTCTAAAGATATGGACACCATGAGAATTGAAGAGCTGCAAACTAGTCTAGATGCGCAAGAGTTGCGTCTGACTGAGAGAACTTCTGAAAGAGAAGTTGAGCAGGCTCTGAAAGTGTCTTTTGTCAGGAAGGACTAGAATAATTCTTGGTAAGAAGCCAAGAAGAGACATGGTGTTTGTTCCCAGAAGTCAAAAGTCTTCTACTCTGATGAGAAGAAACATCAAAAGGGAAAGGAGAAGTTTGACAAGAGAATGGTTTGAAGAATGGAAAAACACAAGAAGGGGAGGGGGGTTTGAATTGGGGTTTTTAAAACTTAAAGTAGAGAACATGTTGGTTATTCTGGTTCGTTCGAACTCAAACTACTCCAGTTCACCCGCCAAGGTGATTTCGCCTCTCTCAACAAGGTCTTAATCCACTAATCAAACTTGATTACACAGCTACTATAACAACCGTCAAAGTCTTCTTGAGTTTAAATCACAATCCGGTTTTCTCAAGGAATTTCACTATACAATATTTAAGAGAGTGTACAAAAAGTGTTTTCTAATAAAAAAAGTATCACACAAGTGATGTTTTACACAAAATAAAATTTAATACGTTTCAAGGTGATGAAGATGACTCATTTGTTGTGCGCTCAAAATTGTAAACGATTTCTCTTTCAAGATTTGTTTAAATAGGAAACGCATGTGGGAGCTTTTGGAATGTTGATAAATAGTAATTAAAGAGCTTTCCAAAAATAGAGATTCTTGTCCCCTTTCATCTGTTACTTTTGAGTAGCCATAAGTGAATTGTAACACTTCAAAACATGCTTGCTTCAGAAGATGAATGTTACCGTTAATTATTTCTAGAACTATATGAATCTGAATAATAGAGTCTTGTTCGCGGCTTTTAGACACTCAGAAGTTGCATCCTTAGAACTTATTTATAACAAATGTATTGAAGCAGAGTTTGAGCAACTATCTAGCTCTTCTTTTGTGCTTCTTCCATAAGAACTTCTCTACAAAACAAAATATTTATTTAGGGAGCATAATTGTTCTCTGAGTGTTTGTTATCATCAAAACTCTTACAAGGGTTGTAGAATCAAACTATGTTCTAACAATCTCCCCCTTTTTGATGATGACAAAGACTTAGATATTTCGATAGAAACTTAAAGAACATAAAGTATTTAAATTCTCCCCCTGAGTTGAATACTCAGATAAAGAAGAAATACTTCCCTGAAGATTATTCTGATCATAGTTTTTGAAAACAAAATTTTCTGATGCGTCCACTTTTGTTCTCAACAGAGTTTGTTCCTGTTTTGCTTTCAGAAAAAAACAGAAGAAGTTGTGATATTCAAAATGTTTGAGAGTGAGTCTCGATACTATTATATTAGAAATATCTTACGTTCTGCCCCTTTTTTTTGTCAGGAATCAAAAGCAATAAAAACACTTTAAGCAATACAAGACGGTTTGTATTCAAAAGGATTTCAATAAAACACATTCTTAAGAAAACAAATAACAAGAACATAATGAAGAAAACAATTTTTAGAACTAAGTTTGAGGTGGTGAAAGTCGTGTGCACAGAGCTTCCAACAAATTCTTAATCTGATTGCTTGACTCTTCTTGTTTTCCAAGCATCCCTTTGACTTCCTTGCATATATCATCCTGCTTGTCTAGTCTTTACTTAAACACAACATTCTCTTTCTTTAACTCCTCCAGAGTTTGCAGCACAAGAGATGAAGATGGTATGTCAATATCAGGTACCACCTTTTCAGAGTAAGTTACGGCTGATTCTAACTCAGGAGCTTCTTCAACTTCCTTGCCTTTGTCTTGAAACCTAACCAGAGGCAGAGGATCAGAGGATGGTCCATTACATTCTGTTGGCTAATGATCTTCCCAAGGGACATTGTCCAGCAGAAGAAGTGGCTTCTTTTCCCAGTGAAGTAGAACTTGATCCTTGAAGATATTCAGATGATCACAGAAATTCTGTTGAGGAATTTCATAACTCAGCTCCTTGAGTTTTCAAGATTCAGAGTTGAACCATTTTCTGAACTAGTTCCAATGAGAATTAGAAGCATCAGGATTAAGATTCTCTAAGAAAGCTTGCTTCAGAGAGTTAACCCATTCATGTATTTCTGTTTCAAAATTCAGCATAGATTTACAAACATCTGCTTTGGAGATTTTTGGTTTTGGTACGACAATTTTTTGAGAGCTTGTGACAATATTTTACAGAGCTTCTAATTCTATAACTGTTCGAAGGGGATCTTCTGGGTGGTTAATTAGAGAGGGAGAGTCAGGAATAACAATGGGTGAATATGGTGTGTTTTGTGAAGAGGATTGATAGGGAGATGGAATATCTGGGATGAAGTGGATTGTGAGTGGTTGTGAGACCATGAGAGGGAAAGTGATTCCAGGAATGGATGTTGTGGTATCAAATTCAAAATTTGGATTTTCTGAGTGGGGGGCTTTAAACAGTGGATCAAATTGATCAATATCAGAAAGAACTTGAGCAAGTTCAGGCTGATTTTGGTCAATATGGGTAGTAGGTGGATTGTCCAGAAGGTTATCTAGAGATAGTGAGGGGTCAAATTCAATGTCAAAGTCATCAAAAGTTTGTGGTGATGGATCTTCTGTGGGTTTTGGAGAGGTAGGGTTTTTAGATGTTGATGACATAACTGATTCAATAACATAAATAAAAGATGGTTTACCTTTCTTTTTAGCAGCCTTGGGAATCTTCTAAGAAGATCCTTCTGCAGTAGCTTTCCTTTTCCTTGATTTTCTAGGGGCAATCTCCAGAGGTTGTTGTCTCAGATCACAAATTTTTACTTATGGATTTGTCCCATCCCTTTTACAAGCATCCAGATACCTGAGAACAATCTCTGGAGAAGCATTTGTTTGGGTAAAGAGTGGAAAGTCCTTCAGAGGTACTCTTCTATTTGTAATGACTTCCTTGGTTGTTATTGTTGGATCCTTCTTGATGGTTTCAATGATATTCATCTTCTTCAGATTCTTAGCATTTAGAGGTTTACCAGCACAAGCTTCCAGAGTGATGACTTGTTGAGCTTCAGTCAGATGTTCTATCAGTTTGTTTTCTGTCAGAATATCTGAGATGAGTCTGCCCAGAGGAATCCAGTCTCTTTTTGTTCTTTCTTCTTCTCTAGTCTCTTTGACGGTGGTCTTCAGATGATTAAACAGAATATGAGGGAGATTAACCTTTGATTTTGTTGCTATGAAATATAGAAGATAATGCTGATCAATATTTATATAGTCTAGAGAAGTTGTTGGTTTTATGTGAATGATGCAGCCCAAAATGATTTTCGACCATATTCTGAGGTAGTCTTTAAGATCTTTGATTTTGTTGGAAGGCTGGCCAGAAGTAAAAATCTCTTTTGAAATTTTTGTTAGCTCAGAGCTTTTGTCTGCCATATCGCTGCAACGAATACCTCCGCCTTCGTGACCTATCAATTTCCCAATGAGTTCTTCAGAGATTACTATTTTCTTTCCCATCACAAATGAAGTGACCTGATGATTTGAAGCAGTAGCGTGAATCCAAATTTTTTTAACCAATCTTGGAAAAACTAGACCCAGTAGACGATCAAAATACTTTGTCCATCCTTGAAATTCAACATCAGGAGTTAAATCGTATCTGTTTTCCTTCATACTGACAAAGTCCACAATGAGTTCACACAAAGCTTCCAGCGGATCAATGGGAGTTAGGAGTATTCTTAAGGGTTCTTTGTACCTTTTTCTTGTTGAGAAAGAAGAGCCATGAACGCTTTGAGAGCTTTGAGAAATTTGTTGGGAAGAAGCAATTATTCACACATACTTTTTAGGGTTTTGAAAAATTGAACACAAGTAATAGAGAAAAAGGAATAAGAGTGTAAAAGTGATAGTGAAAGTGAGCAGCGTATTTATAGAAAAATAGGAAACTTAATTAACAGAAAAGTGTTAAAAATTAGGCAAAATACTCTTTTTGGTCCCGTATGTTAACGTCAAGGTTCATTTTGGTCCCTTAACTTAAAAAAGCTTCATATTGGTCCCTTAACTCTTCAAAACGCTTCATTTGAGTCCTTTTCGTCTAATTAGTGGCGAATTTAGCTACAAATTTCTTATTTTTTTCGTCGCTAATTAGACAAAAAAGACTAAAATGAGGCGTTTTGAAGAGTTAAGGGACCAATATGAAGCTTTTTTAAGTTAAGGGACGAAAATGAACCTTGGCATTAACATATAGGACCAAAAAGGGTATTTTCCCTAAAAATTATTACTAGCATTAGTGATTCCTGAAAAGAGGGATGGCGTAGAGATATGAAATAGTTACCGATGCGACATGAGTCTTAATGCATCCAATCAACATTTCAGTCTCTTCATAATTTGAAAAGGTGTTCAGCCTTAGAAGAACCCCTTGTGAAGAGATGACAAGTTTTGATATTGTGAACTGCAAGCCTATCTTTGAAATGAACCATTTGGAGACTGTTCAGATCTTCTTAGATAGATTCTGATACAACTTTCCTTCTTACTTCTGAAGAATCATTGATCAGATGTTCACATAAAAAAACATAAAGTTCTGATGTTTAACGTATACATAAATAAGACTATCATTCTGGGCATAATTTCATGCTGAGATGTTTCAGAATAAAGTTAAACCTATCTTCAGAAAGGGGTTTTATGAAAACATCAACCCGTTGATGGTTTGTGTCTATAAATTTTAATGAAAGAATTCCTTTCTGAATATAGTCCCTAATAAAATGATGTTTTATTTCTATATGCTTAGCCCTAGAATGTAAAATAGGATTTTTTGAAAGACATATAGCAAAAGTGTTGTCACAGAGTATAGAAATGTTACTCTCAAATATGTTGAAGTCTTCAAGTTGAATTTTCATCCAGAGCATCTGTGTGCTGCATCCAGCTGCTGCTATAAATTCAGCTTCAGTAATTGACAATGCAATGGTGGATTTCCTCTTGCTGGACCATGCGATTAGATTTTCTCCCATAAATTGGCAGCTTCCAGAAGTACTTTTCCTTTCTATTCTGTCTCCAGTGAAGTCAGCATCACAGTACCCTACTAATTTGTATTCTTTGGTTTTTCTATAACAAAGACCAAGATTAGTAGTACCTTTCAGATACTTGAAAATTCTCTAAACAACTGTTAAGTGAGATTCTCTAGAATCTGATTGGCATCTAGCATACAAACAAACACTATATAGAATATCAGGTCTTGAAGCTGTTAGATATAAGAGAGAACACTTCATACCTCTGCAGATCTTCTGTTCTACCTTCTTACTTGCCTTTTTCTTTTCCAGAATGCATGTGGGATGCATGGGAGTTTTGGCTGGCTTACATTCTGATAAGTCAAATTTCTTCATAAGTTCTTTGACATACTTGCTTTGATGTATGTATGTTCCTTCTGGAGTTTGATTGATTTGGATGCCCACAAAGAACTTGAGTTATCTTATCAAGCTCATTTCAAACTCTTCCTGCATAGACTTAGCAATTTCTCTTCCCAAAGAGGCTTTAGTAGATCCAAAAATAATACCGTCTACATAAACATGACACACTAGAATGTCATTTTTAAATAGTTTATAGAATAAAGTTGTGTCCACCTTCCCTTTGGTAAAATCATTTTCTAACAGAAAACTACTTAGTCTTTTATACCAAGCTCTGGGAGCTTGTTTCAGACCATATAGTGATTTCTTTAGTTTATAGACATATTCTGGATGTTTTGAATTTTCAAAACCAGTGGGTTGGTGCACATAAACTTCTTCATCAATGTAACCATTTAAAAATGAACTTTTAACATCCATCAGATAAAGAGTGATGACATTATTTACAAAAAAAGAAATTAAAAGTCTGATAGATTCTAACCTGGAGACTGGAGCAAAGGTTTCTATATAGTATATCCCCTCTTGCTGACTATATCCTTGTGCCACCAGCCGTGCTTTGTTTCTTACGACTTCTCCTTGTTCATTCAGTTTGTTTCTGAATACCCATTTGGTTCCAATGATGTTGAACCCTTTTGGTTTAGGAACTAGATCTCACACATCATTTATGGTGAATTGATTTAATTTTTCCTGCATTTCAAGTATCCAGTCATTGTCCAGAAGAGATTTGCCAATGGAAGTTGGCTCAATCAGAGACACTAATCCCATGAGAGATTCTTCAGAATTTCTGAATGTAGATCTTGTTCTGATTGGGTCTTCTTTCTTTCCCATAATCTTGTTTTACGGATGAGCTAAACTACTTCTGGATTGTCTTTTCTAGAAAGGCTCTTCAGATGTTGTGGTAATGTTTGTGACATCTTCCTCTAGAGTTGACTGAGATTCTTTGTGAAAAACTTCTAATGCAGTGTCTTATGTACCTGTAAATTGGACTTCTATATCTGCAAAAGTTTTATCCTGCTTTGACTTTTGAGAGCCAAGCTTATCATCAAATCTGACACTGATGGACAATTTTACAACCCTTGTTTGTGTTATATACTATATAGCCTCTTGAGCTTTTAGAGTATCCTAACATGAGACACTCTTGTGCTTTAGAGTAAAACTTGTTCAGATGTTCTTTAGTGTTCAGAAAAAAACAAGTACATCCAAACAGATGAAAATAAGAAATATTGGGCTTTCTGTTCTTCCACAATTCATATGGAGTCTTATCCAGAATAGGTCTTATGGAGATTTTATTCTGAATGTAACATACTATGTTAATTACTTCTTCCCAGAAGTTCTTAATAATGTTAGTCTCGTTGATTATGGTTCTGGCCATTTTTTGTAAAGTTCTGTTCTTTCGTTATATAACTCTGTTTTGTTGAGGAGTTCTAGGACAAGAGAAATCATGAGAGATGCCACTCTCATTAAAAAATAGTTCAAATTTTTTGTTTTCAAATTCTCCACCATGATCACTTCTGACTTTAACAATTCTAAGGTCTTTTTCGCTTTGACTTAGTTACAGAAGGCAAAGAACATAGAATGTGACTCGTCCTTGTGTCTTAAGAACTTTACCCATGTCCATATGCTATAGTCATCTACGATCACTAATCCATAATTCTTACCACTAATGGATGCAATTTTCACTGGTCCAAATAGATCTATATGCATAAGTTCTAATGGTCTAGAGGTAGAAACAACATTTTTGGTTTTGAAAGAAGGTTTTGCAAACTTACCTTTTTGACATGCTTCACATAGAGCATATGAGCTGAACTTCAGGTTAGGAAGTCCTCTGACCAGATTGGGTTTGTTAATATGAGATATTCTTCTCAAACTAACATGCCCCAATCTTCTGTGCCAGACCAATTGTTCATCATTAACAGACAATAGACATTTTACATTCTGACTTTTTAGTTCAGAAAGTTTTATTTTGTGAATGTTGTTCATTCTCTTTCCATTAAAGAGGACAGTTCCGTCTTTCTGACTAACTGCTTTGCAGGACTTTTGATTGAAGATTATATCATAACCGTTATCACTTAATTGACTTATGGATAACAAGTTATGTATTAATCCGTCTACTAACAGAACATTAGTTATAGAAGGAAGTGTGCCATTACCAATAGTTCCAGAGCCAATAATCTCCCCTTTCTGATTGCCTCTGAAACCTACGTAGCCTCCAGATTTAAACTCCAGGCTTTGGAACATATGCTTTCTTCTCGTCATGTGTCGAGAGCATCCAGAGTCCAGGTACCAAGATTGGTGTTTCAATATTGCTGTTAAAGACATCTGCAACATAAACAATTTTATCCTTAAGTACACATATCTTTTTGGGTCCTTGTTTGTTAGAGTTACCAAAGTTTTGTTTGAATTTTGGTTTAGCATAAAAAGAATTACTAGTATACTTTATGTCATGTATGTGCCCATGGGTGAAGTGAGAATACAGAGGTGTGAGTTTAATGACCATATCCTTAACTTTCTTAGGTTGAGATACTTTACCCTTGTATCCTATTCCTTTTCTGTCATTTCTGCTAACTCCATAGATCATTGAAGCCATCTTGCTTCTATCTATGTTTTTAGCAAGAAATTTTTGAAAGTTATGATTATATTCCTTTGTGATCTTATCAGAGTTACTAGGAACTTCTGAGATAGTTTATTTCTGAGCATTTTGTAAATTATTTTCTAGTTTAGAAATTGTTTCTTTCAGCTCAGAGTTTTCTGATCTCAGTTTCTTAGTTTCTTCAGAGTTAGAAACTAGATCCTTTTTCAGGTTCTTGTTTATGACTCGAAGTTTCTGATATCTTTCAAGAATTTCTGACAGACTCTCTTCTAATTGAGATCTAGAAAAGTTAGAGAATACCTCTTCTGCCTCTGAGTCTGATTCTGATCCATATGATCCAGTGTCTTCTGATACATTGGCCATTAAGGCTATGTTGGCTATTTCATCTTCTGATTCCATTTAAGCTCCAAAAGAATCAGAGTTATCCCATGTTGCCATGAGGCTTTTCTTCTTTTCCTTAAAGAACTTCTTTTTAAGTTTCTGTTTTTGAAGATTTGGACAATCACTTTTGTAATTCCCTTGTTCATTGCATTTGTAGCAGACAATGTCTCTATTACATGACTTTCTATATCCAGCAGATGGTTCAAAATGATTCCCCGTTCTTTTGGAAGTTCTGAACTTCCTTTTCATGTGATTCCACAACTGATTGACTCTTTTGGAGATAAGAGACAATTCATTTTCTTCTGATAAGAATCCACCAGAGTTTTCTTCTTTTGCCTGCGAAACTTTTGATTCATACTTTTTTGTTAGATTTAAGAGCTAAAGACTTACATTGATTCTGAGGCTCATCTTCTTCTAACTCTATCTCATATCTTCTCAGGGAGCTGACAAGTTCTTCGAGAGAGATTTTGTTCAGATCTTTGGCCAGTTTAAGAGCTGTTGCCATGGGTCTCCATTTCTTAGGTAAACTTCTGATGATCTTCTTTACATGATCAGCAATTGAGTACCCTTTATCCAGAACTTTTAACCCAACAACCAGAACTTGAAATCTTGAGAACATTGTTTCAATGGTTTCATCTTCTTCCATTTTGAAGGCTTCATACTTCTGAATGAGCACAAGAGTTTTGGTTTCTTTGACCTGTGTATTGCCTTCATGCGTCATTCTCAAGGAGTCAAACATGTGTTTTTTTGATTCTCTGTTTGTGATCTTCTCATACTCTGTATATGAGATAGCACTCATGAGAATAGTTCTGGCCTTGTGATGATTTCTAAAATCTCTCTTTTGATGATCTGTCATTCTTTCTCTGTCAATCTTTTTACCACTTTCATCAACAGGATGTATGTACCCATCAATCACCATATCCTAGAGATCAACGTCATGAGTTAGAAAGAAACTTTCGATTATGTCTTACTAGTAATCGAAGTTTTCACCATCAAAGATTGGAGGTTTTCCGCTGATTATGTCTTTCTCATTATGGTCATCATTGTTGATGTTCTGACTTGGTCCCACCACAGTGTTTTTCTTGCTTGGATCTTTTTCTGACACGGTTAAGTGCTTGTACTCAGAACCAGGCACTCTGATTCCAATTGAAGAATGGAAAAACACAATAAGGGGGGTTTGAATTGAGGTTTTTAAAGCTTAAAGTAGAGAATACGTTGGTTATCCTGGTTTGTTTAAACTCAAACTACTCCAGTCCACCCGCCAAGGTGATTTCTCCTCTCTCAATGAGGTCTTAATCCAATAATCAAACTTGATTACACAGCTACTATGACAACCGTCAAAGTCTTCTTGAGTTTAAACCATAATCTGATTTTCTCAAGGAACTGCACTATACAATATTTAAGAGAGTGTACAAAAAGTGTTTTCTAATAAAATAGTATCACACAAGTGATGTTTTATGCAAAATAAAATTTAGTACATTTGAAGGTGATGAAGATGACTCGTTTGTTGTATTCTCAAAATCGTAAACGATTTCTCCTTCAAGCTTTGTTTAAATAGGCAACGCATGTGGGAGCTTTTGGAATGTTGATAAATAGTAATTAAAGAGCTTTCCAAAAGTAGAGAATCTTGTCCCCTTTCAGCCGTTACTTTTGAGTAGCCATAAGTGAATTGTAATGCTTCAGAACATGCTTGCTTAAGAAGATGAATGTTACCGTTACTTCTTTCCAGAACTATATGAATCAGAATAATAGAGTCCTGTTCGCAGCTTTTAGACACTCAGAAGTTGTATCCTTAAAACTTCTTTATAACAGATGTATTGAATCAGAGTTTGAGCAACTATCTAACTCATCTTATGTGCTTCTTCCATCAAAACTTCTCTGCAAAACAAAATATTTATTTAGGGAGCATAATTGTTCTTTGAGTGTTTGTTATTATCAAAACTCTTACAAGGGTTGTAGAATAAAACTATGTTCTAACATGGTTCAATGTTACTATTGTAATATTTTTGACCACTTTACTAAAGATTGTTGGTCAAACAAAGAAGAAGCGAAAATAGCCAGAGGAGATTTTGATGAGGAACCCGTGCAATTGACGTTTTCTAATTCTAAAGGAGACTTTGAATATGAGTCAGAATCAGAAGATGCCTCTAAATATGAAGTCAAGTATGATTGTGAAGATTTGTCAGAATCAGAAGATAACTCTAAAGTTGAAGTCAACAAAAATGTCATTGTGAATGAGTCAGAAGCTTGGGATTGGAGTAAGTCTCGATCCACTTATGAAGATAGTTCAGAATCTGAAGACTTTGAAGATGAGTTAGTGTTAGAAGATGATTCTGAAGGTTCTGAAGATGAGCCAGAAGATGATTCTGGTGACTCTAAAGATGAGTCAAAGTCAGAAGATACTTTAGAAGGTTCTAAAGATGAGCCAGAATTTTAAAGTTCTGAAGAAGAGTCGGAGTCAGAAGATGATTCTGGAGACTCTGAATATGAGTCAGAATTCGAAGGTGAATTTGATTCTGATCTAGATTTTGACGATGATCTAGAATCTGGTGGTAATCATGTCTCTGAAGGTTGACCTTCTGAAGGAGGAGCTTCTAAAGGTAGCCCAACCTTTAACGGTGGTCATGTTTCTGAAGGTGGAACTTCTGAAGTTAGAACTTCTGAAGGCGATCCAATTTCTGGAGGTGGTCAAGTGTCTGATATTGTTCTAGAATCAGAAAAAGATTATGTACAATTTCAGAGACCATAGAGAATCATACAAATACCAAGAAGATTTATAGAGTTTGACATGTTGCAAGATACTAAAGTAGACTCTGAGGGAGAAGTCATTCAGTGTGCCATGTTAGTAGACTCTGAAATAATGGGTATTGAAGAAGCTCTCAAGATGAAAGTATGGATGAATGCCATACAAGAAGAACTTAAGGCTATAGAAAGAAACAAGACTTAGAAGTTTACTAAGCTTCCAAATGAGAAGAAAGCCATCAGCGTCATACGAGTTCTCAAGGTAAAATTTAAACCAGATGGATCCTTTGGAAAGAATAAAGCAAGGCTAGTGGCTAGAGGTTTTCTTCAGAAACCTGGGTAGTTTACTTTGAGGTGTTTACACCTATAGCTAGACATTAAACAATCGACTGGTGATTTCTATAGCTGGGAATACAAATTGGCCTCTGATGCATCTGGACGTGAAGTATGCATTTCTGAACAGTCCATTACAAGAAGAGGTATACGTGTCACAACCTCCTGGATTTATGAAAAAGAATCAGGAAGGGATGATGTATAAGTTGCATAAAGCCTTGTATGGATTAAAGAAAGCACGCAAAGCTTGGAACTTGAAGATTAATTCATTTTTCAAGAAGCGGGGATTTCAGAAATGTGAGATGGACTATGGAGTTTATGTACAACATTATGGAGGCAATATGATTCTAGTGTGTCTCTATATTGATGGCATATTGATAACAGGGAGATGTTCAGAAGATATAGTCAAGTTCAAAGAGGTGTTGATGAATGAATTTGAGATGACTAATATGGGAAATATGGTATATTTTCTATGGATGGATATTTTTTACTCTGAGAAGGGTATCATTTTGCATCAGTTGAAGTATGAACTTGAGCTTTTGAAGATATTTAAGGTGCAAAATTGTAAGGCTATCTGAGGGGATTATCTTTAGAATCTCTTATGCATGCACGTTGGATTAAGTACGCGCATGGCATAACAAATCAATATGAACTCCTACCCAGTCTTATCTAGCTGGTTGCCTCCCAAATAAGTAAACCCTTAACGTCTGGAAGTCTTAGGTTTTAGCATCCTAAGGGGTGTGGCTAGAAGGAGCGATGACCTCAGTGGTCACCTCAGTTAGTGTATTGCCTTTCTTGATATCTTACCCTACGCCTATTGCTCTGTCTTTGTTGAACAGGTGTGGGATTAGAGATCAGGATTGCCCCCACGTGTTGGTCATGACGATTCTTTTGACCAGTCACTGCATTGGACTCTTTCTTCCCATTATAGGGCTTTTTCTGAGCATCAGAAGGTGTAGCTCCTTGGATATTTCCACTTTTGATGCCAGCTTCGACCCTTTCGCCGATCAGTATTAGCTCGGTGAACCCGGCCAAGGAGCTTCCGATTAGGTGTTTGAAGAAAGGCTCTGTCAGAGTTCCCATAAAGATGTTGATCAGCTCCCTGTCAGTTAAAGGGGGTTGCACCCTACCAGCCAGATCTCTCCACTTTTGGGCGTATCCTTTGAAGCTCTCGTTGGAACCCATGGTCATGTTCTGCAATTGCACACGAGTTGGTGCAAGATCAGCATTGTACTGATATTGTTTATAGAAAGCATCAGCCAAATCCTCCCATGTGTGGATGCGAGAACTCTCCAATTGATAGAACCATTCGAGTTGAGTCCCTACCAGGATTTATTGGAAGAAATGGATCCAAAGCTTCAGATCAGTTGTGTATGGTTGAATCTTGCGGACATAAGACTTTAAGTGCATCTTAGGGCAAGAGACTCCATCGTACAGGGCAAAGGTAGGGACTTTTAAATTTGGCGAGATGACCACTCCAGAAACCAAACCCATGTCTCCTAAATCCAAGCCAGGTATCTGTTGAATCTCCATAGCACTGAGGCGATCCTCCAACTATTTGTACTTGTCATCAGTGGGAGGATATTGTTCCTCGGAGTAGTCAGCTTCAACTTCATTAATCTCCAAATTGTGGTCTTCTTCAAGACTATCCCCTATGTTGGATGGAGTTGAAAGATCTAGGGCTTTAGGTCTTCTTCTCAAGTTCAGGATGCCTACTGACTTTTTGGACTTCTTCTTCTTTTCTTTGAGAAGGAGAGCTTTCAGGTCCTCTTGCCCCTTAGCCATAGCCAGAAGAATTTGTTGGAATTGAACGTTTTGAGCTTGGAGATCTTTCACCGTTTGTTCCATATCCATCTTACTGAAATAAACAGTAGGAAGATAAGGAGGCATGTATGGGAGGAACCTGTCATGATATGATGCATGATATGTAGATGCATGTTTTCAAGGATCTCGCGGGGTAAACACAAGAAACAGTTAGAAGTTGAACTTTGATCAACATCTTTGATTGGAGAACTTCGTATCGGTGGATGTCCTTCCACGAGAATCAAGCTCACCATGTCAAGTGGGTCATAGCCCTTTACTCAAGTTTGTTATACTTGATCTTTGACAACGTTTGTTTAGAGGAAAATAAATCCTCTTGCCCCCTGGGTAGACGTCTGGTTCAACGTGACCCTGCATCAAAGACCCTCGAGATCCTTGAAATGGTTATTGAAAATGCTATGGTATGATGTTATGATGTCCACGATGTTATGCACAAGTATATATGTACAAGAAAATCAAGCAAGTTCTTAGTTTAGGCTTGCATGGGGTTTCATAGGTATGTACCCTCTTGAAGTTTAGTTGGATCAACTTGTCCTAACAATATTAACCGGGTTCTAAGGAGCTCAATATCACTGGATTGCTTCCTTGTTCATTGTTTCAGTTCAAGCCTCTTTAATAGCGACCAAAATATCCCAAGAAACCAAACCTCAATGAGTGTAGTATCGAGTATCTACCAACTTCGGACTGCACCAAAGCCGGTCATCTCACTACATCCTAAAAGGCTAAGTTGGTCAAGTAAAGGGTTCTAGAAGTTCATTAGTGCTTCATGACGTCACTCAGTGGCCCCATATTCTATTTGATTGACTCAAAGGCTACCGGTACCCACATATATGTCACACTAACATAGCTATTTCTTAGACCATGTCGGTATACCCCGTACAGTTTCCACAATGTATTGCTATTTACCTATAATGTTTTCCCAAATCCGGGTGGAGGATTCAAACCCAAACAAAGAACCAAAATGTAAAGCAAACAAGTCAAACAATGTAAGCAAATAAATGTGATCTAGCCCTAAGGTAACCCCACTTTTATAAATTGTTCCCAGCAGAGTCGCCAGTTCTTTTATACGGTGGGAGAACTGACTTTAGGGTTTTGCATTTTATCGCAAATGTCGCGGTTAGCAAGAGTCGCCACCGAATTTTCTTTTATCCAAAAGGAAAGGTGAAAAAGCACAGGAAAGACCTTTAGAGATGTTTTTGAGTTCGGGGGGTAGATTATGAAAATGGAAGGTATTAGCATCCTTTTCATCCATGGTTTTCCATGGGCTCTTAGTTACTTGCTAGATCACTTGCTTTTGTTTGAATGTGTGCTTGTGGTGGTGATTTTTGAAAGTATTTTGAAAATGGAACTTCATAATGGTTCTCGTTTCTATGAGAACGCCTACAAAGTGTTTGTTTTGAAAATAGTTCAAAAGTGTGTTTGTGAGATGTGTTTTTGAAAGTATTTTGAAAATGGAACTTCGTAATGGTTCTTGTTTCTATGAGAACGCCTACAAAGTGTTTGTTTCGAAAATAGTTCAAAGGTGAGAGTGTGGGTAAAAATGTTTTTTTGTTGTGAGCAAGCGAGTAACTAAGAGCGAATCTACCTACTCGAAAGGTCCTAAATGTGCTTTTCCTCCTCCTTTAGATGTGGTTGTCTTGCCATTGATTTGGTAAGAAGCCCCATCGTTGGATGTGAAGGGACGTGCGTTGGGAAGTTTGTATAGTCATAGAAGGCAACATATGGGACGTTTTAGCAATGTCGTTTTAGGGACTAGATCGTTTACCGAAGGCAACATCGAGGGTCATTGAGGGACTACGATCTTTTATCTAGGGTCTTTGCTAAAGCGCCCATGCTCGAGGGACATGACTATTTTCCGATAGGCAATAAGTGAGATTACCCTAGAGGTGCATGTGTGAATAATGTGTTTGATTTGCATGCATTTAGTCTTTGATTAGGGTGGCCTATTTTGTTGTTTTTATCTTGCCATACACACTTATTTACTAGCAATATATGAAAAGAAAGTAAAAGGCGGAAAGTAAAATCTAAGCTATTACATAACTTTAGAGGGATGGGGGTACAATTTAGCAATGGGGTGAAGTAGGTACTAAAATATTACAACCATATCGAATGATAATGAAAAGAATGTGAAAACAGTGTAGAATAAAGGAAAAATGCTTTTTTGAACTGCTATGTGTCGACCCATGCTACTATGCATCGACACATAGCTTCCTCCTACTCCTGTAAAACAAAATCATTTCAGTATGGGTCGACACATAATGGGATGTGTCGACTCATGCACCTTCTGCATCAACGTGAAACGCGTATGTATCGACTCATAGGCCTTTCTAGCTTCTACTTAGTGAAATCTGTTCAGTATGAGTCGACACATAATGGGATGTATCGACTCATACACCTTTTTGCATCGACACGAAATGTGCATGTGTCGACTCATAGTCTTTTCCAGCTTCTGTTTTGTGGCCTGAACTCAGTATGGGTCGATGCATGAGGGTCATTTGTCGACTCATACCCTGTTTTTTCACTAGGATGAGTCGACACATGAGGATATGTGTCGATACATGTTGCGTTTTCCAACCTTAAACATTATTTTACTGAATGTACAGGTTAGCTTATGGCATATAAATTGATAACATGAACAACAAATAAATGATTAACTTCAAAAATAGTGATTGCTACATCCTATAAACAGAAAAGTTAATGTATGGAAAAGACAAGGTAAAGATGGCTTACCTTAAAACTGCACTTTAGGTTTTGAATCCAAATACCCTTCAAGATGTTGTATGAACCTTAAGGAGGCTCCAACAAGCTGCTAGACTTTTCTTTTTGTTGAAGGTTACTAAACAACCTCTGTATGGTATGAAATGTTTGGATGGTTGGGCAGAACTTGCAAGGTATGAGAGGTTTAAAGGTTTGGACTTTAAAACCCAAGAGTGGAAGTTTTGTGGACTGTTATGGCTTTTGTGAATATGAGATTTTTTTGAAGGTTTACCAATATAACTTCTGGCTTTTCTCGCTATTTTTTCTAACCCTTCCCACACCTTTCTCTTGCAACTGGCCTCTCTATTTATAGAGAAGGTTTGAGACTTGAGAAACTCATACTTTTTGAAAATCACATGTTATGCCCTTTTTTTTTCAAATTCATAAAGACAAGTTGCTTTATGATGAAGAAAGGAGTGAAATCAGGAACTTTAGCCATGCTTTGCAGATCTTGTAGATTGCTTCTGCTGTTGAAAGATTTTCTGTCATCTTTGGAACAGATTTCAAGCTTTGAAAGAAGAGAGTGGTTGGAAAAGTGAAGCTTTATGCAAATGGAAATGTTGCTTTTTGCATTTCTAACCATAAATGGTATCAAGACTTGGACAAAACTTCAAATGCCTGTGCAATACACTTAGGGTTTGTGTAATTGCTTGATTATGCATAGATTTGGAGAGAACATAGCCTGAAAAGAGAGATCTTGTAGCTTTGGTTGGAATTTTAGTCAAGTGTTCATCACAAATCCTGCTTTGTAATTCAAGAATGAAACCCTAACTTCATCTCTTCAATCCTCTCAGCTCAAGAATGATCTCAATGAGTTCTTGGACTTTTTGGAAAGATTGGAACATCCCCTACAACTTTTATGTTGACCAATTTTGCTAAATCAAACTGGAACTTGATGAAAATTGGCCAAGAAGTTGGGATAAAAACCTCACCAAAACTGCTGAAAATTTCTGTGTTGAATGAAAATGTCATGACTTCATGAATTTATAACTTGAAATCCAAGCCTGTTTAGGATAAGTTGTGTAAAGAAATGTTGTAGATATCATGGAGATCTACAACTTTTATGTTGTAAGCTTCTCTTGAATCATCTTGCATCAAGGTGAAAAGTTGGCATGAAGAAATGAGATTATCATGTATAAAAAACACTTAAGAAAAATTTATAAGTCTTGAAGGGTTTGAACTTTCACATTGACTTTTGACTTTCTTGATTCCTTGATGATCAAGTTTCATATTTTTTAAGGTCTTGATGAAATTTGATCCTTGGTGTTGTACCCCAAAATTTTCCCTCTCATTTTATCAACATTTCTCATCACAAGACTATTGGAGTTCAAGACCAGACTAGGGTTTGCTCTGCTCAAGACACCTCCTTGCACTGTTGACCTAAATCAGGGTTTGAGTTTGCACAAGGATTTTTTGACTTACAATGCCTAAAGTTACTTTCATACTTCATTTTGGACTCATAAGTTTGTCCATACCAAGTTTCAAGCCTTAAATCAAATTTTTGCCCAGTCAATTGGATAGTTGACCTAGAAATCACCTGTATTGAAAAAAAAGTCAACTGTGACCAATTTACAGTCAAACCTCATGAATTTTGACCCACGTCAACATTATGAACTCATATGAACCATTTGATCAAGTTTGGACCATAATTCCAAAAGAAATTTGATCAGATCACCAAAAGGGCAAAATGGTCATTTTTAGGGTTTTGATTAAACAAAGGCAATTTTTGACTGTTTGACCTAGCGAATGGAAAATCAAGCTCAACCAAGGAATCAAGGGCTCAATCGCATCATCTTAACCTATTCAACAAGTTCAAAAGATCTCAAATGCATGGGATTGGCAGATGAATTTTTCAGTCAATTGATCAAAATTTGACTGTACACTGAAAATTCAAACTTTGACTTTTTGGTCAAAATCAAGTGCCAAGGGTCATTTTTCATCAAGATGTGTAAAATTATGAAACTTGTTCATCAAGAAACCCAAAATTGCAAATTAGGGTTTAAAGTTGGAAAATTTCATAACTTAGAATTTTTCTAAGTTATGAAATTTTCTTAATTTTTCCTAACTTTGTCCCACATTTTCACCAAGATGAAATTGGATTCAAACAAAACTTACAACATGAAAGTTGTAGTCCTCCACAAATTCTACAACTTTGATTCACAAAGTTTTCTCAAAAGAAGCTTGGATCTCAAGTTGTGATTTTTATAACAAGGGTCCCTAAAACTTTTAACTTAGAGAAATTTTGCCCTAGTTTAGGCAGGATTTTGACCCATCTTCTTGGCCATTTTTCACATAGTTCCACTTGGAGTTTCAAGTTGCATTTCAAAGATGGATTATAGTACATGTTGCAAGATTTCCAAATTGTCCAAGAACTCCTCAAACACATTTGTGGTTAGGGAGAATCGAATCCTTGAAGTTGGAAAAAACTCACTTTTGATCCATGGCAAATACATGTTCACACAAGTTGCATTTTCAAACCAGCATGCTTGGTACTTGTTTTCAGGCCTCTAAACCAATTAGCACTCCTTAATTAAATACAAATACATTGGATATTGGTCTTATTCTGATCAACAAAGCTTGGCACAATGAATAAATCCATTTATGGCATAAAGATAGCACTTCCATTTACATAAAGCATGCTTTGTGTCAAATTCCATTTCTTGAGCCATACACCAAGTCCTTTGCTGCAAACAAGGCTCCCTAATGTCAGGAAAAGTTCAACCACTTTGTGCAGCTAGGGTACAAGCCAGTACATCCATAGCATTGTCAACTCTCACTTTTACTTCAAAACCAAGTAATTGTGCAAAAAGTCAAGGACTTACACATCTGATATAATCAATTCTTGCCAACATTCCAAACAAGTTTTTTGCATTGCCTTGAGCCAGAAACACGAATTGTTGAGCCCTCAAGCCTTCAAAAACACCAAATCACATTCTTCTTGCAAAATAGGGCACTCCTTGCAGATTCACATCCATCACACAAACCACTCGTGCGTTTGGCCTCAAACTTGTTTCAATACCTTCCATTCAACTCACTCAAGCTATCCCAAACCTCCATTGCCAACTGTAACTCCATTTACAGTGTTCACCATTTTCGTTTCAAGCTTGTGCAGGTTGACTTCTGGAGGTTGATTCAGGGACATTCAAGGCAAACTAAGCATTGGGAAAGGTCCAGGGAACATCAAGCAAGCTCAAAAGAACCTCAGGCCTCACTGAAAGTTGCTGCATTGCCATACTCGAGCTTGACTGAAACAGGTATTTCTCAAACTTCTATCTCTCTATTTAGGAACATTTAGCCTTAGGTTTGTGAATGAAAGATGTAGTATTCAATGCCATGAAGCTGTACATATGCTCAGTTTTCATTTATATTAAGCGTGCTAAGAGAATTTCATCCATGAACATGCTGAAAAAACTAGGTCAGATTTTAGGGCCAGAGAAATTCTCTCTGGTCTTTGAGAGTTAGATCAAGTTTTTTATATGGTTAGAATCGTGGTTTAATGCTCTACAAGTTTCATGTTTTGAGTTTTGGCAAAAGATCACAAATACAGGAGTTAGCCATTTGTACAGGCGCGCGCGTGTTTTCAAATATTTTGGAGGTTGAAGATGAAGTCTGGGCTGGGCCTGGCCTTCTTGCTGTCTGCACCCCCCCTTTTGCTAAATGCACCCCCTGGCCCATTTTCTTTATATTTTGTCATTTTTGAATTTTAATTTCATTTCTGATTTTATTTATTTATTTCCAAATATATAAAATGCTTAAAAATATTTTCACATTTTTTTACATTTATTTGGTATTTTATTTTGATTTTTCTAACATTAAGATATTTTGAATACTTTTTTATAATTTATTTGAAAACTTGAAAATAATGTAAATAATACTTTTATTTTTATTTCTTATTTTTATCCACACTGAAAAATATTTTCTTGAATATATTTTATTTTTGTAAATATTTTATTTTATTTTATACATACTCAATATATTTAATATATATATATATATATATATATATATATATATATATATATATATATATATATATATATATATATATATATATATATATATATATATATATATATATATATATATATTTATTTTTATATATATATATATATATATATATATATATATATATATATATATATATATATATATATATATATATATATATATATATATATATATATATATATATATATATTTATTTATATATTAAATATATTGAGTATGTATAAAATAAAATAAAATATTTACAAAAATAAAATATATTCAAGAAAAACTTATGCATGACACCAATACATGGCGAGACAGACATCCTGAGAAGATTAAGGAACGTTGAGGCCAGAACACAAATGGCCAACAGCCAGAACACAAATGGCCATGAAACCCAATCCAATGGCCAAAGAATGCAGACCACGGTACTCAGGAGTCAATGAACACGCACGTGATGCCAGAAAGTCAAACAAGGCTTTTTGTCTAATGGGCCAAATTGCTTCCAAAAAACCTCCCTTTGGGTCTGAATACCCCCCATGGTTTGCATTGTTTTTTATTTCTATTTGATTTTCTTTTAATTCTTTTAATGTTTTAATTATTTCTTTTAATTCCATCAAATAATTTTCATAATAAAAATAAAATACAGAAAAATCAAAAAAAATGTTTATTGTTATTAATATTAATTTCACCATTATTTTTGTAAATAAACTTTAAACAATTAATTAGATTAATTTAGGTTTCAAAACTTTAATATTTTTCTTAACAAATTAAAATATGTAGAAATTAGGGTTTTTAACTTTTTATCACTTTTCTTAATAAATAACTTTTTCTTCTTATTATTATTATTATTATTATTAATTACTAATTTATTTTGTAAATAAACATATACATAAATATTTTAGTAAATTAGGTTAAACTTTAATATTTTTCTTTAATAATTAAAAATAACTTAGAATTAGGGTTTCTTTTAATTTTAATTTTAATTTAAATACCAAAAACATAAAAAAACATTTCTTTTCTTTTAATTAAATAATTCATTAACCTTTCATTCAATTTAATTTCAAAAGGGTCCAACGCCCTCGAACGTTCTATTTTTATTCTTTTCGCACGTTATTTTATTTTCTTGTGAATATTATGTAATTGCTCAAGCCATGTAATAGTAACTAGGTTTTACTTTCCGTATTTTTATTAAAACGGGTCTTTGTAATTTGGCGATGTATAGACCCGCGCCTTGTAATAGCGTAGGATTTTACTTTCCGCATTTAAATTTCCGCACTCTTAACTGCTAAACTTTGCATGAAAGAATGAATGGCCAAATTAAAAACAAGCGTAGCTCACCATAATGCATGATCAAAGATAAAAACATAACATGAAAACAACACACAAATTCACACACCACTCTTAGGGTACGTCTCACTGTTGCCTTGCCTTCGAAACGTGGTCGTCGAGTATAGGACGTTTTAGTAAGTCCTTATGTCCATTGATCCCGTTGCCTCAAAACAAGTTGCCTCGAAACGGTTGCCTCGGAATAGTTGCCTCGAAACGGTTGCCTCGGAATAAAAAGGATCAATGGCATAAGGGTAGCTTCTAAGGTGTCCTACTGTTGCTCTGGTGACCACACTGTCCCTACAAACGAATTGACCCGAACACCTCCAACGGTGGTGCTACCTATCTCTCAATGGTGAGATGGCACTACCTTAAGGACATTTACACAACCTAATTCCTTAGGGTAGGTAGACGACTCATGGATACTTGCTCTATTCAAAAACAAATCAAAAACTCTTTTCACACCGACACTTTCAAAAGCTTTCAAAACAATTTTTTAAACACTCTTGAGGACTGATACAAGAGTCGATCTGAAATCTTTAAAATGAAACTTTTTCAAAACCCACTCACAATTGAAAAGCAAACACTTTTGAAAACACAAATGAGCAAGTATCTAAGAGCCCATGGATAACCATGGATAGAAAGGGTGCTAACACCTTCCCTTTCTATAAATCTACCTCCCGAACCGAGAAACGTTCTCATAAGGAATTTTGTTGTGCTTTTGTCCTGTCCATGTTGGAGAAAATAAAAGACAGTGGCGACTCTTGCTTCCGCGACATTTCGCGAAACCAGCGTTAAATAGTCAGTTCCAGATCCACCGATCACAGAACTGGCGACTCTGCTGGGGACTCTTATAAAGTGAGGTATACCTTAGGATAGCTCATACTTGTGTTTTCAATTGCTGTGTTTGTTTGCTTTATTATTGTGGGCTGCATCGGAGTTACATAGATCCTAACCCGGATCTGGGGATACCCTGTTAGGTAGCATAAGCTGTGAGGGACCTGTCCGGCGTAGACCGACATGGGTGAAGCAGTGGCTACGTTGGTGTGGCACCTTGGTCTGTACCGATATCCCTTGTGTTGCAACGAGGAGAATATGGGTCTTCTGAGGAGTCATTAAGCACCAACCGACCTGAGAACCTTAAATGACCCAACTTGGCCAATAGAACAGTAGCAGTATGCTACGCCCATTGAGGCTAAACTCTCGTGATGGTTCTGGCTGCAAGAAAAGATTGCGATGCTGGAGTTATGACCGATTGAGGGTAGTAAGTGATATTGGGATCCTCTAGAACCCGGTTACTTCTGATAGGACAGGTCTTAACCAACAAACTGAAAGAGGGTAATACCTAGACCCCATGCTGGCCTAAACTCTAAGGGCTCTTTGTGTGACTTGTGTGCCTTCGAACTTGACTATGTGCATGCTTGTTATCTGACACTTGAGTTTCTTGCAGGTTTTGTTTATAGTCCTTAATCTGGACTCATAACAGGGTTTATCTATATCACTCCATGCATAGCATACCATCATACCATTGCATACATCCTGCATAAAGACTAATCCATTTCAAGGATCTCAAGGGCTTGTGATGCAGGTCATGATGAATCAAACATCCAGCAAGGGGCAAAGAGGATTTATTTTCCTCTAGCCAAGGTTGTCAGGGGCTATGACCCACTCGATATGGTGAGCCTTGACCCTTGAAGAAGGACTCTCAACAACATGCAGTTCCTTCAATCAAGCTATCAGACTCCAATTCTAACAAGTTTCTTTGTTTACCCCGCGAGAGCCTTGAAAACATTGCATGCATACATACATATCATTGCATTACAGGTACCCTTCTTTACAGGTCACTTACCCTCTTCGCTGTTTATTTCAGCAATGGCTTCCCAACAAGATAACCAGGGTCTTCATGCTCAAGAGACTCAGTTCAGGGAGATCTTCCTAAGCCTATCCAAGGGGCAGGAAGAGATGAGGGCACTCCTCGTGGGGAATTTGGCCAAGAAAAGTCCCGAGGACGACAAGGACGGACGACTGAAACATCTGCAAGCTGAGGTGGATGCACTGAGAACTCAGATACTGGGGCAGATAGACCTTATCCAAGGCTTGGCTCGGGAGCAAGAGGAGCTGAGGATCATGATCAGTCAGCTTCATCAAGACAGATACAACATGAAGCAACCAGTCAAAATCAGGGACCAGGTCATGGATCAGCTTCCAAGAGGACAAGAGTTTGGTGTGGTGAAGAATAGGCCTCTTCAAGGTGCTGCTACCTCACAGGTCCAGCAACAACCTCGCCCAGAGCAACGGGTTGATCAGAGTAAGCCCAGGAGGCAATTCACCAAGCTCAACGTGTCACCGTCTCAAGCACTACAACAATTGCTGAAGGCGAAACTGATCACACTAAAGGATCCCCCTCAAAATCCTGATACTTCCTCTCCCAAGTACAACCCGGGTGTGAGATGTGCCTACCATTCTGACAGTCCCGGACATGACACTGACGACTGTTGGACCTTGAAGAACAAGATCCAGGATTTGATTGACGCCAAGGAGGTCAAGTTTGAACACTGATCCTGCACCAAATCATCGAGAATATCTTTTGTTCATTCGAATGTTCAAATTGTATTTTTCTTTGATTGTTCAAACATTTTATTCATGTCAAACTTTGTTATTTCATTAATGCATTACACGTGTCTGTTTTGAAGTAATCATGTTTACTATGCTTAAAACTGTTTTCATATTTTTGTGATGTTCAACGCTCGGTTAACAATTCTAAGCCTCTTGAGGGAGGATGACGAAAATGATACCATGATTTTTACAGTATGCTTTTGAACAGACCCCGCTGATGAGGTACAGGCATTGTTTCAAATCCTAAATAGTGGAGTAATAAGGAAGATAATCCCTCGTCAACCCCTTTGAGCCTAAGAAGTTGGAGTTTTTCTTTTCAAAAATTAAAACCCTTAATCATAACCTGGGGCAGGGTAGTTCTCTCAGCTGATCTAGGTGCACAACGAATGACACCAAAGAAGTCCTTCCGAGACAAAAGACAGTGATGGTTCAGAATAATCATAATGACAGGCAATCATTATCAAAAAATAATAATAATAACCCATAAGTCAAAACCTATGAAGGAGACTTACAAAACTGGGGCATCCCGCTGACTGTAATCACAAAAGAAATAGTTCAGGCAAAACATAGGGATCATAAAATCAAAAAGAAAGAGGTCATACAAACCCTCAACAAAAGGAAATGACTGCCTATTCAAAATAAACTATCAGTATCTGAACCGTCACCGGAATGTCAGAGCAAAGACTCAAACAAGGTCTAACGCATGATTAACTGAGTTTAGGTTTGAAGAACATCACGAAGAGCGGGTGGGTACAAATAAAATTTGAGCCTTTATCCTTTGTTTCTTAAACCGTGAACCAGGCCACGTTATAACCCTTAAAAGTCCTAGCTGAAGCATGGGTTAGTTCGAAAGCATATTGTTGTGAAAGGTATCCTGACTCCTTAAGGCTTGCGGTAAAATAACGAGCTAACATCACAGTTTACAAAAGAACTCACTTGTTTTATTAAAAAAAACTGCATTTTCAAAAACTTCAAAACAGACATAAGCTTTGCATTTTTAACATAACTTTGTTTGCATACGACTATTTGTTTGAACAGCATAGAAGCTCGCACGACGAATATCTGATGAACAAAAACACTTCCAATCAAGGGGCACGGCATGGTCATGGTCCGTCATCTGGGGCAGTCAAGTCAAGATTTAGAGAATCTCTCAAATGCCAAATAGCCTGGGGCAAATCTCCGTCTAAGTCACTTGGGGCATTGGACGATTAAACGAAGATCTTCTGGTGGCATGGCAACACAACAACAGGGGCACCTCCCTACATTCTGAGAACGTGGATATAGTCGAAAAAATACTACGCAAAATCAAAGACCCGCTAGGTTGACACACCTAGGCAAAAATAAGGGCTTCCCGGCGAACCAAAAGGGTTCGGGCAAAAATAAGGGATGAATATGAAAAAAATCTGTATACCCGGCAAGTCGAAAACCTGAAAAGGAGGCTTGGGCAAAAAATGGGTATCCCGGTGGACCGAAAACCCGAAAGGGCGGTCCAGGAAAAAATTAGGGATCACAGCGTACGACTATGTTCCGTCATCTCGTCCCTTGCCTACCAGAAGAAGATTCGTAAATCGGCAGGTATCAAACACCTCACAGGCCTTCCTCTCCCGCAGAAACTGGGGCAATAAGAATGGTCTGAACGATCAAGCTGCTCTGTCCTCCAGGCACCAAGGTAAGGTCAGCTGAAGAACGTAACCAAGATACCTTAATTCCCCAGAGAGTGAGACAAGATCCAACAATTCTCCCCAAGCAGAGTGGGTCTCCAATCAGCCCTGAGAAGGCCCATACCTCCAGCAAGTCGGCAACACTCTCCCCAAGCAGAGTTAGCTTACTGTCAGCCTTAAGGAAGTTGGATTATTCCCCGAAGATCTCAACATTCCCCAGCGGAGTGTACAAACATTCCTAACAAGCATCCCCGGAAGTCTTGATCTAAGATTGTTCCCCGGCAGTATACCGAACATCAAGTGGAGCCACTTCCCCAGTGCAATCTCAAAAGTCTCCCCAGGAAAGTTGAATCAATCTCCCCAGTAGGAAGCTTATCCCCAGTAGATTCTGGAAGCTTATCACCTGCAGAGCACGAACGCTCCCCAGCTTTATTCAAAGGTTATTTCCCCACCAGGATATAACTGGGTTATCCTCAGCTAATGGCCACGGAAAGATCGTCCTCGGCGAAGTCTTCCTATCCCCAACGGAGTTCATCAGATCTTCCAACAAAGCTCGTCAATGGTATCCCCAACGGAGTATCATCAACCTCAGCAAAGTACATCTCTTCCCACAGAGCATTCCCCGCAGAGTATTCTATTCGCCAAGTTTATTCCCCAACGGAGTCATCTTCTCCTACCGGTATTCTTGCAACCATCATCCCCAGCGAAAACGAAGAACTCTCTTCAACATCAGCCCAGGATTCAGCTCCCGGCATTCGTCAAGGATTTATTTTCCTAGACGAAAATACATTCATAAACATCACATTGTCATACATTATGATACATGCATACACGCATCGTATCACCCTAATCTCATTTATTTTTGAGAACATCATGACATCAGGCAATTCATACATTATGACATTGCATACAACTAACTCGTTACTTTTTCAGGAGAGAACGATCAATAGATAAAAGTCTTTACCGTTTGAGGTAGATGACGTCCAAGATTCCCTCATCATTCTGCTGAGGTTGAAGTCGCCAAAGATTCTCTCACCATTCTGCTGAGGTTGAAGTCGCTTAAGATTCTCTCATCATTCTGCTGAGGTTGAAGTCGCCAAAGATTCTCTCACCATTCTGCTGAGGTTGAAGTCGCCAAAGATTCTCTCATCATTCTGCTGAGGTTGAAGTCGCCAAAGATTCTCTCATCATTCTGCTGAGGTTGAAGTCACCAAAGATTCTCTCATCATTCTGCTGAGGTTGAAGTCGCCAAAGATTCTCTCATTATTCTGCTGAGGTTGAAGTCGCCCAAGATTCTCTCATCATTCTGCTGAGGTTGAAGTCGCCTAAGATTCTCTCATCATTCTGCTGAGGTTGAAGTCGCCAAAGATTCTCTCATCATTCTGCTGAGGTAGTAATCGCCCAAAGGTTCTCTCATCGTCCCGTTGAGGTAGTAATCGCCCAAAGGTTCTCTCATCGCCCCGTTGAGGTAGAAATTGCCCAAAGGTTCTCTCATCGTCCCGTTGAGGTAGTAATCGCCCAAGGTTCTCTCATCGTCCCGTTGAGGTAGTAATTGCCCAAGGTTCTCTCATCGTCCCGTTGAGGTAGTAATCGCCCAAAGGTTCTCTCATCGTCCCGTTGAGGTAGTAATCGCCCAAAGGTTCTCTCATCGCCCCGTTGAGGTAGTAATCGTCCAAGGTTCTCTCATCGTCCCGTTGAGGTAGTAATCATCCAAGGTTCTATCATCGTCCCGTTGAGGTAGTAATCGCCCAAAGGTTCTCTCATCGTCCCATTGAGGTAGTAATCGTCCAAGGTTCTCTCATCGTCCCATTGAGGTAGTAATCGTCCAAGGTTCTCTTATCGTCCCGTTGAGGTAGTAATCGTCCAAGGTTATATCATCGTCCCGTTGAGGTAGTAATCGTCCAAGGTTCTCTCATCGTCCCGTTGAGGGCACGTCTGAAGAGTTTGAAGACCCGATTCCTGTATCCTGCCAGGGCACGTCTGAAGAGTTCGAAGATCCGATTCCTGTATCTCGCCAGGGTGTATCTGTTGACGACTAATTCCAGACTCGATTCCTGTATCCTGCCAGGGCACGTCTGAAGAGTTTGAAGATCCGATTCCTGTATCTTGCCAGGGTGTATCTGTTGACGGCTATATTCTCCAGACTCGATTCCTGTATCCTGCCAGGGCACGTCTGAAGAGTTTAAAGATTCAATTCCTGTCACTAGCCAGGGAACATCTACATAAAGAGTTTGAAGATCAACTCCTGTAACAGGCCAGGTAATTATCTTTCTTTCTCAGGTACGCAAGTTCTCGCTAAGGAATCTCTTACGCGATCGACAACCTCCCGATGGCATCTATAAGCCCATCCACATACCGACAGTCTCCAAATGGCATCTGTAAGCCCATTTATACCATCACACTGCTGATACTCTACTATGTGAGTGCAAATTTCTGGGCACTCTAGTGTTCAATCATCTTCCACCTTCGGATTACGAAAGGCACGCCAGCCAATCTACATCCTCAGGTCTAAGAAGATTGAACAGGGGCAACTGTTGTACCCCAAAATTTGCCCTCCCATATTTCTCAAAATATTTCAAGAAAAATTCACAAGTCCAACCCGGCGCGTCATATTCAGATATTCTTTCGCCAAGATATCTCTGATAACATATTCTCAAATTCAGGTTCGGCTCAAGAGTCAATTCTTTAAAGAAGGTATCCGAATGTGTGAGTTTTCTCGAAGAAATATGGTGAAAAAGTGTGCTGAAAGTGCAGTTTTTACGCGCTAAAAAATTCATAACTTGAAGATCGTGGCTCGTTTTGAACCCGTTCCGGTGGCCAAAATTCCATCTTGACATTATCTACGTTTTCATCTCTCACGGCTGGAAGGCAATTTCGATCAGAAGGTCTTCAAAAATGTGGATTTATCAAGTATTTTCATACAGAAAATTTGTGACAGAAGTTTATTTGCGTCATGTTCAGAAAATCATAACTTGGTCGATTTTCATCGTATCGAGCTAGTTCTGGCGCCAAAATTTCACAAATTGAGTTGGCTACATTTTCACAGGAGGTATTGAGTTCAAACGGTATTCAAAAGGCCTTCGTTTTTTGCTCAGAGTGCGTGACACGCTGAAAATCCTGAATGCTGAATATTATTTCATCTGGGCCGAAACTTCGAAAATTCATAACTCGGTCAATTTTTATCGGATTGGGCTCATATTTTTACACAAGGTCCCTGGCTCATAGATCTACAACTTTGCTTCAAAAGTCGAGACCGGATTATGCTCCGATCAATACCAGTTTTTTATTGAAGAACGTGTCAGAGTCGACACTGGAGCCCAAAATAAGTTTGTCTGAGCTGAAACTTCAAAAATTCATAACTAATTCACCGTTTATCTGATTGAGGCGATTTTTGGACAGGAGTTAGTTATCGATGTCAGTTACATTTTGTTTTCACATTTCAACTTCAAAAATTTCACTTAAGTCCCTGCGATTTAGTCTGGAAAGTGACGAACTCAAGTGAACATTGGAGGCCCAATTGCACATTCAAAGCCCATTTTCTTTACCCTAATTTCCATTATATAATCACATTCTTTTCACACAAACCAGAGAGGAGAGAGAGGAGAAAAAGAGAGAAAAAACCTTGCCACAACACTGTTAGAATATCAAATTCTTTCAAGAACCCTAAAACCTTGAAATCCTTATTACAAATCCCTCTCTCACTACAAACAAGCCATCACAGTTACAAACCAACACCTCATTACTTCTTCAGTAAGGATAAGGCTGGCTTGATCTCCATGATCCAAAGGGCATAAAAGCATTCAGGTCACTAATTTTCCAGTAAGGGTAAGATTGATTTGATCTCCATGATCAAAAGGGTATAATCATTCATACATGCCATATTGTGCCTAAACATTAAATTTCTTCATATATTGGCTTTATTTGCATTTTATGATTTTATTTAATGTGTTCATGAGATTCAACACTGCAGATTTAGACAGGATCCCATGCAGGTTCATTAAGGAACGTTGAGGCCAAAAGCCAAATGGCCAAAAGCCAAAAGCCAAAAGCCAAATGGCCAAAAGAACAACTTATGCATGACACCAATACATGGCGAGACAGACATCCTGAGAAGATTAAGGAACGTTGAGGCCAGAACACAAATGGCCAACAGCCAGAACACAAATGGCCATGAAACCCAATCCAATGGCCAAAGAATGCATACCACGGTACTCAGGAGTCAATGAACACGCACGTGATGCCAGAAAGTCAAACAAGGCTTTTTGTCTAATGGGCCAAATTGCTTCCAAAAAACCTCCCTTTGGGTCTGAATATCCCCCATGGTTTGCATTGTTTTTTATTTGTATTTGATTTTCTTTTAATTCTTTTAATGTTTTAATTATTTCTTTTAATTCCATCAAATAATTTTCATAATAAAAATAAAATACAGGAAAAAAAAATGTTTATTGTTATTAATATTAATTTCACCATTATTTTTGTAAATAAACTTTAAACAATTAATTAGATTAATTTAGGTTTCAAAACTTTAATATTTTTCTTAACAAATTAAAATATGTAGAAATTAGGGTTTTTAACTTTTTATCACTTTTCTTAATAAATAACTTTTTCTTCTTATTATTATTATTAATTACTAATTTATTTTGTAAATAAACATATACATAAATATTTTAGTAAATTAGGTTAAACTTTAATATTTTTCTTTAATAATTAAAAATAACTTAGAATTAGGGTTTCTTTTAATTTTAATTTTAATTTAAATACCAAAAACATAAAAAAAACATTTCTTTTCTTTTAATTAAATAATTCATTAACCTTTCATTCAATTTAACTTCAAAAGGGTCCAACGCCCTCGAACGTTCTATTTTTATTCTTTTCGCACGTTATTTTATTTTCTTGTGAATATTATGTAATTGCTCAAGCCATGTAATAGTAACTAGGTTTTACTTTCCGTATTTTTATTAAAACGGGTCTTTGTAATTTGGCGATGTATAGACTCGCGCCTTGTAATAGCGTAGGATTTTACTTTCCGCATTTAAATTTCCGCACTCTTAATTGCTAAACTTTGCATGAAAGAATGAATGGCCAAATTAAAAACAAGCGTAGCTCACCATAATGCATGATCAAAGATAAAAACATAACATGAAAACAACACACAAATTCACACACCACTCTTAGGGTACGCCTCACTGTTGTCTTGCCTTCGAAACGTGGTCGTCGAGTATAGGACGTTTTAGTAAGTCCTTATGTCCATTGATCCCGTTGCCTCAAAACAAGTTGCCTCGAAACGGTTGCCTCGGAATAGTTGCCTCGAAACGGTTGCCTCGGAATAAAAAGGATCAATGGCATAAGGGTAGCTTCTAAGGTGTCCTACTGTTGCTCTGGTGACCACACTGTCCCTACAAACGAATTGACCCGAACACCACCAACGGTGGTGCTACCTATCTCTCAATGGTGGGATGGCACTACCTTAAGGACATTTACAGAACCTAATTCCTTAGGGTAGGTAGACGACTCATGGATACTTGCTCTATTCAAAAACAAATCAAAAACTCTTTTCACACCGACACTTTCAAAAGATTTCAAAACAATTTTTCAAACACTCTTGAGGACTGACACAAGAGTCGATCTGAAATCTTTAAAACGAAACTTTTTCAAAACCCACTCACAATTGAAAAGCAAACACTTTTGAAAACACAAATGAGCAAGTATCTAAGAGCCCATGGATAACCATGGATAGAAAGGGTGCTAACACATTCCCTTTCTATAAATCTACCTCTCGAACCGAGAAACGTTCTCATAAGGAATTTTGCTGTGCTTTTGTCATGTCCATGTTGGAGAAAATAAAAGACGGTGGAGACTCTTGCTTCCGCGACATTTCGCGAAACCAGCGTTAAACAGTCAGTTCTAAATCCACCGATCACAGTATACATTCAAACAAGAATCATTACAAAGGTTGCCACAACGATGGCCTCTTTTCAAAATACTTTTAAAACCACACAGAGCACCATTTCAAACAATTGGAAAAGTAAAGCAAGTGATCTAAACAAGTAACTAAGAGCCCATGGATAACCATGGATGAAAAGGGTGCTAGCACCTTCCCTTTTCATAATCTACCCCCCGAACTCAAGAAAACATCTCAAAGGTCTTTTCTGTGCTTTTTGACCTTTCCTTTGGATAAAATAAAAAGTTGGTAGCGACTCTTGCTAAACCGAAACATTTGCGAACACAAACGCAAAACCTCAAGTCAGTTCTCCCACCGTATAACACTTGGAATGTAATGTTGACCAAAAAGTCAAAGTTTGACTTTCTAGTATGCAATTGACCATTTTGCCCTTGTGCCAATTTCAAGCCTAAATTGATGTATCAGTGCTGCAAACTTGACGTCTTAGAATATTCTGTGAGAAAATCCTTGAGAAATGAGAGGGCAAATTTTGGGGTACAACAGCTGCCCCTGTTCAATCTTCTTAGACCTGAAGAGTTAGATTGGCGAGCTTTGCCATTTGTGACTCGAAGGTGGAAGATGATTGGACACTAGAGTGCCTAGAAATTTGCACTCGACAATGCGATGATAGGAGGAAGGGGCTTAAAGATGCCATTTAGAGAGGTGATAGAATCTTATTGGAGATGGGCTTAAAGATGCCATCCGAAGGTGATTGTATCCGGACTCGGCAGGATGATGAAGGAAGCTTTGGGAGATTTCTACCTCGACAGGATGATGAAGGAATCTAGGATGACTACAACTTCAGCAGGATGATGAAGGAATCTTGGATGACTACAAACTCAGCAGGATGATGAAGGAATCCTGGATGACTACAACCTCAGCAGGATGATGAAGGAATCTTGGATGACTACAACCTCAGTAGGACGATGAAGGAATCTTGGACGACTACAACCTCAGCAGGATAATGAAGGAATCTTGGATGACTACAACCTCAGCAGGACGATGAAGGAATCTTCGATGACTACAACCTCAGCAGGACAATGAAGGAATCTTGGATGACTACAACCTCAGCAGGACGATGAAGGAATCTTGGACGACTACAACCTCAGTAAGATGATGAAGGAATCTTGGATGACTACAACCTCAGCAGGATGATGAAGGAATCTTGGATGACTACAACCTCAACAGGACGATGAAGGAATCTTGGACGACTACAACCTCAGCAGGATGATGAAGGAATCTTGGATGACTACAACCTCAGCAGGATGATGAAGGAATCTTGGACGACTACAACCTCAGCAGGACGATGAAGGAATCCTGGACGACTACAACCTCAGTAGGATGATGAAGGAATCTTGGATGACTACAACCTCAAAAGGATGATGAAAGAATCTTGGATGACTACAACCCCAACAGGATGATGAAGGAATCTTGGACGACTACAACCTCGGCAGGATGATGAAGGAATCTTGGATGACTACAACCTCAAAAGGATGATGAAGGAATCTTGGATGACTACAACCTCAGCAGGACGATGAAGGAATCTTGGACGACTACAACCTCATCAGGATGATGAAGGAATCTTGGATGACTACAACCTCAAAAGGATGATGAAGGAATCTTGGATGACTACAACCTCAAAAGGATGATGAAGGAATCTTGGATGACTACAACCCTAGCAGGATGATGAAGGAATCTTGGACGACTACAACCTCAGCAGGATGATGAAGGAATCTTGGATGACTACAACCTCAGCAGGACGATGAAGGAATCTTGGATGACTACAACTTCAAAAGGTAATAAAGGAATCTTTGACAAATTCTACTCGAAAAGGTAATGATAACATTTATCTATCGATCGATCTTTCCTGAAAAGGTAAAGAGTTAGTTGTACGCAATGTCATGATGTATGCATTGCGTAATGATGTTCTCAAAATAAATAAGATTTATGTCGTGTACACTTGTCATGTATGTAATATGATATATGAAATGTTTATGAATGTATTTTTGTCTGGGAAAATAAATCTTTGACAAATGTCGGGGAGTTTGTTAAATCCCGGACTTTTGTTGAAGAGTATGTGTGTCTTCAAACTTTGCTTAGAATGTTTCCACCGGGGATTCCTGTTTTGTTATTTGAGGAGAAATCCGCTGGGGGATATTGAAAACTCTGTGGGGAGCATGTTTATTCCTGCTTGGGGAAAGAGTTCAGGAGTCTTGATTGTCTGTTGCTTTAAATGGGGAGTCAAAGTTGAACTGATATCTGGTCGGGTCCAGGTTTCGCAGTAACTTGTTGGGGATTGTAGAGTAGTCTACTGGGGAAGAGGAGTTGTGGTCCTTTTATTTTTACCAGTTGGAGAGGCAAACTCAAGCTGGGGAATCCTGTCATTTGTTGGGGAAATAAACCTTGTTGCTCAGTCTATTGGAGAAGCGGAGACTTTATTGGAGAAAAATCCTCGAGGATTCTTGAGGTCGACTTAGCTGGGAAGAGGTTATCAGAGATTGAAAATCTGGCTAGGAGTCATTCTATGAGAAGGATTTTGGGAATATTTGTCACCGCCCCTAGCAGCAAGTGTTTGTGGCACTGCCATGAAATGTTTGACTGTACGTAACCCTTTGATGAGATTGATGTTCAATGCCCCAAGTGACAGAGATGGAGACTTGCCCCTGGTTACTCTGCACTTCTTGAGAGATTTTCTTAGAATCTTGACTAGACTGCCCCAAGTGTGCTAGATAGTGACATGTCATGTCCCTTTGTTGATAGGAGTTTTGACAATGGAAGTATCATCCTTCTTGAATTGATTTTGTTCACTGAGAGAGCTTTCGTTCATCGGATATTCGTTGTGTGAATTTCTCCGCTGTCAAACAAATAGCCAAATGCAAACAGTGATATTCAAGTAATGTAAAGTTTATGCTTGTCTTGAAGTTTTGAAAAATGCGTTTTTAGCAAGTAAAGAAATGTTGTAAGAAAAATTCAAACTCAAGATTTAGAGTAAAGCCTTACAGGAGTCAAGATACCTTTCGTAACAGTATGCTTTCGAACTAACCCATGCTTCAATTAGGACTTTTAAAGGGTTGTAACGTGGCTTGGTTCACGGTTTAAGAAACAAAGGATAAACACTCAAAGTGTATTTGTACCCTCCCGTTCTTCATGATGTTCTTCAGTCCTAAACTCAGTTAATTGTGCGTTTTGAACTCCAATTGAGTTTGGAATGACATTTTAGTGATGGTTCAAACAAGTTAAGTTTGTTGGAAGGCAGTCATTTTTGCAACATTTTTTTCATGTTGTTGAGTATTTGTAATGACCTCTTTCTTTTGATTTGTTATCCCTAATTTTTGCCTGACTATTCTTCTTTTGAGATTACAGTCAGCGGGATGCCCCATTTTTTTCTCAAGTCTCCTTTGTAGGTTTTGACTTAGTGGGCTTTTTTTCCCTTTTTGAGAGATAATAACTGCCTGTGTGATAGGGAACTATCACCGTCTTTTGATTCCAGAGGAATGTTTCTTGACGTCATTTGTTGTATTACAAGATGAGAGTTTGCGACTAAACGCGCATTTGAATTAACTGAGAGACTACCCTGCCCCAGGTTTTGTTGGTGTAAGCCCTAGAGGCCAATACTTTTGGTACTTGTATCGAATTATTTATTAATAATAAAAGGCATTTCTTTATTATGTTTGCTTTCCAAAATAATAAAGTCCCTAGAATGGTTTATTTGTTTAATGAAATGTTAAGTGTGACTTAATCATGAGATCCCATTAAACATAAGACATTATTCTTAAAGTATCTGTAGTCAAGCTTTAATGTGAAGTGGGATAACATTAAAGCATTAAGATTATTATGAAGATAGATTGATGATCACATCTCATGGATCATAGATAAGGAGTTATCAAGTCTTGACATAGGTATGAATATTAGGAGTAATATTTATACTGGATTGACCCGCTATGAGAATACTACATAGAATGTTATGCAAAGTGTCATAAGTTATTCTCATGATGATAATGGTGTATACCACCCTTCGACCTGAAACCACTATGGACCCTAGATGTAGAGTCAAGTACTTTATTGCTGATCAAACGTCATCCGTAACTGGATGACTATAAAGACGGTTGATGGGTACTTCACAAAGCATGCTAAGGGACATCAGTGACCTAGATGGAATTTGCTCATCCTGCATAACATGATAAATGTATAAGGGCCCAATATTGAACTAGACAAGGGTGACACAGTGTATGCCTTGTGTTCAATATAGACATGAGGGCAAAAGGGTAATTGTACAACACAAATATTATCACGGAAAAGGTTTGGTAAGATCACATGACATTTTCGTGACTTGGGTAACAGTGATGTGTTGCTAGATACCGCTCACTATTTATTATATTAAATGTGTGATTTAATATAATTGCCAACGTCGTAAAAACCTACAGGGTCACACACATAAGGACAGGTTGATGAGAGATAGAATAAATAAGGAACACCGTAAGGTACGGTGCACGTAAGTGTAATACGGAAAGTGGTAAGGTACCACGTGGATAAGTGATATATGGTACATCATAAGGTATGTTGTCCATAAGCTTAATTGGGCTTTTAGCTTATAGCCTTAATTGGGCTTTTAACTTGTAGCCCACACGAGTGATTCTATAAATAGATCCCTTGTGATGAAGCATTCTCACTTGATGCAATTTCGTTTTTGATTCTCTCTCTCACTCAAGGTTTCCGTTCGTGATCAGCTAGCACTGTGACCGGAAGCGATCTGTTCGTGTGGACTGAGTAGAGGCATTGTTCTTCATCAACGCTCGTGATCACAACATCAAAGGTCTGAATCGCCATAAGAGGTAAATATTTCTATCACTGACCATGCTCATTCGTAAGGATCGCTAAAGGAAAATTTTAAATTCCGCTGCGCTTTTCTGATCGCAATTTTCCTTCACTGGTATCAGAGCCACTTATGAAACCATGGATCTGATAGTTGTTTATGTTCTATATTTTCTGTTTTGATTCGATTAAAAAATAGAATGAATTGAATAATAAACGAGTAATTAAATTTGGCATCTGTTGTGTACGATTTGGATGATTGATGTTGACTATGCTTCGGAATTCGACATTAGTATGGTGAAGCAGCGATACATCGATCGTCCATAGGTTACACAAATAAGATCGATCACTTTTATATATGATATAAGTAAATCTGATGCAACGATGGTATATGGGATATACTGTTTCTGTTTCGTTCATTCAAACACTTGATGATTGTTATTCCTTTGACCGATCACTGTTCATATGCTTCGGAATCCGACATTAGTATGGTGAAGCAATGGCATGTGATTAATCATACTGAATTATCAATCGAAATGTGTTTGACAGCATGAAACTGTTGCATTAGGGTTCATGACGGCACAAGGGTTGTGTTGTTGCAGAGTTATGCGATTAGGGTTGTGAATGCACAAGAGTTGTGCGAAAATGACACCGATTTCAAATGAATTGTTCATTAAAATTTTGCGTCGGGGCGCTGCCCCTAACAACCCCGCAAAGGGGCGCTTCCCCCTTGACCCCCGTCCGCTGAACGATCAGCGGAACCACCGTCTGCTGACCGGGCAGCGGAACCCCCGACTAACTCTACGTAGTGTGATCAATCATCGAAACTTAATTTGCCTTTTTTTAATTAACAAAATTTAAACTAATAATAAAAGTGTGTTTATTATTATTGTCTTGTGGTGATCAGTTATGGCCTTAGTTTTTTCCTTTATTTTGTTTTGGGATTGTAAAATATGGCCTGCGTATCGTGCCTCTCTCTAAAATTCTTGACGTAACTTCTTTTCTCATCTCACTCCCTCGTATGTAAAACGAGTTTCTTTTATGCAATGTAATGTTATGAAGAAAGAGAAGAATACAATATCAAAGGAGGATAACCTTGGAGATCTTGCTTGGAGAAGTTTATATTGTTATTAGGTTAGCTTAGGTTCTCTCATTGGCTTGGGAGAATAATTGCGCTAGGGGCCATAATTGTATCCTTTTATGTATATTGATGCATGTGTTTGTATGTTGATGTATGAGAGAGACGAATTGCATGTTAAGCCGGTGAGATCAAACTAATAACCAAATCCCTCAAGTTAAATATTAAGTTCATGCTTTCCAAGTTTTAGCACTCATCAAAAATAGTATCGAACAATGTAGGTTTCGCCTACGCGAGGTGCATGTTCTATATTAGTAAGGTGCGATGGGATAATTGTAATATCCAACTGCTAAAACAATGGGTCAAACTTAACTAAACACATTATAATAAGATTATACATGTTTAGAAGCAAGAGTTGGGAATGATTCATATGATGAATTAGAATAAGGAGTTATTCACCCAACTGAAAATATTCGAGAGTTGTATGAGATACAATTGGAAGGAGTTCCTATCTAAATAACCTAGTTTTGTGTAATCAGCCTAACGCTGACTTAGAACGAAGTGAAATGTGGATCTCGACCCACTAGAAGGTCTTCCAACGGGATTTTCCGAATCAAATGATGAGGGTCATTTGGTTTGAGTAAAATAGTGGGAGCATATTTGATTAAAGGCCTAATTAAATATGTTGTTTTAATGATACTTATATTTTCATTTTTTTTTGTAGATTACCATGACAACAAACAACCATATTTTGCGATCAATCCTAGATAAGGAAAAATTGTCTGGGACAAATTTCCTGGATTGGCACCGAAATCTGAGGATTGTCCTCAAGCACGATAAGAAGCTGTATGTCTTGGAGACACCTGTTCCTGAAGAGGAACCGCCTAGTTTGGCACCTAAGGCAGAAAGAGATGCTTATAAGAGGCATTTTGATGATGCTAACGAAGCCGCTTGTCTCATGCTAGCTACTATGAACTCGGAGTTGTAAAAGCAACACGAGAACATGTCAGCGTTCGATATGATCGGACATCTGAAAATGCTCTATCAAGAGCAGGCAAGAAATGAGAGGTTTCAGGTTTCAAAGGCCCTTTTTAACAGCAAGTTATCTGAGGGAAACCCTGTAGGTCCCCATGTACTCAAAATGATTGGGTATGTGGAGAACCTTGAAAGGTTAGGGTTTCCGCTTGGAAAGGAACTTGCAACTGATTTTATCTTGCAATCGTTGCCAGATAGCTTTAATCAGTTTGTCATGAATTTCAACATGAATGACATGGATAAGAGTCTTCCTGAATTGCTAAGCATGTTGAAAACTGCTGAGCAGAATATGAAGACAAAGGGGAAGTCCATTCTGATGGTCAGTAATGGAAAGAAGCTGAACAAGAGGCCTACCAAGCAGGTTGGTAAAGGGAAAGGCAAGGAATTTGCCAAGCCTAAACCTATTGTTCCTGCTTTGAAGCCTAGTGGAGGCATAGCAAAGGAGGGAACTTGCTTCCATTGCGGTAAGACCGGACATTGGAAGAGAAACTGCCCAAAGTACCTGGAAGATAAGAACAATGGAGTAGGGACTTCAAATTCAGGTATTTTTGTTATTGAAATTAATTTATCTACTTCTGCATCATGGGTATTAGATACTGGATGCGGTTCTCACATTTGTACTAATGTGCAGGGGCTAAAAAGGAGTAGAGATTTGGCAAAAGGTGAAGTTGACCTACGAGTTGGAAATGGAGCAAAGGTTGTTGCTTTAGCCGTAGGAACTTATGTTTTGACTTTACCTAGTGGTTTAATAATTCAGTTAGAGAACTGTTATTATGTACCTGCAATTAGTAGGAATATTATTTATGTTTCTTGTTTGGACAAGTTTGGTTTTTCATTTATAATAAAGAACAATTGTTGCTCTATTTATTTGAATGATATATTCTATGCTTCTGCACAAATGAACAATGGACTATATGTCCTTGATCTTGAAATGCCAATTTATAACATTAATACTAAATGGATTAAACCTAATGAGTTAAATCCAAGCTACCTTTGGCACTGTCGCTTAGGCCACATAAATGAGAAACGCATTTCTAAACTCCATAAAGATGGACTCTTGGACTCTTTTGATTATGAATCATATGAGACATGCATATCTTGTTTAATTGGAAAGATGACAAAGTCCCCATTCACAGGAAAAGGTGAAAGGGCTAATGATCTTTTGGCCCTCATACATACTGATGTATGTGGACCACTGAACATACCAGCCAGAGGAGGTTTTCAATACTTCATCACATTTACTGATGATTTCAGTAGATATGGTTATGTGTATTTAATGAAACACAAATCTGAAACCTTTGAAAAATTCAAGGAATTCAAGAATGAAGTACAAAACCAACTAGGTAAGAATATTAAAGTTCTTCGATCAGATCGAGGCGGTGAATATTTAAGCCTAGAGTTTGATGACCATCTAAAGGAATGTGGGATTTTATCCCAACTTACTCCTGCCGGAACACCACAATGGAATGGTGTATCTGAGAGAAGAAATCGAACCTTGTTAGACATGGTCCGATCCATGATGAGTCACGCCGATCTTCCGAACCCTTTTAGGGACATGCACTATTGACTGCAGCTTACACACTTAACCGGGTTCCATCCAAAAAGGTTAAGAAGACACCATATGAGATATGGAGTGGTAATAAACCACATATGTCTTACATGAAGATTTGGGGTTGTGAAGTTTATGTGAAACGACAAATTTCAACTAAGCTTGAGCCCAAATCTGACAAATGCTTATTTGTGGGGTATCCTAAAGAAACAAGAGGGTATTACTTCTACAATCCTTCTGAGGGCAAAGTGTTTGTCGCTCGAACTGGAGTTTTTCTGGAAAAGGATTTTATTTCCAAAAGAATCAGTGGGAGGAAAATAGAGCTTGAAGAAATTCAAGAACCACAAAGCATTGATACACCTATGGAGGAATTAGAGCAGGAAACACAAGTAGTTGTGGAAGAGCAACCTGCTCAAGTAGAACAAGACCAGCGTAGGTCAAGCAGGATACGTCAACAACCTGAGAGATATGGATATCTCATAAGTGATTAGGGTGATGTATTACTCATGGATCAAGATGAGCCTGTGACCTACCAAGAGGCCATAACTGGTCCTGAGTCCGAGAAGTGGCTAGAAGCCATGAAATCTGAAATGGATTCCATGTACACAAACCAGGTTTGGACCTTGGTAGAGCCTCCTATAGGAGTTAACCCTATAGGATGCAAGTGGGTCTTCAAAAAGAAGGCTGACATGGATGGTAAGGTACATACCTATAAGGCAAGACTGGTTGCAAAAGGCTATAAACAAATTCATGGGGTTGACTATGATGAAACCTTTTCACCAGTTGCAATGCTTAAATCTGTTCGAATTTTACTTGCTATCGCTGCATATCATGATTATGAAATATGGCAGATGGATGTCAAAACTGCTTTCCTTAATGGGAATCTTCTTGAGGATGTGTACAAGACACAACCTGAAGGATTTGACATACCAGAAGAGGCCCAAAAGATATGTAAGTTACAGCGATCAATTTATGGATTGAAGCAAGCTTCCAGAAGCTGGAATCTTCGTTTTGATGAAACAGTAAAACAATATGGATTCATCAAGAATGAAGATGAGCCTTGTGTCTACAAGAAGGTTAGTGGGAGCATGATCGTATTCCTGGTATTATATGTAGATGACATATTACTCATTGGAAACGATGTCCCTACCTTGCAACAAGTGAAGACTTGGTTAGGGAAATGCTTTTCAATGAAGGACCTAGGTGAAGCAGCCTATATATTAGGAATCAGGATCTATAGAGATAGGTCACAAAAACTGCTTGGCCTAAGTCAGAGTACATACATAGAAAAAGTGTTGAGACGCTTTAATATGCATGATTCCAAGAAAGGATTCATACCTATGCAACATGGCATGTGTCTGTCAAAAACACAATCCCCTTCAAGTAAGGAAGAAAGGGATCGCATGGATAAGATTCCATATGCATCTGCAATAGGATCTATCATGTATGCCATGCTATGTACTCGACCAGATGTCTCGTATTCTTTAAGTGCAACGAGTAGGTACCAGTCTAATCCCGGTGATGCTCATTGGGTAGCTGTCAAGAATATCCTTAAGTACTTGAGAAGGACTAAGGACTCATTCTTGATATATGGAGGTCAGGAAGATCTTGCTGTAATTGGATACACCGATGCTAGCTTCCAGACAGATAAGGATGACTTTAGATCGCAATCTGGTTATGTGTTTTGTTTAAATGGTGGCGCTGTGAGCTGGAAAAGTTCAAAGCAAGATACAGTTGTTGATTCTACAACCGAGGCTGAGTATATTGTTGCCTCAACTGCAGCAAAGGAAGCTGTTTAGATCAAGAAGTTCATTAGTGAACTTGGCATAGTCCATAGCATTGTGGATCCCATTGATCTCTATTGTGATAACAATGGTGCTATCGCACAAGCTAAGGAGGTTAGATCTCACCAACGATCCAAACACATACTTAGGCGTTATCATCTCATTCAAGAGATAATTGATCGGGGAGATGTGAAAATATGCAGAGTACCTACACTTGACAATGTTGCTGACCCATTAACAAAGCCTCTTGCGCAGCTGAAGCATGATGGACATACTAGATCTATGGGTATTAGGGGTATGCCTGATTGGCTCTAGTGCTAGTGGGAGATTGTTGGTGTAAGCCCTAGAGGCCAATACTTTTGGTACTTGTATCGAATTATTTATTAATAATAAAAGGCATTTCTTTATTATGTTTGCTTTCCAAAATAATAAAGTCCATAGAATGGTTTATTTGTTTAATGAAATGTTAAGTGTGACTTAATCATGAGATCCCATTAAACATAAGACACTATTCTTAAAGTATCCGTAGTCAAGCTTTAATGTGAAGTGGGGTAACATTAAAGCATTAAGATTATTATGAAGATAGATTGATGATCACATCTCATGGATCATAGATAAGGAGTTATCAAGTCTTGACATAGGTATGAATATTAGGGGTAATATTTATACTGGATTGACCCGCTATGAGAATACTACATAGAATGTTATGCAAAGTGTCATAAGTTATTCTCATGATGATAATGGTGCATACCACCCTTCGACCTGAAACCACTATGGACCCTAGATGTAGAGTCAAGTACTTTATTGTTGATCAAACGTCATCCGTAACTGGATGACTATAAAGACGGTTGATGGGTACTTCACAAAGCATGCTAAGGGACATGAGTGACCTAGATGGAATTTGCTCATCCTGCATAACAGGATAAATGTATAAGGGACCAATATTGAACTGGACAAGGGTGACACAGTGTATGCCTTGTGTTCAATATAGACATGAGGGCAAAAGGGTAATTGTACAACACAAATATTATCACGGAAAAGGTTTGGTCAGATCACATGACATTTTCGTGACTTGGGTAACAATGATGTGTTGCTAGATACCGCTCACTGTTTATTATATTAAATGTGTGATTTAATATAATTGCCAACGTCGCGAAAACCTATAGGGTCACACACATAAGGACAGGTTGATGAGAGATAGAATAAATAAGGAACACCGTAAGGTACGGTGCACTTAAGTGTAATACGGAAAGTGGTAAGGTACCACGTGGATAAGTGATATATGGTACATCATAAGGTATGTTGTCCATAAGCTTAATTGGGCTTTTAGCTTATAGCCTTAATTGGGCTTTTAGCTTGTAGCCCACACGAGTGATTCTATAAATAGATCCCTTGTGATGAAGCATTTTCACTTGATGCAATTTCGTTTTTGATTCTCTCTCTCACTCAAGGTTTCCGTTCGTGATCAATTAGCACTGTGACCGGAAGTGATTTGTTCGTGTGGACTGAGTAGAGGCGTTGTTCTTCATCAACGCTCGTGATCACAACATCAAAGGTCTGAATCGCCACAAGAGGTAAATATTTCTATCACTGACCATGCTCATTCGTATGGATCGCTAAAGGAAAATTTTAAATTCCGCTGCGCTTTTCTGATCGCAATTTTCCTTTAAAGGTTTCAATTTGTGTTAAAATAGAAAACTTCTACTTCTTTGGCTCGAAGGGGTTGACTAGGGATTATCTTCCTTATAACTCCAGTGTTTAGGATTTGAAAGAAACGCTTGTACATCGTCAGCAAGGTCTGTCCAAAAGCATATTGTATGAGATTATGGCATTATTTTCGTCATCCTCCCTCTAAAGGCTTGTAACTTTTAGCAAGAGTTGAATATCATAAAGACAGTAAAAAGCATAGTTTAAATGAAATGAAAACGAATGAAATAATTCAAGACAAACATATGCAATGCATTAATGAAACAAAGTTTGACATTAATAGATAATTGTTTGAATAACAAAAGAGATTACAACTTGAAAATTCAAATGAATAAAAGTTCTTAATGACTTGGAAAAGGAGTAGTGATCACGTTTGGAGTCTTCGGAAGGTCAAACTCGATATCCTTGGCATCAATCAAGTCTTGAATCTTGTTCTTCAAAGTCCAACAGTTGTCGTTGTCATGTCCAGGACTGTCATAATGATAGGCACATCTTACGCTCGAATTGTACTTAGAAGAGGAGGTATCAGGATTTTGAGGAGGATCCTTTAGTGTGATCAGTTTCAACTTCAGCAATTGTTGTAACGCTTGAGACAAAGGCATGTTGATGTTAATGTACTTCCTTTCTTGATATCTTACCCTATGCCTATTTCTCTGTCTTTGTTGAGCAAGTATGGGATTAGAGATCAGGATTGCCCCTACGTGTTGGTCATGACGATTCTTTTGACCAGTCACTGCATTGGACTCTTTCTTCCCATCATAGGGCTTTTTCTGAGCATCAGAAGGTGTAGCTCCTTGGATCTTTCCACTTTTTATGCCAGCTCTGACACTTTCGCCGGTCAGTATTAGCTCGGTGAACCCGACCAAGGAGCTTCCGATTAGGTGTTTGAAGAAAGGCCATGTCAGAGTTCCCATAAAGATGTCGATTAGCTCCCTGTCAGTTAAAGGGGGTTACACCCTACCAGCCATATCTCTCCACTTTTGGGCGTATCCTTTGAAGCTCTCGTTGGAACCCATGGTCATGTTCTGCAATTGCACACGAGTTGGTGCAAGATCAGCATTGTACAGATACTGTTTATAGAAAGCAGCAACCAAATCCTCCCATGTGTGGATGTGAGAACTCTCCAATTGATAGAACCATTCGAGTTGAGTCCCTACCAGGCTTTCTTAGAAGAAATGGATCCAAAGCTTCAGATCAGTTGTGTATGGTTGAATCTTGCGGACATAAGACTTTAAGTGCATCTTAGGGCAAGAGACTCCATCGTACAGGGAAAAGGTAGGGACTTTGAACTTTGGCGGGATGACCACTCCAGAAACCAAACCCATGTCTCTTAAATCCAAGCCATGTATCTTTTGAATCTCCATAGCACTGAGGCGATCCTCCAACTGTTTGTACTTGTCATCAGTGGGAGGATATTGTTCCTCGGAGTAGTCAGCTTCAACTTCATCAATCTCCAAATTGTGGTCTTCTTCAAGACTATCCCCTATGTTGGATGGAGTTGAAAGATCTAGGGCTTTAGGTCTTCTTCTCAAGTTCAGGATGCCTACTGACTTTTTGGACTTCTTCTTCTTTTCTTTGAGAAGGAGAGCTTTCAGGTCCTCTTGCCCCTTAGCCATAGCCAGAAGAATTTGTTGGAATTGAGTGTTTTGAGCTTGGAGATCTTTCACCGTTTGTTCCATATCCATCTTACTAAAATAAACAGTGGGAAGATAAGGAGGCATGTATGGGAGAAACCTATCATGATATGATGCATGATATGTGGATGCATGTTTTCAAGGATCTCGCGGGGTAAACACAAGAAACAGTTAGAAGTTGAACTTTGATCAACATCTTTGATTGGAGAACTTTGTATCGGTGGATATCCTTCTACGAGAATCAAGCTCACCATGTCAAGTGGGTCATAGCCCTTGACTCAAGTTTGTTGTACTTGATCTTTGACAGCGTTTGTTTAGAGGAAAATAAATCCTCTTGCCCCCTGGGTAGACGTCTGGTTCAACGTGACCCTGCATCAAAGACCCTCGAGATCCGTGAAATGGTTATTGAAAATGCTATGGTATGATGTTATGATGTCCATGATGTTATGCACAAGTATATATGTACAAGCAAATCAAGCAAGTTCTTAGTTTAGGCTTGCATGGGGTTTCATAGGTAAGTACCCTCTTGAAGTTTAGTTTGCTCAACCTGTCCTAACAATAGTAATCAGGTTCTAAGGAGCTCAATATCACTGGATTGTTTCCTTGTTCATTGTTTCAGTTCAAGTCTCTTTAATGGCGACCGAAATATCCCAAGAAACCAAACCTCAATGAGTGTAGTATCGAGTATCTACCAACTTCGGACTGCACCAAAGCCGGTCATCTCACTACATCCTAAAAGGCCAAGTTGGTCAAGTAAAGGGTTCTAGAAGTTCATTAGTGCTTCATGACATCACTCAGCGGCCCCATATTCTCTTTGATTGACTCAAAGGCTACCGGTACCTACAAATATGTCACACTAACATAGCTATTGCTTAGACCATGTCGGTATACCCCGCACAATTTCCACAACATATTGCTATTTACCTATAATGTTTTCCCAAATACGGGTGGAGGATTCAAACCCAAACAAAGAACCAAAATATAAAGCAAACAAGTCAAACAATGTAAGTAAATAAATGTGATCTATCCCTAAGGTAACCCCACTTTTATAAATTGTCCCCAGCAGAGTCGCCAGTTTTGTGATACGGTGGGAGAACTGACTTGAGGGTTTTGCGTTTTATCGCAAATTTCGCGGTTAGTAAGAGTCGCCACCGACTTTTCTTTTATCCAAAAGGAAAGGTGAAAAAGCACAGGAAAGACCTTTAGAGATATTTTTGAGTTCGGGGGGTAGATTATGAAAAGGGAAGGTATTAGCACCCTTTTCATCCATGGTTTTCCATGGGCTCTTAGTTACTTGCTAGATCACTTGCTTTTGTTTGAATGTGTGCTTGTGGTGGTGATTTTTGAAAGTATTTTGAAAATGGAACTTCGTAATGGTTCTCGTTTCTATGAGAACGCCTACAAAGTGTTTGTTTCGAAAATAGTTCAAAAGTGTGTTTGTGAGATGTGTTTTTGAAAGTATTTTGAAAATGGAACTTCGTAATGGTTCTTGTTTCTATGAGAACGCCTACAAAGTGTTTGTTTCGAAAATAGTTCAAAGGTGAGAGTGTGGGTAAAAATGTTTTTTTGTTGTGAGCAAGCGAGTAACTAAGAGCGAATTTACCTACTCGAAAGGTCTTAAATGTGCTTTTCCTCCTCCTTTAGATGTGGTTGTCTTACCATTGATTTGGTAAGAAGCCCCGTCGTTGGATGTGAAGGGACGTGCGTTGGGACAGTGATCGGTGGGAATAGAATTGACTGTTTTGGAATGCTGGTTCGCGTTTTGCATTTGTTTTCGCAAAATGTTGCGGTAAGCAAGAGTCGCCACCGTCTTTTATTTTATCCAACAAGGAAAGGACAAAAGCACAGAAAAATTCCTTTTTGAGATTATTCTCGGGTTCGGGAGGTAGATTATAGAATGGGAAGGTGTTAGCACCCTTTCTATTTGTGGTTACCCACGGGCTCTTAGGTACTTGCTCATTATGTTTTCAAAAGTTTGCTTTTCTTTGTGATTGTGGGTTTGAAATAAGTTTTTGTTTTGAAAGGTGAAAGTGCGAAAAGTTTCGTTTTGTTTTAAAAGGAGCAAGTACTTAAGAACCATCTACCTACTCAAAAAGGACTTAATCTGTACAAATGTCCTTTAGACAATTCTTGCCCACTATTGATGAGTAGGTAGCACCGTCATTGGAGTTTTCGGGTCAATTCGATTAAGGGACGTGTGGCCACTAGAGCAATGTTAGGACGCCTTAGCGGTAACCCTAATGTCTTAGATCATTTTTATCTGACGCAACCGTTTTGAGGCAACCTTGATCTTTGGAAAAGAGGGCGACCTCTAAAACTTCCTATACTCAATGACCATGATCGAGGCAACCGAGTGAGGTGTACCCTAAGAGTGGCATGTGCGAGTGTATTGTTTTTTAGTTATATTATCTTTATACATGTTAGTAGTGAGCTATTGTTGATTTTAAATTAAAAGTTGATTTTGTCATGCATTGCCTATTATTCAAACATCTAACAGTTAATGGTTGGGGAAATTAAATTGCGGAAAATAAATCTACGCTATTACAAGGCGTTGGGTATTTACATCGCCAAAGACAAACCCTTAAAAATTAAATTGCGAAAAGTAAAAGGTGATAAATAAATAAATAAAGTCCTAAATTAAAAACTATTATATCCTCGAAGCAGTTACAATATTGAAATATGGATCAAAAAATTATTCGCGCGCGAGAAAATTAAATCGAAGTGTTTTATGGTTTTGACCCTTTTTTTATTCAGTAAAGCATATTTTTGTTATTTTTTGAATTAAAAATTAGTCTAAATTAATAATTGAATTAATTAATTAAAAGAAAATATTTTTGGTTTTTTTATTATTTAAGGAAATAAAATAAGAATGGTTAAAAATATTAAAACCCTAATTCTATATTAATTTTAATTTAATGCAAAAGATATTAAAATTGTTAAACCTATTTAAAACTAAATAAATTAATTAATTTTTATTTACAAAAATAAATAATAAAATTAATGGAATTAATAAAAATATTATTGTTTCTGATTTTTTTTTTATGAAAAAGTTAATGGGTTAATTAATTAATTAAGATAATAATAATAATAAAATAAATAAATAAGAAGAAAGAAATAAAATGTAAAAGAAATACTCAGGGGGGTGTAGGCCTGATTTGGGTGCATGAATTGCAATTTTTGAGGCCTAGTTACGCTAGCCTGCTTTGACCTTAGAGATTCGATAGGCGCATGTTGACCAAGGTTCATGGTGAACCTTGAATCTGGATCATTAGATTTGATTGGCAAGCCATCTGGCAGGTGGATCCCTGAGGCGTATGGTGGACCAAGTTTTTGAACGCTGCGTGAGATTACCTGAAAACAAAATTTATCAAAGTTTTGGGGGACCTGGGATTCGAACCCAAGTCCCATTGCTCATATGCCTGCGCGCTCAACCACTCCAACCAAACTGCTTAATTATTATTGAAATAAGAAACAAATAATATATATAAAACAAAACGCTAAGCCTGAAAAATAAAAATAAAAGCGCCAATGATTTGAACTGGCCAATCACGCCCAGCCACGTTATCGTCTTCTTCATATCACCCTGGTTCTTTACCTGCAGATTTTTATCCGCAGGAAGATTCGTAAGATCTCTCAAAAATCCTTCCCAGGCCATGTAAACACAAGCTGAGAGCACCAATGCACTCGTTTCTTCCTCCTGGTCATCCCTGTAACCATCATTTGGCCCAATTTTTCCTGTAACTCAAACGCCTAAAAACACCACATGTAAACCCTAGATTCGGGCATCATTATACAGGCCATGAAAATCAAATTGGATAATCCCAAAACGTTCTAAATCAAATAATAAGCACAAATATGCCAAGATTTTAAAGAAAAGATGCAAGAATATGATTTCACGATATCATGTCCAGAGCAAGGTTCGTGGATACTTACAGTGAGTCTCAGGCTGTCTTAGGGCTTGATTTTGATTGGTATTGCTCCACTGGATGTCAAGGAAGAGGGTTGCGTTGTGATTTTGCTTTGTATCGAGCTCCAAGATGGATTTCAGAATTCAAGTTTCCAAGCTTTTTTTCCAAAGTTGTGTGGCCGTTTTTGCAGCTCCTTGCGTGTATATTATTAGGTCTGCCTCACTCGTGTGCATATAATGGAATGTGTTTAGGTCAAAATTTGGGCCATAATCCTTATGCATTGAAGATGGAATATTTGATATGATCACCATTGATAAGCTTTCCATAATTGCATCAAATCTGAGATTTTGTGCATGTTTTGACTTGGCACGAGTTTGATTGAGTTGCACATGATATTCGCAAGCTGTATTGATCACAAGAATCCCCTTACATCAATTTTTAGATTTTATTTGATTTAATATTGATTAATAATGAATTAAATCAATAAAAATGAAATAAAATCGAAAAATAGATGAACGTCCATGAAATTAAATATGGGACACGTGGGTGGCATGACAAGACCATATCAAGTGAAAAAAAGTGGGCCCTTTTGTCAAAAATTGGAGTTTTGAGGATAGTTGACTTTTGGCAAATTTGGAAAAATTCCCAACTTCAACAATGCATAACTTCCTCAATTTTTAACTTTTGGAAGTGTTCTTGGACTTTTTAGAAACCTTGAGATGTCTTCTAATCAACCCTTTTGGTCTCATCTCATTTTGATGTTCCATTCTTATGTTATAAGCTTTGGCAAAAAAGGTGTTTTTGTTGACTTTCAAAAATGACCTATAATGTCCAAATTTGCAACTCTTTGTGAGTGCATTTCTTGATCTTGGGGTGTGAATATGGATTGTAGGAAATTGCATCCTCTTCAAAATGAGCTTTGGATGGATCATTTCTCATAAAGTATGAGAAAGTTATGCTTGTTCAAAGTTGAGTTGACTTTTCCTTCAAAACCCTAATTTAGCAACTTTTGAATCTTGATGAATCTTGAGCAATCCTTGATGAATCATGATCAAACCTTGATCAAATGATGAATTATCCTTCAAAATGAGAATGTTGACAAAAAATCTTGAGGTTTGACTGTTTGTAGGTCACAATTGACTTTTGCCCAAGCACAATCGATTTTTGGGCCTCTTGAGCAATTGACTGACCAAACTTTCTTTGCAAGGTTTGAAATTTGACATGGATGAGCTTGAGAACATATTAGGACATTGAGAAGCACTTGATGCCATTTGGATGTAAGGACCTTGATTCCACACAAAACCCTAATTTTGAATTGAATGCCTTAGGAGGTGATTTGACTGTCCAAACCTTGAGCCAACTTGAGCAACTTGAAGCTTCTTCTTGACAAGTCTTGAGGAATATGGGAGGGAAAATTTTGGGGTACAACAGAGACGTTTGTATAGTCATATAAGGCAACATATGGTACGTTTTAGCAATGTCGTTTTAGGGACTAGATTGTTTACCGAAGGCAACATCGAGGGTCATCAAGGGACTACAATCTTTTATCTAGGATCTTTGCTAAAGAGCCCATGCTCGAGGGACATGACTATTTTCCGATAGGTAACAAGTGATATTACCCTAGAGGTGCATGCGTGAATAATGTGTTTAATTTGCATGCATTTAGTCTTTGATTAGGGTGACCTATTTTTTTGTTTTTATCTTACCATACACACTTATTTACTAGCAATATATGAAAAGCAAGTAAAAGGCGGAAAGTAAAATCTAAGCTATTACATCACTTTAGAGGGATGGGGGTACAATTTAGCAATGGGGTGAAGTAGGTACTAAAATATTACAACCATATCGAATGATAATGAAAATAATGTGAAAACAGTGTAGAATAAAGGAAAAATGCATTTTTGAACTGCTATGTGTCGACCCATGTTGCTATGCATCGACACATAGCTTCCTCCTGCTCCTGTAAAACAAAATCATTTTAGTATGGGTCGACACATAATGGGATGTGTCAACTCATGCACCTTCTGCATCGACGTGAAACGCGTATGTATCGACTCATAGGCCTTTCCAGCTTCTGCTTAGTGAAATCTATTCAGTATGAGTCGACACATAATGGGATGTATCGACTCATACACCTTTTTGCATCGACGCGAAATGCGCATGTGTCGACTCATAGTCTTTTCCAGCTTCTGTTTTGTGACCTGAACTCAGTATGGGTCGATGTATGAGGGTCATGTATCGACTCATACCCTGTTTTTTCACTAGGATGAGTCGACACATGAGGATATGTGTCGATACATGATGCGTTTTCCTACCTTAAACATTATTTTACTGAATGTACAGGTTAGATTATGGCATATAAATGGATAACATGAACAACAAATAAATGATTAACTTTAAAAATAGTGATTGCTACATCCTATAAACAGGAAAGTTGATGTATGGAAAAGACAAGGTAAAGATGACTTACCTTAAAACTGCACTTTAGGTTTTGAATCCAAATACCCTTCAAGATGTTGTATGAACCTTAAGGAAGCTCCAATAAGCTGCTAGACTTTCCTTTTTGTTGAAGGTTACTAAACAACCTCTGTATGGTATGAAATGTTTGGATGGTTGGGCAAAACTTGCAAGGTATGAGAGGTTCAAAGGTTTGGACTTTAAAACCCAAGAGTGGAAGTTTTGTGGACTGTTATGGCTTTTGTGAATATGAGATTTTTTGAGGGTTTACCAATATAACTTCTGGCTTTTCTCTCTATTTTTTCTAACCCTTCCCACCCCTTTCTCTTGCAATTGGCCTCTCTATTTATAGAGAAGATTTGAGACTTGAGAAACTCAAACTTTTTGAAAATCACATGTTATGCCCTTTTTTTTCAAATTCATAAAGACAAGTTGCTTTATGATGAAGAAAGGAGTGAAATCAGGAACTTTATCCATGCTTTGCAGATCTTGTAGATTTCTTCTGCTGTTGAGAGATTTTCTGTCATCTTTGGAACAAATTTCAAGCTTTGAAAGAAGAGAGTGGTTGGAAAAGTGAAGCTTTATGCAAATGGAAATGTTGCTTTTTGCATTTCTAACCATAAATGGTATCAAGACTTGGACAAAACTTCAAATTCATGTGTAATACACTTAAGGTTTGTGTAATTGCTTGATTATGCATAGATTTGGAGAGAACATAGCCTGAAAAGAGAGATCTTGTAGCTTTGGTTGGAATTTTAGTCAAGTGTTCATCACAAATCCTGCTTTGTAATTCAAGAATGAAACCCTAACTTCATCTCTTTAATCCTCTCAGCTCAAGAATGATCTCAATGAGTTCTTGGACTTTTTAGAAAGATTGGAACATCCCCTACAACTTTCATGTTGACCACTTTTGCTAAATCAAACTGGAACTTGATGAAAATTGGCCAAAAAGTTAGGATAAAAACCTGACCAAAACTGCTGAAAATTTCTCTAAGTGTTGAATGAAAATGTCATGACTTCATGAATTTATAACTTGAAATCCAAGCCTGTTTAGGAGAAGTTGTGTAAAGAAATGTTGTAGATATCATGGAGATCTACAACTTTTATATTGGAAGCTTCTATTGAATCATCTTGCATCAAGGTGAAAAGTTGGCATGAAGAAATGAGATTATCATGTATAAAAACACTTAGAAAAATTTCTAAGTCTTGAAGGGTTTGAACTTTCACATTGACTTTTGACTTTCTTGATTCCTTGATGATCAAGTTTCATATTTTTGAATGTCTTGATGAAATTTGATCCTTGGAATGTAATGTTGACCAAAAAGTCAAAGTTTGACTTTCTAGTATGCAATTGACCATTTTGCCCTTGTTCCAATTTCAAGCCTAAATTGATGTATCAATGCTGCAAACTTGACGTCTTAGAATATCCTGTGAGAAAATCCTTGAAAAATGAGAGGGAAAATTTTGGGGTACAACAGTGTGAGTGAGGATAAACATGGTGAAAGGATCTGTGTCGATTTGTAGGGTCAGTCGATAATCCTGAAGGCAATCTGAGGCATTACAAATGGCATTAAACGTCTACATGGGTGAAGTGTAACTGTGAAAGGATTATTGTATTGGTCAAGTCACATGAGTTATCAAAGGTTTTTTCACACTAAGAGTATGAAGTTGTATGGTTAGGAAGTAACTATGGAAAAGTTGGCAATGTTATCGTAGCAGTAGTATGATGTGGAAGTCAGTAGGGTAATGCAAACTCCTATTCAGTGGGTATTCGGCCTTAGACGTTATGGAAACGAATTATGTGACTGAGTTGTGTTCAGTGGACCTAACCAAGACTGATGGAATCATTGGTGACATGATTTTGGGAAAATACTCAACCTCAAAAAGTAGTCCTTGTTGAGTATGTTCAAGATTCTAGCACGTATCGTGATTGGACGAATGCCAAGAAGGAACTATTGCTATTAATGGATTGAACAAAGTGTAGTAGAGAAATGGAACCAAGTGGATTGTGGACAAGATATGATTTAGTAGATTCCAAGAAGTGTGTGACAGGTTGATATCAGAGTAGCGCAATGGATGAAAGAAGAACCAGATAAGCCTGTAGTAGATGTGAATGGAATACTTGTAAGAGTTGTTTCGAGTGAAGGTATCTTCCTAAGAGAAACTGTTAGAAGCAATGTTTCGTTTGTCTTAGTATCTCAAGGATCCACCATAACCCAGAGAGGTACTGTCAATGGACCAACTTAGAGAAGACTCTATGGTTGGCATATGATCAGATATTCATGTGTAAATGGTTGGGCTTGTGAGGATAGAGAGTTAAGTGCATGATTTTGGGAAAATAATCAACCTTAAAAAGTAGTCCTTGTTGAGTGTGTTCAAGATTCTAGCGTGTATCATGATTGGACGAATGCCAAGAAGGAACTATTGCTATTAATGGATTGAACAAAGTGTAGTAGAGAAAATGAACCAAGTGGATTGTGGACAAGGTATAATTTAGTAGATTCCAAGAAGTGTGTGACAGGTTGATATCATAGTAGCGCAATGGATGAAAGAAGAACCAGATAAGCCTGTTGTAGATGTGAATGGAATACTTGTAAGAGTTGTTTCGAGTGAAGGTATCTTACTAAGAGAAACTCTTAGAAGAGATGTTTCGTTTGTATTAGTCTCTCAAGGATCCACCATAACCCAGAGAGGTACTGTCGATGGACCAACTTAGAGAAGACTCTATGGTTGGCATGTGATCATATATTCATGTGTCAATGGTTGGGCTTGTGAGGATAGAGAGTTAAGTGAGTGTCATGACCAAGGGAATACTTAAGGCAAATAATGAATTTTACTTGACATCGACTCTTTATGGCTATGTCCTATACACTTGGGAGCGTGTATGAAGACTTGTATAATGGGTGCATGTTAACTATTAGGGTCACCCTTCGCCGGTGAAACTTTGTGTGAAATTGTTATATATCAAGATGGTACTTACGGGATAACCGTGAGAATCTACTCTTCACCGGTGAGACGTTGGGTGCAATTATTAGGCGTAAGGGCAGTGAGTTGCAAAAAATTTATACTCTCGCGGTTCTCGGTGTCAGCGTTACAATCAAGACTAAAAGAAGGATCAAAGTGCGAAATTTTGTTGTACGGAGAAGGTGAACTTGGAAAAAGTCAATTTGAGCATGTAGGAATGAGAATTTAGGACCAAGGGATTCAACAAACATGTGTATGACACTGTATGGAATCAAGTGGAAGTGATTCTGAAATGTTGTCATTGGAGAGAGATGCTACAACAGAAATGTACGGATGATATATTGTAAGGAGCCAAGGAGAAGAAGTGGAAAACTAGTGGCATGTGTTGAGCAATGTGAGGTTGGCACTCATTAAGGATGAGTAATATCCAACCACAATAGATTACAAGGAATTCCAAAGCAACATAGACTCAGTACGAAGAAGTAAAGGTTGGAGACCTCAGAAGGGCCATTCCTCAGGTATGTCAGGATAAGATGTCAGGATAAGATGTCAGGAGAGACATGTTATGTGAAGACTAAGGGTTATGGTCAATATTGTTAGGATGCAAGTGTATCGAAGGGTTATGTCCCTTGGAAGGAACGACTTTCAGATGAAGTCATAAGGTTTAACCGAAGGAGGAACGTAGGGAATATTTCATCCCGTCATTGGATGAAGGTGTGGAGAGTGTGTTCTCGTAGAGGTTGGAAGGAATTCGAGGGAGAATTCTATTTAAGGGGGGAATAATGTAACATCCCATATTTATCTAAGCATATTATTTTAAGAGAGAGTGAATGAATTAGTTGGAATCCAAGTATTTAGTAAGAACGAAACTAAATGGCAATGTTGTTAATACTACTTAATTGAAGGGCAAGTTGGTCATTAAACATAGTTGCATATGATCATTAAGACTTGTTTGGATGGAGGATCATAATGCCTCATAACAAATTAGGATTTTATATAGAAAGTTGAGAGAGAGAAGTAGAATAACTAAAGTTCATCATCTCCAAAATGCATTTTCGCACTTCAAGGATAGTATTCACAAATCAGGTGATATCTTTATATTCGTAACTCTATTTTAGCCGATTCTTGATTATTCAGAAAGCTTACGAAATTCCCTATGTTTTGCATATAAACTTTTCATTCTGGATGTTTGCGATCAAGGAGATAAATGAGTTTGAAGTTTGAGAATTCTTGCTGAAATGAGGGAAAATGATGCTACGAGATTGATGATGACGGAAGTAGAATTTTGATCAAGATAAGATTTCTTATGCAGCATGTTCAACATCCAAATCTCTATTAATGCAAGGTGAGTTCCATTAGATAGGAACTTGGGGTAGAAATAAGGATTGATGCATGTTGGGGCTAAGGGTTGTTGCACCCAAAAATTCATCCTCTTCATTTTAAACCTATTCGGCTTATACTTTATCATCATATACATACATACATGCCATCAGCTCTATACTTATGGAATCAAGGTTTTTCTTTGTGAAGCGAACTGTGAAAGATGACTATTCCGTTAAGCAGCACTATGAAGCAAAGCTCGAGGTTTTTAGATTTTAAATGCATGCCGCATGTGTTCCAAGCTATCCAATCAAGGATTAATCAAGTCATTATCATATCAAGCTCACATGTGTTCCGACATGCTTTAAATTTCAGAGAAAGTCAAGCGTTTCAGTTGATTTGAGACAGTTCAGGCAGAAGATCGATACTTTGTTACTCGAGTTCAAAAATTCATAACTTGAGACTGAAAAATGGTTTGGGAATGGTTCTTCAGGCATTAGAACTATCTTGAGATCTTATCCAATTTATCAGTTTGGGTCGAAGGTTAATTTTGTAAGGAAGATCTTCAAAAGCGAAAATACCTGAAATGATGTTATACTGTGGATTTACTGGTCAATTGTTTGTTTTCAGATGCTTAAAAATTCATAACTTCTGACCGGAAGATCATCTTTGAATGGCTCTTTGAGCATTTGAACCATCTTGTTATCTTCTTTAATTTATATGTTTGGGTCGCAGACTGCGCTTAGCGCGCTCCTTCAAAAATTGAATAAAGTAAAGTCCCAGGTCATGCTTAGCGCGACCCTGTTCACGCTTAGTGCAAAACCTATTGGCCCGAGTTTTTAAACTCACTCATGGAGAGAAGTACCGTCCCGTAAAGATAACTGAATTCCTCTTTAATTAAATCTTGGATATTCTAAATGTATTATAGACTATTAAATACTACAATTTAATTGGCAAGTGATTGTATTATGAATACGCATGATTATGTATGGAATACTTCATGCTTGAAAAGCTATGATAAGCTCTTATCAATGAATATGTACGATTGATACATGTGATTTTTGGAAATGCATTATATGATAACGTTGTGTTGTAATCATATGTTATTTCCCGTCATTCCGGTTGAATGTTTAGATGTTTTTTCCGTATGGCTTGATGTGATTATTTATACCGTGTTGTGTGATCTCGGTGAATGTATGCTTGAATTGGAGAAGGCTTGGATACTAGGTGGTAAATCACTCATGACATAGACCTTATGGGTTATTTATATCATTGCGATGTGCTTGTGTGGGCCGATATGATAAGGCATTTCCACCAGCAGTTAATAGCATCTGCGTGCTCGATAGATTATAAGCACATGAGCTACCATTGTGATGCGCTTGTGTGGGTCCATGAGAGGCGTTTCCACCAGCAGTTAAGAACATCACGTGCTTGGTATGGTGGAGTTGTGATGCCACATAGGCAATATTACTTTGTGGGTTTCTAACTCGCCTCTAATGGTGCCACATAGGAAAAACCATTAGGATTTCACCCGGTAGGCTCGTGTTGTCAAGATGGCGTTTTTGCACCAATAGTTAATCACATGCATTTGGATGATGGACGAGTTGTGAAGCCATGTCGGCAAATGTTACTCTTGGAACTTGTCAGAAACGAAATTCCACTTAAGAATGATCTGATTCGTCGTGCTATAACCAGTGCAAGTCTTTTGATGTGATGCATAGGTGAACTCACCGAGGGTGTGATAGTGTAACCTGAGTAGGGGAAATAACGTACTTCTGGATTCCTCGTACACAGGTACGGGTCTAAATACTTGTTTGTGTTTGACTATGTGTTTGTTTTTGCCTCATTGGATAGCTTTGTGACTTCCAATGGAGGTGTATTGTTGTTGTGTACTTGCACCCAGCCGTGAGAGAAAAACCCAGATTCATGATGAATCTGTTTTGATGCATGCACCTTGTAGAACCTAGTGAACCCATAAGATAGGGGAACTCATTGATATTTAGTAATCTCACCCTAATCCTCTTATTATTTTTAGAAACAAGTTTTAGGTAGAAGAATTGCTAGATGGTCGGTTTTGAAGACTACAGACAAGCAGATGACAGGAAGACCTTTGTAGATATTATCTTTCTGTTGTGCATTAGTGAAGACAAGCTATTCATATATGTTATGATATTGGAGTTATATTGTACACGGTTTTAATTTATTGTCTTTTTCCAGCTTTGCATGTTTCTTTGTATAATATTTAACATCACTGCATATTATTCTAGACGTATATGTATGGGGTGCTACATTGAGTGGGTTGAATTCCAAGAAATATCTTTGAAGGGCTAGCCTCTATTGAAGATAGGACTTTGGATTTGATCAATGACTCTAGGGACCTTCCCCAAAAATAAAATCTCATAATGAGACCTTGTATGGCCTAGAAGACGAAAGTCTTGGTCTACATTGAGCCTCCACTTAAGGGAGGCCCTTATGCCTTTTCCCTTATGTGTTATCCATGATACCCTAAGAAACCACCCTTGTGTGTGTGTGTGTGGGGGGGGGGGGGGGGGGGGGATGTGTAGAAAAACTTAGAACCTTTCGTAAAAGTCCTCCTATAGGATGTTTTAGTTACATCCTATCCTTCACAGGGAGCATTCCCACGAGGGACATTCTTTTACAATCCCTACACCCATAAGGGTTGCCTTCTGTCAATTATTATCCTTAGCCTGTAGGGGTTTCCCATTGGTTTGTTATAATCCCCAACCTATAGGGGTTTCCTTTATGTAGGTCATAATCCCTAACCCGTAGGGATTTCCTTTTAACTATCACACATTAGGGTTTTGTCTTTAGGTTTATCTTTATCATAACTCCGCATTGCAGTGCATCTCTATGAAAAACATTTAGCATGACCCTAAAATAAAACAAAAGAAAATATTTTTGCATACCCATGTATTTTCATACATTTCATACATACATTTGCATATCCTTTCCACTTTCGCCCTCATTCAGTCATCCACCTAGAAGGTTTCCTGATACTCGCAGATGAACTCAAAAAAGCTATGGAGAAACCCAAGAGATACAAGCCCTATTGAGGAGAGAAGACATCCCTTTTCCATACAAGCCAAAGGCCTACACAATGCCTCAGTGCCACTACCATGGGTAACTCCCTACATAAAAGGCAACAATATCAAGAGAAATTTACCTATCAGTAAAAGAGGTATTCCTAACAAAATAAAAGACAAAGGTCGCCCCTTACTTTGACAAGTCCAAGAACTAAGAAGTATCTCTCCAGACTGGTGGATCAACAAGGAAGCTTATCATTATGATCATTAGACTTTATCATTTCCAATTGTAATTTCTAAGTTTCTAAGTTTCATTTGTTATAAACTATGTACCTTTTGATTATTAATAAAATGAGCATCCATATTTTCGAAATCAATCCATTCGTTTCACTCTTTCATTATCATAATTTTCCATGAATATCGATAACTTTCCATTTTCACTTCTCACTTTCCTCCATTTTCATCTTTCACTTTTAAGAAACTTTGAGGGAGAATGATGTTAACAAATTAATTGAATTATGTTGATGTATGCTTTCAATAGTAAGACTTAGCTGACGATGTAAGACATTGTTTCACTTCCTAAACAATGGAGAAATAATGAGTTAATCTGCAGTCAACCCCCTCGAGCCATAATTTGGAGTTCTTTATATTTTTTTATATAAAAAACCCCTTAATTTTAACTAGGGGTAGGGTAGACTTCAATTAATTCAACGATGCATTCTGATCTCAAGAGAATTAGTCACTCTAACCAAGAGGTTCAAGCACATCCTCTTCCTCGCATACATCATCCAAGATTAAAGAAACAATGAAGATGGAGCTCATAAAGGTCAACATGGAAGTCACAAACAGTCTAAACCAAAATAAAAATCTCAACATTTGTTTTAAAAAAAGATCCCGCTAAGTCAAAAGGAAAAATCCAAAAAAACTGAAAAAAGTTGACTTAGGCAAAAGTTAGGGCATCCTGATGGACCGAAAAATTCAAAAGAATCGGTCCATACAAAAATAAGGGATTGAAAGAAAATAAAAAATGGAAAATAAGCTTGTGACTGACACCTCAAATATTATCAGTGCTTCTTATAAGTGCCTGAACCTTATCAATGCTTACAATCATCATCGCGACTATAGAAATTCTCTTGCAGACTGAACGCATCTGTTGAATTAATTGAACTTAGAAATGGATAACATCAAGAAGTATGGGGTGGGTAAATTTAAAATTTTAAGCTTTATATCCTTTGTTTCTTAAACCGTGAAGCAAACCACGTTACAACATTCAAAAGTCCTAATTGAAGCTAGGTTCACTATGAAAGCATACTCAGCAAAATATGTGTTAAATTGACTCCTAATGTTTGTTAATTCATTGCTAACCATATTGTTTTTCACACCTTCATCCATACTCATCCATCATACACCATATTTGTTTTCCACAACAAATTTCATCATATCTATTTTCCATAATGATTCACGATTTCAAAAACTTGCACGTGCATCGTGTTAGAGTTACTTTTCTAAAGTTACAATTTTATGTGAAAATCAATACTTAGAATCAAAGAAATATCAAGAATGGTCTATTCAAAGGTGATCCATTTCAAGATGCTCCTAAATAGGGGCAAAGCATCTAAGAAGTTCTCCTAATCAGGGGAAAATCCTAATGATCATAGGGGAATATCACATGAAGATCCTATTGACTAGGGGAAATTATTCTATGATTTGGTCAACTTGAGTCACATCTCAAAGCACCAGTCAATCAGGGACATACATTTCCAAGGCCCTAATAATCAGGGGCACAACTTGCAAGATTCAAATATTGGGGAAGTCCTTATCGAGTTCATATCACATCATGATGAGATCTAAGTTCCTTCTACGGATACTTCCTCTAGACCCTAAGGATCGGGGCATACCTTTCAAGATTCAAATGTTGGGGAAAACCATTGCAAGACTCATAAACTGGTTCAAAACGGTTCGTCAGGGGAAATTATTCCAGGAGCTAATCAAGGACATAGAGGTTTCACAGTTCAAAATAGTGGGTCAACCATCTCAAGATCATGGTAAGGCCAAACTACTTCAAACTCACATTGAGGTAAATCTCTTCAAAGACCCTACCAACAGACAGGGGCAAGACAAGCCTCAAAGGGGAAATCTATCTCCATACTTCCATGATCCCCCAGTGAAACTCTCCTCCCACTTACATGATCCCCAATGAAGCTCTCTCATACATCAGCAATCTTCGAGTTGTAAACGAGTATCAGGAAGTCATGCTAGCATGCCACCCTACCATCCTATGATAAGAACCCTTGTTACATAAGAAACTCCTCTTAATCATTTCATTACCCACCATAGGGGCATCCGTCAAAAGCATTCGAGTCAACATCATAAATCATTGTCATGCATTCATTAGGTCGCTTCACTCTAGTATCAGGCCATACATATCACATTATTCATATTCTAATCATATGAAACCTACATATCAAAAGCCTAATCATTCATTGGTGTTATACCCCAAAATTTTCCCTCTCATTTCACAAGGGATCACCCTGGATCCCAGGTTTGCTTCTATCAAGTTTCCAGGCCTTGAACTACAAATTTTCCAAGAAAAATCACTCACAAGGGCAAAATGGTCATTTGCATGCTGAAAAGTCAAACTTTGACTTTTGGATAAAAATCAAGCTTCAAGAATCATATTCCATCAAGACACATTGAAATATTAAGTTTTGTTTCATCAAAATCCAAAAGATTATCACCATAACACTCAGCAAATTCTGGACGCTCTCAAGGCAGAGTTTGGTCAGAACTTCTGGGCAAGTTTTCACAAAAAGCTTCAGTCAGAGGTTGCAAACATGGTTCAGAACATGACGCTTTAATCAGAACAGGTGGAAGCAATGTTCTCCTTCAGAACATGCTGGAGCTAGAATATAAGAGGATCAGAAGATGGATGCTACTCTTAAGCAGAACTTCTGATCCAGAACTAAGCCTTGGTGTAGAATCTCATGTGGCAGGATTTCTGGTTGTGATAAGTCTCATCGTCATTAATTCTCACAACCACTTTCTGAGTCTTTATCCAAAGGATTTTCACCACGTGTACCCCTACTGCCTTGGGAAGACAAACTTATGTGCAAAAGTATGCTAAGCCCATGCGCTGCTTTTACTTTTCCTTAATTCATGCTGACAAATCCAGTTTAGGTGATGCTAACCATCCTACTTGATGCATTCAACCATGCTTGTTTAAGCTTACTTCAAGAGTAAGTCAGCTTTTAGCATATGATGTTGGCGCCACTTGACATCTACAAACTTCAAAACCTTTGCCTATAAATAGAACTCCATTGGAAACTGGAAAAGGGGGGAAATTTGAAAAAGAAAAGAGTTGAACCCCTGCTAAAATTCCAAGAGTCCAAAAGAGAGAAGAGGAAACAGGGAAAACCTTCGCAAATCCAAAACAAAACCTTTTGTTCCCCCCGTTTGAATCAAAGAACACAACCATTTTTCCGTCACCCTTGCTGACTCAGAACATCCAAAGGCAGCCACTCAAAGCTCCAAGCACGCTCCAGGTAAGTCTTTCTGACTTTACTTGCTTTTCATTCTGAACATCATTAACATGTAAATATCATAGTATTAATGCTGTACATATCATTGTATGAATAGAAAAACTATGGATCAGAACTTCTAGAATAATGCTAGGCTTAGACTTAGGATTGAAACTACTATGGTTTGTTGTGCTGTGATCATTCTGATTTGCTGAACTGAATAAATTACTGATGTGCTGATTAAGAGTTGAAACGTAACATAAAACTCCTATTTTTCACTCACCATTTTAACACGCAGAACTTCTAAGATTCACTCACTGTTCTAACACAACACAGAACTTCTGAGTTCTCCTCACATATCAAATACACTGAACTTCTGATGTTTCCATCAACTATTTTCAAACACTCAGAGTTTATGACTTTCACATGCTGACAATGTACTGAATTGTTGACGTTTGCTCACTGTTTTAGTGTAATACAGAGCTTCTGACTTTTGGTTCACTGGCTGCATACCACCCAGAACCTCTGTGTTTTCCCTCTAACGTGTCTTGCAGGATCTCAGAGTATGCCAATCCAGAACTTCTGATGCCCACTGACGTTCCTTTCTGAGTCACGACGCTCCTGGCTTCAGAACTTCTGATCCTTGTTGTTTTTCTTGCAGCAGCGCGCTGTTTCTATCTTTCATTTATTTTCTTTTTCATCATTTTTAATATTAACTCCTTTTTTATTTAACATAAAAAACATAAAAATATTTTCCTTTTAATTTATTTCCTTAAGACAAAAACATTTTCTAAACAAGTCCATTTCTTTCTTATGTTATGCATTTCAATATGGTTGTAATAGATCATTAGGACTTAAATTCCTTGCAATCCCCATTCGTAAATATGTATCCACATCCCCAAAATATTGTAATAGCGTAGGACTTTACATTTATGCAATTTATCGCTTTCGAATGCAAATGCTAGTAATTAGGGTGTGTATGGCAAGACATGAAATTGACAAATAGATCACCCTAATCAAAGATTAAATGCATGCAAATCAAACACACTTGCACACTGGCACCCCTAGGGTGATTCCACTTGTTGCCTTACGAAAATGGTCATGTTATGCATGTGGGATATCTTAGCATAAATGTTAAGTCATCTAAAAAATGACGCTATCAAAGTTGCCTTTCAAAATGATCTTAGTCCCTAAAAAAAAGTGTTAAGTCATCTCACAACATTTCTATCATGGTCATACGATGACCCAATGCCCGTCCCTTCACATCCAATGATGGGGCTTCTTACCAAAACAATGGTAAGATAGAAATATCTAAAGGAGGAGGAAAAGAACACCTAAAGACCTTTTGAGTAGGTAGATTATTTTTAGTTGCTTGCTCAATTTCAAAACAAACATCCTTGCTATTTTCAAAAACCACACAAAGCACAATTTCAAAAAAAAGCAAGTGATCTAGCAAGTAACTGAGAGCCCATGGAAAACCATGGATGAAAAGGGTGCTAATACCTTCCCTTTTCACAATCTACCCCCCGAACTCAAGAAAACATCTCTAAATGTCTTTCCTGTGCTTTTTCACCTTTCCTTTTGGATAAAAGAAAATTCGATGGCGACTCTTGCTAAACCGCAACATTTACGAACACAAATGGAAAATACCTCAAGCCAGTTCTCCCACCGTATCACAATTGGCATTTAAAAATCCAAAATACATTGATACATATCCAAGTTACTCATTATATGCATTGATCAATCATTAATTTCATGCATCAACCAAAATACACATCACCTAAGAATAATCAATCATAACTCATAGCATGAACCATTGTTCCTACAAGGACAATCATCATTATCATTAATTTATCTACACTATGTTGAACCTCGACAGAAGGTAATTCCTCAAATCATACCTTCTTGTTGTCACCTTTTGCAAATGACATTGGTTTTGGTCCACCTCTCATAAATCCCTAATCCAATCACCTGATTAATGTTTCCCGGTAACCTTACCGATGCCAGTAACCTTACTGATTGTTCATTTTCCAATCACCTGATTGATGTTTCCCGGTAACTTTATCGATGCTAGTAACATTACTATTTGTTCATCACCTAATCGTCGTCTACCGGTAACCCTACTGATGCCTATGATCAAGTTATTCACCTTCTGGTAACCCTACCGATACTAATAACCCTACTGATGTTTGTTTCTCAAAACCCTTTTCAAAGCCTAGTTCCCGTCTGGAAAATCATTTCAAAATACAGTTCCCATCAGGTAGCCTACCTTCAAGTCAATAATTCAATTTCAAATAAACTGTGCATTGCATTGATCAATCATTACATGAGTCATCTTTATTCATTAATCATGCCATGTCACTCATAAAATTATCATGATCATATCAAACATACATTACAGAAACATACCATGTATTAACACATACATCAAGCATAACCATATCAAAGTGTATCAAGATGATTCATAAAATTTGGTGTATCTGACATACAGAAATCATATCAAACATACAATATTTACATCCAAATCATAAGGGCCCAGAAATACTTCGAAAAAACATGACATTTAGAGGTACCACAACCAAAGTTACCTGCGCAAATCACAAATTCAAATCTTAGCATTGTTTACATTATTACAATAGATACCTCGGTTAAGAACAAACATGACATTTAGAGGTACCACAACCAAAGTTATTTTAGGTGGTATATCTACGATTCATATCCATAGCCTAGTTATTCAAGTTTCAAGTATCAATTTTCAATTATCAAGTTCCAATCAAGTTTCACTTACCAAGTCTTTATTTTCAAGTTTCAATTATCGAAATTTAATTGTCAAACTCCAGTTTTCAAACTCCACTTATCAAATTTCAAGATTCAATTACCAAATTTCAATTCCAATATCAAATTTCAAGCCTACATTATTTATCCCCTAGGTTGTGATAATTATGTAAAATATGCGATACAACTCACTATATTAGTCCCGAAGCGTTAGCAAGTTGTTTTACAACCTTTTCAACTCTATTGGTTTAGTCCCTTAGAATAAATAGAGTTGATACCCATATCATCTACCCCCTAGGTTGTGGTAGATGTGCAAATGAGATATAACTATTCATATGGGTCCCTGAGCAAAGACAAGTTATTTTTTTCTCCAAAATTTGAAATCTTATTGGTTTAGTCCCTTGGCATAAATAAGTTTGATATCGCACCATTTATCTCCTAGGTTGTGAGAAATATGAAAATATGCGATACAACTTACTATGTTAGTCCTGGAGCATTAACAAGTTGTTTTCATATCTTTTTCGACTCTATTGGTTTAGTCCCTTGGCATAAATAAAGTTGATACCTGCATTACCTACCCCCTAGGTTGTGGAAGGAATGCAAAATCTGCAATAGCGTCTTTTTTCATATCTATTGATTTAGTCCCTTGGCAAAAATAAATATGTTAATCCACTCTCTTGGCATTGATGAGTTATCTGCGCCAGCCTTGCCCTTTTTACTTGTTTTAATTGTTCAAAACTATTTTTTTTTAAAAGAGAGTCTTTGGTCAAAATTTTGGGTCTTCCATTATTTAATAATCTTCCGATCCAAATGTGTGAGAACTTCGTATTCTCGCATCCATTCCATCGAAGAGTAATTAAATAGGGGCAGCTGTCATACCCCAAATTTGGCCGACTTATTTTCTACAATCAAATGATTTTTAAAATTGATTTTTATAAATTTATTTGGTTTATTTACACTAACATTTTGGGTTTTATAAATATTCATTTTCAATTTATTTTGCTTATTTAAAAATATATAATTTTTTCCTTTAAATTATTTGTATTTCTTAAATAGCAAATATTCTTCCACCCTTCAAATGCTTTCAAGTGCCTTTTTATTTCGAATAAATGAGACAACATAATTGGTAAGGAAATAAGGCTTGCAAAGCATAAGGTCACGGGTTTCAGTCTTACTGGTTCTATATTTTTAATATTTTTCCTTTCATTTGTTACTAACTTTATTTTCATTTTCAAAATCACATAAATCACATTTTTTATTATTTAATTACTATTTTCGTTTTTCTTTATTTATTATATTTTAAAAATATTATTTTTTATCAAAATCATTATTTTATTCAAAAACTAGTCAAAAATCTAAAAATAAATAAAATCTTTTTCAGATCAAATCTTTTCAAATTGTATCTTGTACAGAGTCACAAATATGATCTGATTCTTAGACTTGCTGGCCAAGGTAGAACAAAAAACTTTGGGCTTTTTTTTTTGATATTTTTTTTTGGTGTTTTAACTTAATTTTACAGTCTATAATACAATCAAATGATTTTCAAAATTGTTTTTTATAAATTTATTTGGTTTATTTACACTAACATTTTGGGTTTTATAAATATTCATTTTCAATTTATTTTGCTTATTTAAAAATATATAATTTTTTACTTTAGATTATTTGTATTTCTTAAATAGCAAATATTTTCCCACCTTTCATATGTTTTCAAGTGCTTTTTTATTTCGAATAAATTAGACACCATAATTGGTAAGAAAATAAGACTTGTAAGTACAAGGTCACGAGTTTCAGTCTTACTGGTTACGTATTTTTAATAGTTTTCCTTTCATTTGTTACTAACTTTATTTTTATTTTCAAAAATCACATAAATCACATTTTATATTATTTAATTACTATTTTCGTTTTTCTTTATTTATTATATTTAAAAAAAATATTATTTCTTATCAAAATCATTATTTTATTCAAAAAATAGCCAAAATTCTAAAAATAAATAAAATCTTTTTCAGATCAAATCGTATCTTGTACAGAGTCACAAAAATAGGACCAGATTCTTGGACAAGAAACTTTTGGTTTTTTATTTATTTTGGATATTTATTTTTTTTTGGTGTTTTAACATAATTTTTCAGTCTATAAATAGTCCTCTATTTTGACACAACAATTCACCTACAATTTCACAAATTCCACGATCAACAATTTCATAATTTTCAACATTTTTTCACACACCTTTTTCAAACCCTTTTAAAGTTCCTACCCTTTTTATCAACAATTTTAGATGATGATTTCAATATGAAGCCTTCCTTTTATTTTCAATTTTATTTTTAATTTGTTTGTTATTTTGACCAAATGATGAATGTTTTGATGATTTTTTTTAAAACCAACAATTCTCACTCAATCAACAATTTCTATATATTTTCAGTCCAAATTCTTTTTGGCATACCAATTTTGAATTTTTTTTTGGAATAACCATGTTTTAAAAAAAATCGCAAATAACCATGTTTCAGAAAAAATTACGCAAATAATCATGTTTCAGATGACTCCCCAAAGGAGGAGCCATCTCACTTGGCGCCTCCACTAAGCAATATGCCCTAGGCGCCATCTCACTTGGCGCCTCCTCTCTCTTTTAGCCAAGTGAGATAGCGCATGCACTTTAAAAGTGAGAGGAGGCGCCATCTCACTTGGATCCTTGGGCAAAATGCTGTTTTTTATAAATAATTCGTCAGTTTCTCCGTCATTTCTCACACTTTCTCGCACTGTTTTCTTATTTTTTACTATGTTATTTGCGTCATGACATCGCTCATGATTTTTACCAGAGATGGTTACGTTATCTTCTCCGCCATGAAACCTCCGATAAAAATGAAATTCTGGCACATTCACTCCATGGAGCGTCTGAAGCGGGAGTTGATGCGATGGCTAGATGGAGACATCGTGGAGGGGGGAAAATTAGAAGGATCCAGCGAAGACGAACAACAACCTCACTTGCGATAGGAAGACCTAATGTTTGGTTGGAGGAAGTCAAAACAGACAGCGACGTAATGTTGATGATGCATGGGTCAGATGATATTGTTTTAACAGTTATAATTTCGTAGATGGATTATCGTGTTTTTTTCTTATTCGCGCAATATTTATTGTAACAAATACTGTTAACGAAAAACCCTAATGTTTACAACATAATAAAGGAAAGATTTTATGTAATACAATTTTTATGTGGTTGAGGCAGTAGCCCGATTCGGACAATTTTTGCGATTATGTCCGACCTGACGACATAAACCACACTTTCTTTCCAGCTTGTCAAGGGAGTCCATTTTGGTTGTGATGCGCTTACTTTTGGGACGACCCTTTTTATTCCTTCGCATTTGGTCATTGTGCCATACTATTTCGCTGTCGTATGCAGGCCAATAATTTGGTTTTGCTACCAAAGGGAAGTTGTTGTTGTAAACATTGAGCAACGTTTCAGATTTGTAAATGTGTGACAGAAGTTGTAGCGCGTCTTGATGAGTATAGGAACACGCGACAATGACATGAGAGCAAGGCATACGAAAGGCTTGAAACTTGCCACAACGCACCAACGAGAAGGTAGTACAACCCTATATTCTTGTCTTGGTAGGCCCTTGTTGTGGTCGATTGTCTCTTTGACAATGAAGTTGTGGTTGTCTCGGTCAAACCGTATAACCATATGGGTGTTGGCTTGGGCACTTTCTGCCTTAATGTACTTCATGCAACTTTCACTCCATAGTTGTCCAGATTGCAACACCGCATTCCATATTTCACCCCTTTTAGAAAACAACGAAGCCATCCTAAAATATGTTGATTTTGCCAAAGCAGTGACTGGGAGGTTTCGTATACCTTTGAATACCCCATTCATCGATTCAATTAGATTTTTTGTCATGTGTCCCAATCTTTGGCCATTGTCGTATTACCTAGTCCATTTTTCTACCGGAATATTGTCGATCCACCTACCGGCTTCCGGATTTGAAAAATGGATCTCGTTGTGATAATATTTGAACGTAGGTTGTGTCAATGCATACCCTGCATTCATAACCGCTTTCCTAAGTGTTTTTTCTTTGATCTCCCTCGTGATATTTTGGATGATATGTCTAACGCAATAGACATGCGTAGAAGGAGGGTCATGCCAACCGTTTGTAGGATTATTGTATGCACTTTCAATGGATGCATGTATATCCGAGATCAAACAGAGATCTGGTTAAGGAGCCACATGTGTTCGCAGATTTTTGAGAAAAAATCTCCAAGCACCACCTGTCTCCCCCTCGACTAGGGCAAAGGCAATTGGAAAAATTTTGTTGTTGCCATCTTGTGCAACTGCCATCAGTAGCGTGTGTTGTACCCCAAAATTTGCCCTCCTCTTTTTTACAAGAAAATCACAGCTTCGGGCTTTTCCTGATTTTTCAGATTGGCTCAAGAATCGGTCAAACAAACTTTTCTTATCAGTAAAAAAAATTAGGGTTTCCATTGATTTTGAATCAGTTCAAGCAGATTATTAGGGTTTCTATTTATTTGGTTGAGTTTGGCTCATGGTTTGATCAGGCAGACGCTTCTTTGACGATAAATCAAGAATTAGGGTTTGCACGCGCATTTTCAGAAGAATTTGAATCCAGTGTCTTAATTGGTTGTTACACTGCTTTGACGTTTGCTCAAGATTTCTGTTTGTTTCTCAAGGTCTAAACATCTGGGATATGGGCTGAGGCTTCTGATTGAGAGTTTGAAGTGTTGGTCTAATCAGTGAAATGAAAGGCGTATGGACATTTGTTTTGATTGACTGTGCAATACATATGGTTAATTGGGACGCCGGGTTTATTATTGATTAATGCGAAGTTGCAAGACTACGGTGTTTATTAATTATTTATTTTATCTAAGTTAGAATAATTGGGATGTACTTCCAGTTATTTTAATTCAAGAAACTTAAATAATTAAATAGACAGTGAATTACAAGAGATTAACTGACAAAAGATTTTTTATTCACTTTTAATTATTGTTACAAGTGTTATTTGAATACAGTAAATTTATTTACAGTATTTATAATAATGTTTATTACAAACAATTGAAAGAGAAAATAAATCTATCCTAAGTCTTCATCTTCTACTGCTGCTCCCCTTTGCTCAACTGATATTTATCTACAAAGACAAAAAAAGGGAAGAAGTCAATACAGTTAAAATTAAAAGGGCATTCTCAGACAGATAATTAAAACTCATCATTAAAAGTGTTGGCCGGAATCAGTTTGTTCGTCCTCTCTGCAAATCGCAAGAAGACTCTCTTCTTGGTTCACAAAGAGGGAAAGAAAATATGTTTGCAAGCATATGAATTAATACAAGGCAGCATATTAAACAAAATGCACAACATTATCAACATCATCAAGCAACAACAACTGAAGCAAGCAACTCAAAAGCAAAAACATTGAAGCTAGCAACTCAGAAGTTCAAAACATATCAAAAGTATCTCAGAGCTATCATCATCAAGCAAAAGAGAGGAAGAAAGTCAACAATAGCAAGTTCTTCTCAGAGCCAAAGCTCATCACAGAAGCAAGCAATCAAAAGAAGAAAAGAGGTGAGGAACTCAGCTATCCTAGGGTTTTCAGATACTCATCACTAAACCAAACAAAGTTAAAGATACAAGTACCAGGAAGGCCAGCAAGCACATCACCGCGTCCCTCCGCCTCCGGCCACCTGAGACACGCCGCCGTCCTCCTCCGTCTCCTCTCCAAAGGTATTGTCCCTCTTTCCCTTTTTCTAACATCTCAAGCAAGCACAAATGTAACACATAAAGGTCAGAACATATAAAAATAAAACATGCAAGACTAAAAATCCGAAGAACGCATGAAGGAGAAACAGAAATCGTTACCTTTTCTCATCACTGCCTTGCTCAACCATGGAGAGAGGGAGATGGACGGTGGCGCTCTGGCAGCTGAGGCGAGGAGGAGCATCAGAAGCTCACGTTCGAGAAGGATGAAGAGAACGATGAAAAAGGAAGGGAGCAGCGCCGTTCAACACAAACCCTATTCTGAAAAAAACTAATTCAAACCCTAAACAAAATTGTCAAACGTGTTTGGGCCTCTTCCTCACAAAAAAACCTTAAGCCCAAGATTCTGGCACATACCCCCTCTTTTCCTAATCTTGTCTGTTTTTCGTTTGGGCCAAGCATATATCCCACAAAAGCCCATTTAATTTTTTATTTACTTCTTAGGTTTAAAAATCAACATTTTTATTTTTTATCACCTTATTTTCTCTTTTATAACTTAAATTCCTATTTCTTTTTGGTAAATAAAATAATACATTTTGTTTTAAAACTTTTGTTTAGTTAAACTTTTTATATGACCTTTTTTTAAAACATTAACTAAAATACCTAAACAATAATTTTCTTTAACTTAAACAATTTTCTTTTCTTTTCTTTAAACCTTTTGTTTATTAACATTAACAAAAAAACACAAAAATACTTAATAATACATTAAGTTAACACTTGTAAATAATCATGTGCATCTTACATACTTTTGATTCTCTTTTATCCTTATATACTTTGCTATATTTTTACATTGAGAATGCGACGATTCGATTTGGTTGTAAATAATGTTTGGATACTACTATTCTGATGAGACTCATCCCCATTTGTAAATATTTGTACCCCCATCCCCGGATACTTATTTGTAATAGCTTAGACTTTAAATTCCCGCAATTTATCGCTTTCTATATACTGTATAGTAATTAGGGTTTGTATGCGAAGACTCAAAATCAACCGCTAGATAACCTAATACCAGACAAATGCATGAAAATCAATACACAATTCACACTTGCACCCCTAGGGTAATCCCGCTCGTTGCCTTAAAAAATGGGCCATGTTTGCATGTCAAGTACTTTGGCAAAACAAAACAAAACAAAAACAAACAAAATGATCATAGTCCCTCGATGACGCTTTCGAAGTTGCCTAAACAAAATGATCATAGTCCCTCAAGAAAAATGCCAAAGACACTCGACACTATTGCATTCATGGTCTATACGATGACCCGTGCCCGTCCCGTTAACATCCTAACACAAGGTTGTTCACCAAATACAATGGTGAAACAACACTGTAAAAAGGGTTAAAACATGAGAAAGATCTTTGAGTAAATTTAGGGTAGACAACTCTTAGTTACTTGATCAAACTTGCAAAACACACTTGCCTACTTTCAAAACACACTCCACAACCCAACTTTCAAAACAACTTTCAAAAACATTGAAACATATTTTCAAAAAGACAAACACCTTTGTAAAACATTCGAGTAAAGAATTGTTACAATGGTTGCCTAGACAAGGCATCTTTTTTAAAACATTTTCAAAAACCACACACAAAGCACCATTTCAAACAATTGAAAATCAAGGCAAGTGATCTAAAACAAGTAACTAAGAGCCCATGGATAACCATGAATGAAAAGGGTGCTAGCACCTTCCCTTTTCATAATCTACCCCCCGAACCCACGAAAACATCTCAAAGGTCTTTCCTGTGCTTTTTGACCTTTCCTTAGGATAAATAAAAAGTTGGTGGCGACTCTTGCTAAACCGAACAAATGCGAATACAAACGCAAAACCTCAAGTCAGTTCTCCCACCGTATCACAGAACTGGCGACTCTACTGGGGAGAAATCTAAAAGTGGGGTTACCTTAGGGTTTTAGATCACCTTTACATGCTTTCTTTGTTTGCTTTGATTGCTTTACTTTTTGGGTTCCTTGTTTTGGTTTGCTGTAAATCCTACACCCGGATTTGGGGGCACCTTCTTAGGTAAATAGCAATAAACTGTGAGGGAACTGTGTGGGGTATATCGACATGGTTGAAGCAGTAGCTATGTTAGTGTGACATATTTGTGAGTATCGGTAGCCCTTGAGTAGTCAAGGAGAATACGGGGCCGCTGAGTGATGTCATGAAGCACTAACGAACTCTTAGAACCTTACTTGACCATCTTAGCCTTTTTAGGGGTAGTGAGATGACCGACTTTGGTGCAGTCCGAAGTTGGTAGATACTCGATACTACACTCATTGAGGATTTTTTTCTTGGAATATTTTGGTCGCCAGTTAAGTGGCTAAACCAAAACAATGAACACAGAAAATAATCCAGTGGTATTGAGCTCCTTAGAACGCGGTTTCTATTTTAGGACAGGATGAGCCAACTAACTTCAAGAGGGTACTTACCTACAAACCCCAGGCAAGCCTAAACCTAAGGAATTGTTTGCTTTGTGTGAATATGATTACCTGTATATACACTTGCTTACTTTTGCATACATGTACATAACAACATGACATCATACCATAGCATTTCTTCGATAACCATTTCAAGGATCTCGAGGGTCTTTTGATGCAGGGTCACGTTGAACCAGACATCTACCAAAGGGCAAGAGGGTTCTCCTCTAAACAAACGCCGTCAAAGATCAAGTGCAACAACTTGAATCATGGGCTATGACCCACTTGACATGGTGAGCTTGATTCTCGTGGAAAGACATCCACTGATACAAAGTTCTCCAATCAAAGATGTGGATCGAAGTTCAACCTCTAACATTTTCTTGTGTTTACCCCGAGAGATCCTTGAAAACATTGCATACATATATCATACATATCATTGCATAACAGGTCTCCCAATACAGGTCTCTCATGTTCTTGCTGTTTATTTCAGCAATGGCTTTCCAACCAGACAACCGAGATCTCCGGGCTCAAAACGCCCAACTTCAAGAGATGTTATTGAACCTATCCAAGGGACAAGAAGAGGTCAAGGCGCTCCTCACCAGGGGCATGATCATGGGAAGTCCTGATGAAAACAAAGATGACCAGTTGGAGTGGCTACAAACTGAGATAGCCATAATGAAGGTCCTCCACTTGAAATGACAAAGCTCGAACTGAGAGACTTTTGTTCCATTTGAATTTTCAAGTTGTAATTTTTTTGTTGTTATTCAAACAGTTATCTGTTGATGTCAAACTCTGTTTCATTAATGCATTGCATATGTTTGTCTTGAATTCATCCATTCGTTTTCACTACTCTTAAACTATGCTTTCTGCTTTCTTTATGATGTTTAACTCTTGATAAAAAGCTGCAAGCCTTTAGAGGGAGGATGACGAAACAATACCGTAATCTCATACAATATGCTTTTGAACAGACCTTGCTGACGATGTACGGGCATTTCTTTCAAATCTTAAACACTGGAGTTATAAGGAAGATAATCCCTAGTCAACCCCTTCGAGCCAAAGAAGTAGGAGTTTTCTGTTCTAAACAAATTAAAACCTTTGATTAAACCTGGGGCAGGGTAGTCTCTCAGTTATTTCAAAAAAGGTGTGCATTAAAGTCGCAAACTCTCAGTTCGTAATACAACGAACGACATCAAAAAAAGAAAAGCATTCCTCTGGAATCAAAAGACAGTGATGGTTCCTTATCTCATAGGCAGTCATTATCTCTCAAAAAAAAAAGAAAAAAGCCCACTGAGCCAAAACCTACAAAGGAGGCTTAAGAAAGTTGGGGCATCCCGCTGACCATAATCTTGAAAAAAGGAACAGTCAGGAAAAAGTTAGGGATAACAAATCAAAAGAACGAGGTCATTACAAATCCTCAACAACATGAAAAATGTTGCAAAAAAAAGAGATGATGACTGCCTTCCGTAAAATCCAACTTGTGTGAACCATCACCAAAAAGTCGTTCTAAACTCGAATAGAGTTCGACGCACAATTAACTGAGTTTAGGACTGAAGGACATCACGAAGAGCGGGTGGGTACAAATATACTTTGAGCCTTTATCCTTTGTTTCTTAAACCGTGAACCAAGCCACGTTACAACCCTTCAAAAGTCCTAACTGAAGCATGGGTTAGTTCGAAAGCATACTGTTACAAAAGGTATCCTGACTTCTGTAAGGCTTTGCTCTAAAAATCTTGTGTTGAATTTGTCTTATAAAAAGTTTTCTGCTAAAAAACGCATTTTTCAAAACTTCGAGACAAGCATAAACTTTGCATTATTTGAATATCGTTGTTTGCACATGGTTTACTTGTTTGACAGCGGAGAAATTCACACAACGAATATCCAGTGAACAAAAGCCCTCTTAGTGAGCAAAATCACTTCAAAAAGGATGACACTTCCATTGACAAATCTCCTATCAACTAGGGGGCATGGCATGTCACTATCCAGTTAACCTGGGGCAGTCCAGTCAAGATTTCAACAAATCTTTCAAAATCCATTTAACCTGGGGCAAGTCTCCCTCCCCATCACTTGGGGCATTCGAATGTCAAAGTCAAGGTTGTTCAGAATTTCCTTCATCACCTGCTGGAAGTTACGATCAACATCAAAAATTCCTTCATCACCTGCTGGAATTCAAGGTCGTTCAAAATTTCCTTCACCACCTGCTGGAAGTTACGATCAACATCAAAAATTCCTTCATCGCCTGCTGGAATTCAAGGTCGTTCAAAATTTCCTTCATCACCTGCTGGAAGTTACGATCAACATCAAAAATTCCTTCATCACCTGCTGGAATTCAAGGTCGTTCAAAATTTCCTTCATCACCTGCTGGAAGTTACGATCAACATCAAAAATTCCTTCATCACCTGCTGGAATTCAAGGTCGTTCAAAATTTCCTTCATCACCTGCTGGAAGTTACAACCACCGACAGAATAACGGACAATTGAAGCTCCTAAAAATTTGTTTCTCTCAAGAATGAAGACTCTCATCCTTGAAACCTCAGAAGATTGGTATACTCCCAATTTCTGACCCTTAACAGAATGAAGACTCTCATCCTTGAAACCTCAAAAGATTGGTATACTCCCAATTTCTGACCCTTAACAGAATGAAGACTCTCATCCTTGAAACCTCAGAAGATTGGTATACTCCCAATTTCTGACCCTTAATAGAATGAAGACTCTCATCATTGAAACCTTAGAAGATTGGTATACTCCCAATTTCTGACCCTTAACAGAATGAAGACTCTCATCCTTGAAACCTCAGAACATTGGTATACTCCCAATTTCTGACCCTTAACAGAATGAAGACTCTCATACTTGAAACCTCAGAAGATTGGTATACTCCCAATTTCTGACCCTTAACAGAATAAAGACTCTCATCCTTGAAACCTCAGAAGATTGGTATACTCCCAATTTCTGACCCTTAACAGAATGAAGACTCTCATCCTTGAAACCTCAGAAGATTGGTATACTCCCAATTTCTGACCCTTAACAAAATGAAGACTCTCATCCTTGAAACCTCAGAAGATTGGTATACTCCCAATTTCTGACCCTTAACAGAATGAAGACTCTCATCCTTGAAACCTCAGAAGATTGGTATACTCCCAATTTCTGACCCTTAACAGAATGAAGACTCTCATCCTTGAAACCTCAGAAGATTGGTATACTCCCAATTTTTGACCCTTAACATAATGAAGACTCTCATCCTTGAAACCTCAGAAGATTGGTATACTCCCAATTTCTGACCCTTAACAGAATGAAGACTCTCATCCTTGAAACCTCAGAAGATTGGTATACTCCCAATTTCTGACCCTTAACAGAATGAAGACTCTCATCCTTGAAACCTCAAAAGATTGGTATACTCCCAATTTCTGACCCTTAACAGAATGAAGACTCTCATCCTTGAAACCTCAGAAGATTGGTATACTCCCAATTTCTGACCCTTAACAGAATGAAGACTCTCATCCTTGAAACCTCAGAAGATTGGTATACTCCCAATTTCTGACCCTTAACAGAATGAAGACTCTCATCCTTGAAACCTCAGAAGATTTGTATACTCCCAATTTCTGACCCTTAACAGAATGAAGACTCTCATCCTTGAAACCTCAGAAGATTGGTATACTCCCAATTTCTGACCCTTAACAGAATGAAGACTCTCATCCTTGAAACCTCAAAAGATTGGTATACTCCCAATTTCTGACCCTTAACAAAATGAAGACTCTCATCCTTGAAACCTCAGAAGATTGGTATACTCCCAATTTCTAACCCTTAACAGAATGAAGACTCTCATCCTTGAAACCTCAGAAGATTGGTATACTCCCAATTTCTGACCCTTAACAGAATGAAGACTCTCATCCTTGAAACCTCAGAAGATTGGTATACTCCAAATTTCTGACCCTTAACAGAATGAAGACTCTCATCCTTGAAACCTCAGAAGATTGGTATACTCCCAATTTCTGACCCTTAACAGAATGAAGACTCTCATCCTTGAAACCTAAGAAGATTGGTATACTCCCAATTTCTGACCCTTAACAGAATGAAGACTCTCATCCTTGAAACCTCAGAAGATTGGTATACTCCCAATTTCTGACCCTTAACACAATGAAGACTCTCATCCTTGAAACCTCAGAAGATTGGTATACTCCCAATTTCTGACCCCCAACAGAATGAAGATTCTCATTCTCAAAGTGGTATATAACCTGAATTCCTGATATCCCCAATAGAATGAAGATTCTCATTCTCAAAGTGGTATATAACCTGAATTCCTGATATCCCCAACAGAATGAAGATTCTCATTCTCAAAGTGGTATATAACCTGAGTTCCTGATATCCCCAACAGAATGAAGATTCTCATTCTCAAAGTGGTATATAACCTGAATTCTTGATATCCCCAACAGAATGAAGATTCTCATTCTCAAAGTGGCAGATAACCCAAGCTCCTGATATTCTCGACAGAGTGAAGATTCTCATTCTTAAAGTGGCATACAACCTAAACCTGAACTTCTTCCAGACAGGAATAAGCTTTTTTCCAGAATCCTGAGTTTTACTCTTCAACAGGATAGCTACCTTTCAACAGTATGGTTATTCCCCACAGAATTCAAATTCCCCAAAGCAGAATGAAGACTCTCATTCTCAGTTCCTCACAGGATATTCAGATATTCCCCGGTGAAGATCTCCTCAAGACAGGAATCCCCAGTAGGTTGGCATACAACCCCAGTTCCTGATTCCCCAACGGTGGTCCTAGGACTTCTCATTTTCAACGATCAAAGATTCTTACAATCCCCTGCAGCAGTCAAAGATTCACTTTCCCCGGCAGTAGTCAAGATTCTATTATCTCCAGCTATCCAGGATTCATCTATCCTCAGCAAGATAGCTACTCAGCTTACATGCGCATTCATTACATTCATATGTTGCATTATGCATTTCATACATCATGACATTGCATACAACTAACGTTTTACCTTTTCCAGAAAAAGGTCAATCAAAAGATGGCTACCATCAACCTTTTCAAGTTCCAGATCAATACCTATAGTAAGCCAGGAAAACCATCTGTGGACGAGGGATTGAAGATCAATACCTGTAACGAGCCAGGAAAACTATCTTTCTTTCTCAGGTCAGAGATTAATACCTGAAACCAGACAGGACAAATATCTACTCGACCAACTCATGTTTATTCAACTTCAAGACTTCTGAAAACAGTTTACGGGTTCTCCAGATACAGATGTTAACCTATCGCTTGTTCATATCCAAGACTTCTGAAAACAGTTTATGGATTCTCCAAACATGGATGTCAATCTATTGCTTATTCAGACCCCCAGTTCAGAGATGTTCCAAACATGGATACCTTTCTGATACTCACCCACTCACCAACGACATACAGTTCAACAAACATTCTTGGATGGTGTGATCGGTGGAAATAGAACTGACTGTTTTTTAAGCTGGTTCGCGAAATGTCGCGGTAAGCAAGAGTCGCCACCGTCTTTTATGTTCTCCAATATGGAAAGGACAAAAGCACAGCAAAATTCCTTCTTTGAGAATGTTTCTTGGTTCGGGAGGTAGATTTATAGAAAGGGAAGGTGTGATCGGTGGATCTGGAACTGACTGTTTAACGCTGGTTCGCGAAATGTCGCGGAAGCAAGAGTCGCCACCGTCTTTTATTTTCTCCAAATGAAAAGGACAAAAGCACAGAAAAATTCCTTATAGAGATTGCTCTCGGTTCGGGAGGTAGATTATAGAAAGGGAAGGTGTTAGCACCCTTTCTATCCATGGTTATCCATGGGCTCTTAGATACTTGCTCACTTGTGTTTTCAAAAATGGTTTGTTTGCTTTTCAACTGTGGGTTTTAAAAAGTTTCTTTGAAAATTCCAGTTCGACTCTTGTATCAGTCCTCAAGAGTGTTTGAAAAGTTGCTTTCGAAAGCTTTTTGAAAATGTGTTGGTGTGAAAAGTATTTTGTTTTGGTTTTGAAATTTAGAGCAAGTATCTAGAGTCGTCTACCTACCCTAAGGAATTCGTATGTGTAAATGTCCTTTAAAGTAGTGCCATCCCACCATTGAGAGGTAGGTAGCACCACCGTTGGAGGTGTTCGGGTCAATTCGAGGTTCGGGACATGGTGATCACCAGAGCAATGGGAAGACACCTTAGAAGCTACCCTCATGCCAGGTTCCCGGATCATGAGGACTTACTAAGACATCCTCTACTCGACGATCACCTTTCGAGGCAAGGCAACAGTGAGGCGTACCCTAGGGGTGGTGTGTGCGATTTTTGTGTCGTTTTCATTTGCATTTATCTTGTCATGTCATTGGTGTTCTACGCTTGTTTTTATTTTTGTCCATACATTCTTTCATGCCATTTATTTAACAGTTAAAATTGCGGGAAAGTAAAAATTCTAAGCTATTACAAAAGGCGCGGGTCCACATCGCCAAAATTAAACCAGGACCCGATTTGACAGGAAAGATAAAGAAATTAAAGAAAAGTGCGAGAAAATTAAAAGGTTACATGGCCTTGGGAGAGATACATAAATATTTAAACGAAATAAAATAAATATGCGAATAAGAATTAAATCGAAACGAGGGCGTTGGACCCTTTTTGCAAAATTAACTAATAAGGAATTAATTAATTAAAAAGAAAGAAAGAACTTGTTTTTTGGTATTTTTTAGTATTTTAGGATTTAATATGAAAAAAGAATTAATTAAAATAAATACTAACCCTAATTCTAATGGCTTTTAATTTATTAAGAAAACATTGAATTTTAACCTAAATTAACCCTAATTTTTATATACAAATTTAATTATAAAAATAAATATTTAATTATTTAATTATTTATGAAAGAAAAAATAAAAAGGATGAAAAATTAATTAAACCCTAGTTCTATGTTTTTTAGATTTTTATTAAAAGAATTAAAATTACAACCTAATTTAAAACTAAATAATTATGTACAATTTATTTATTAAAACAAAAATATTTATTATATTTTCCTCTTTTCTGATTTTTTTTTTATTTTTAGGTGTTTTTTATATTTTGTGAAAATAAAAGATTAATTAAACAAATAATAATTAAAAGCAAATAGAAAATAAAATAAAAAATATTATGGCAAACCTAGGGGGGTTGTAGTCCCCAACATGGAGGTATAACCCAAGTAATTCAGGCCCATCAACCTTGGTCCGTTTGACTTTCTCCAGGGAGTATGTTGGCGCGTTGACTGGGACTACCATGTGCCTTGGATCTGGACCTTTGATTTGATGCAACTGGACAGGTGGATGTTGATTTTTTGAGGATGTACAATGGACCACAACATTATGCCTGCACATGAATATCATTTGAAAAAAATTATATGGAAAGGGTGGGGACCTGGGATCGAACCCAGGTCCTGAACATCACCAGTCTTATGCCTTGCCAATCGTGCTGAATGCGCGTGTTGTATAATAAAGAACAAACAAATATTTTAAGAACAACAACACGCGTTAGTACTTTTTAGCGCGAAATTTTAAAAGGACCAATCATCGCTGGCCAACACATCGTCTTCTTCATTGATTTTATTTTCCTGAAAATACAAAGAAACAGGCAACGGTTTTGTTAGCGTTCTCCTAGGCCATCTATGGAAAAATAACGATTAGCCATTAGGTGCTCATAAATTGAGCGCGAGTACAGGTTCATGATCGTCTGAGTGTGCTGAAGTGAATGGTCTAATTCTCATGCTCCAATTTTTCCTTGTTTTAAAATCCCTAATTTGGAATCCTGTAAACCCTAAAAATTGACAATGGTGAAATCGTATATAGCTTGCAAAAATTCAATCAAACACATGGGTTAGCTTCAGAATTGCATAAGGAGTATGAATCAATGAACAAAATGTCATGAGGATGCCTGTAAATCAAAACACGAATATGCATTTTTCATGAAATATTTTAAGTTCTGTATACCGATTCTTGAGGTTTTGATAAATGTTTTTGATTGGGAATCGTTCAGTGAAGCTTCAGCAAGCTAATGAAACAAAAATCGTGCCTTGAATCGCCCTAGAATGAGGTTTTCAGTTTTGAGTTTCTTGCAAAAAAATTCAAGTTTGATAATGGGGTTTTGCGCAGCTTTTTTGGTCCAAAGCATTAGGGTTGTGTTCTATGCTTATGTAGGAATGAATTAGGTTAAGAATTCTGATCAGAATTTCTTGCATTCATAGCTTTTGAGATTTGATTTTCAAGCATTATTTTTCAATCTTTTTCCATGTGTTTTTGCTCTCAATCATATCAATTCTCTCCAAATCTTTCCATATTGGATCATGCACGAGTTATTGAGTGGATTTCATGCAAAAAAGGATTGTAAAACTTAGGTTAAATATTTTCCAAGTATTTAATTTGATTTAAATGAATTATTATAAATAAAAATTCAAATAAATAAATAAAAAATGAAGAAATACTTCCCTTTGGGCCAAGTGGTCGTGCACATGCCATGTATGATGAATTATGGAAGAAACATGGGCCCATTAGCAATTTTAGGTCATTTGAATCAATGTTGACTTTTCAAAATATCCAAAAATTTCCCAACTTCCACAAGGCATAACTTGCTCAATTTTTAAGCTTTTCTCATGTTCTTGGACATTTTGGAAAGTTCTTTGAGTCCGCTAACCAATGCCTTTGGTCCCATGTCATTTTGATTTACCAATCTCAAGTTATGGCCTTTGACTTAAAGTCCCTTTTTGTTGACTTTTGAAAATGACCTATAATGTTGAAATTGATAACTTTTTGTGAGAGAATTTCTTGGACTTGAAGTATGAAGATTAGTTGTAGGAAATGTCTTTCTCTTCAAAATGAGCTTTGGATGGAATTTTTCTGATAATCCATGTGAAAGTTATGCCTTGGTCAATTTACAGTTGACTTTTTCAACTGTCCAAATAAGGAAACTTTTGCATTTTGATGATTTTTGAACCAAGCTTTGAGAATCATGATCAAGCATTGATCAAATGATGTTTGTGGCTTCAAAATGATATGTTGACCAAAAATTTGAACTTTTGACTGTCAAATGACCATTTTGCCCCTATAGTTGACTGTAGTGCAATTAGGGTTTCTGACTATGCAATTTTGTGCTGAAAGCCTTGAAACTTGATATGAGGATGCTTGACCATATTTGTAGGCATGTGAGACTTGATTGGACCTTTGGAAACTTCATTTTCTTGATCAGAATCAAAACCTTAATTTTGACTGCTTAGGAGGCCCTTGCACTGTGCAACCCTTGGGGAATTTTGAAGCTTGACTTGGCAAATCTTTGAAGAATATGGGAGGGCAAATTTTGGGGTACAACAGTTGCCCATGTTCAATATTCTTAGACCTGAGGATGCAGATTGGCTGATGTGCCTTTCGTAATCCGAGGGTGGAAGATGATTGAACACTAGAGTGCCCAGAAATTTGCGCTCACATAGTTGCAGTGATGGTGGAAATGGGCTTACAGATGCCATTTAGAGGTTGATGAATAGGATGATGGGCTTATATATGCCATCTGGGTGTTGATCGCGTAAGAGATTCCTTAGCGAGAACCTGCATACCTGCAAAAGAAAAATGAGTACCTGACATGTTGCAGGAGCTGATTTTCAGATGCTCGGTATAGATGTGTTGACTGGTTACAGGAGCTGAGTCTGGAGCTTCACAAGATGATGAATGAACCAGGGGTGGTTACTACCTTAGCATGAACGGTAAGAGAACCTTGGGTGACTTTAACCTCAACAATGCTCGTTGAGAAAATCTTGGTGGGAATTACCATTTTCGCAGTATCGGGAAAAGAACCAATAGGCAATTATAATCTCAAAAGCAAACATTGAAAAAACCTGGGTTGGAATTATCATCTCACGCACCGTCGGGGAGAGAACCAATAGGAAATTATAACCTAAAATGGAATTATCATCTCACGTACCGTCGGGGAGAGAACCATAGGAAATTATAACCTAAAATGGAAATTATCATCTCACGCACCGTCGGGGAGAGAACCATAGGAAATTATAACCTAAAAGGGAATTACATCTCACGCACCGTCGGGGAGAGAATCACAGGAAATCATAACCTGAAAGGGAATTACATCTCACGCACCGTCGGGGAGAGAACCATAGGAAACTATAACCTGAAAGGGAAATACATCTCACGCACCGTCGTGGAGAGAACCACAGGAAATTATAACCTGAAAGGGAATTACATCTCACGCACCGTCGGGGAGAGAACCATAGGAAATTATAACCTGAAAGGGAATTACATCTCACGCACCGTCGGGGAGAGAACCACAGGAAATTATAACCTGAAAGGGAATTACATCTCACGCACCGTCGGGGAGAGAACCATAGGAAATTATAACCTGAAAGGGAATTACATCTCACGCACCGTCGGGGAGAGAACCATAGGAAATTATAACCTGAAAGGGAATTACATCTCACGCACCGTCGGGGAGAGAACCATAGGAAATTATAACCTGAAAGGGAATTACATCTCACGCACCGTCGGCGAGAGAACCATAGGAAATTATAACCTGAAAGGGAATTACATCTCACGCACCGTCGGGGAGAGAACCACAGGAAATTATAACCTGAAAGGGAATTACATCTCACGCACCGTCGGGGAGAGAACCACAGGAAATCATAACCTGAAAGGGAATTACATCTCACGCACCGTCGGGGAGAGAACCATAGGAAATTATAACCTGAAAGGGAATTACATCTCACGCACCGTCGGGGAGAGAACCACAGGAATCATAACCTGAAAGGGAATTACATCTCACGCACCGTCGGGGAGAGAACCACAGGAAATTATAACCTGAAAGGGAATTACATCTCACGCACCGTCGGGGAGAGAACCATAGGAAATTATAACCTGAAAGGGAAATACATCTCACGCACCGTCGGGGAGAGAACCACAGGAAATTATAATCTCAAAGAAAAACCTAATAACTTCTACTGAGTCTTCATCAGAAAAATCTGTTGGGAGTCGATTTAGCTGGACTAGAGAAGGCCTTGGACTGGATAAGAAATCTTTGGAGTTGATTAACTGAACCGGTCTAGGTCTTGAAAGATGATTGAGAATTTAACTGCATCTTTCCTGAAAGGTAAAGGTCAGTCATATGCAATGCATGATATGAACCAAGCAATTATGTTCTCAACATAAATGAGATTTGTAGGATATGATGCGTCTATGCATGCTATAATGATGTATGTGATGTTTAGAAATGTATATTTTCGTCTAGGAAAGTAAATCCTTGACGGGTGCCGGGAAGTCACTCCTGGGCTGATGCTGAAGAATAAATTTTGCTTCCGCTGGGGATGATAACTGCAAGAATACCGGTAGGAGAAGATGACTCCGTTGGGGAATAAACTTGGCGAATGGAATGCTCTGCGGGGAGAAAAAATACTCTAGCGATCATGCTGGGGAGCAATACTCTGTGGGGATAGAGATGCTTTGCTGAATTGTTGATAATAGCTTGCTGGGGATACCCTTGTTGTATTGGAAGTGTTAATAGACTTCGCTGGGGATAAGCTTACTGCTTGGGGGAGATGAATTCCAACTTTCCTGGGGAAACTGGATTGGACTTTCCTGGGGAAGTTTTGATATGCTGGGGAAGTGATTCCTTTGAATGTTGATATGCCGCCGGGGAACAATCTTTAGTCCAAGACTGCCGGGGATGCTTTGTTTAAGAATACCTGTATGCTACTGGGGAATGTTGAGATCTGCTGGTAGGATACTCAATTTCCTTAAGGCCTGATAACTCTGCTTGCGGAAGAATGCACTGACTGCTGACTTACTCTCTGGGGAATTAAGATGTACTGGTCATGTTCTTTAGCTGAACCTGCTTTGGTACCTTGGAGGACAAAGCAATTGGATTGCTTGGACAACCCATTATTGCCCCTGTTTCTGAGGTGGGGGAGGCAGACCTGTGAGGTGCTGATAGTTGTTGATGGACCAACCTTCTTCTGGTAGGCAGGTGACAAGATGACAGGACATAGTCGTACGCTTTGATCCCTAACTTTTACCTGGACCGCCCTTTCGGGTTTTCAGTCCACCGGGATACCCATTTTTGCCTAAGCCGCCTTTTCAGGTTTCCGACTTGCCGGGTGTACATATTTTTCCATTTTCATCCCTTATTTTTGCCCGAACCCTTTTGGTTCGCCGGGAAGCCCAAATTTTTGCCTAGGTATGTCAACCTAGCGGGACTTTGATTATGCGTAGTATCTTTTCGACTATGTCCATGTTCTCAGAATGTAGGGAGTTGCCCCTGTTAACAGTGTTTTGTCATGCCACCAGAAGATGTCTAACCGCGCAAGATTCGTTGTTGGAGATGCCCCAAACGACTCAGGCGGAGATTTGGCCCAGGCTATTTTTTTTTTTTTGCCTTTGAGAGATTCTCCGAATCTTGATTGGATTGCCCCAGATAATGGACCATGATCATGCCATGCCCCTTGATTGGAGGTACTTCTGTTCATTAGGCATTCGTCGTGCGAATTTTCCTGCTGTTCAAACAAAAAGTCATATGCAAACAAAGTTTATGTTAAAAATGCAAAGCCTATGTCTGTCTTGAAGATTTTGAAAATGCATTCTTTTTTCATAAAACAAATGAATGTTTGTAAAATGCGATGTCAACTCCGTATTTACCGTAGGCCTTCAGGAGTCAGGATACCTTTCGTAACAGTATGCTTTCGAACTAACCCATGCTTCAGCTAGGACTTTTAAGGGTTATAACGTGGCCTGGTTCACGGTTTAAGAAACAAAGGATAAAGGCTCAAATTTTATTTATACCCACCCGCTCTTCGTGATGTTCTCCAAACCTAAACTCAGTTGATCGTGCGTTAGACCTTGTTTTGAGTCTTTGTTCTGATTTTCCGGTGATGGTTCGGATATTGATAACTTATTTTGAATGGGCAGTCATTTCCTTTTCGTTATTGTTGAGGGTTTGTATGACCTCTTTCTTTTTGACTTGATTATCCCTATTTTTTGCCTGAACTGTTCTTTTGTGATTACAGTCAGCGGGATGCCCCTGTTTTGTAAGTCTCCTTCATAGGTTTTGACTTAATGGGCTTTTTTATTTTTTGAGATAATGACTGCCTTTCTTTATTGATTATTCGGAACCATCACTATCCTTCTTTGTTTTGTAAGGACCTCTTTGGTGCCATTTGTTATGCACTTGGATCAACTGAGAGACTACCCTGCCCCAGGTTATGATTAAGGGTTTTGAATTTCGAAAAGAAAAACTCCTACTTCTTTGGCTCAGAGGGTTTGACGAGGGATTATCATCCTTATAACTCCAGTGTTTAGGGATTGAAACAATTCCTATACCTCATCAGCGAGGTCTGTTCGAAAGCATACTGTAGATTATGGTATCGTTTTCGTCATCCTCCCTCAAGAGGCTTAGAATTATTAATTGAGAGTTGACATCAGAAAAAATATGAAAATAATTTGCATTTAGTGAATACAAATATATTGTTTTAGAACAGACATATGCGATGCATTAATGAAATAACAATGTTAATCATGAGTAAATGTTTGAACAGAAGAGAACTGCAACTTGAACATTCGAATGAACAAAACTTTCTCAATCTTAGCCATGTTTTGGCAAGGGAGCAGTGATCACGTGGGGAGTCTTGGGCACTTTAAACTGAATCTCTCCAGCGTCGATCATGTCTTGGATCTTATTTTTCAAGCTCCAACAATCATCTGTGGTATGCTCCGGGCTGTCAGAGTGATAAGCGCAGCGGGCGTTGGGGTTGTACTTCGGTGACGTTGTATTTTGGTTCTTCGTTGCTTCTTTTAGAGTTACCAGCTTGGTCTCCAGCAACTGTGGCAATATCTGGGATAAGGTCATGCTGAGCCGAGTGAACTGCCTCCTCTCGCTCTTTTGTTGGTTGTGATGTTGAATTTGTGACACTGGAGCTATCTGAGGAGCTCTCTCTTTGCCTCTTTGTCTCAAAGATGGTCGAACGATGACTGGCTTTTTACCCTTAGACTTTTGCCCCGGTTGGTTACCCTGAAGCAGTTGGTTGACGAGAAACCAGAGCTCATCTTGTCTTTGAGCTAACCCTTGAATAACAGTCACCTGTCCCAGCATCTGGACCTTCAATGCATCCACTTCAGCTTGTAGGTGTTTCAGCCTTTCATCCTCAGCACTGTTCCTGACAAAAGTCTCCATGAGAAGTGTCTTTAGCTCCTCCTGCCCCTTGGATAGATTCAGGAGGGTTTCCTCGAACCGAGTTTCTTGGGCAAGAAGGTCCTGGTTATCTGGTTGGAAGGCCATTGCTGAAATAAACAGCGAGAAAGGTAAGTGACCTGCAACAAAGATACCTGTTATGTAATGATGAGTATGACATGCATGTAATGTTTTCAAGGACCTCGCGGGGTAAACAAGAAAATTGGTTAGAATTTGGGTCCGGTAGCTTGATTGAAGGAACTTCATATTTGTTGAGGGTCTTTCTTCCAAGGGTCAAAGGCTCACCATATCAAGTGGGTCATAGCCCCTGACTCAAGTCATCAACCTTATTTTGCTTTCCAAACAACCTTGGCTAGGGGAACCTTCTTCAGGAGTCAAAGCTCACCATATCAAGTGGGTCATAGCCTCTGACTTTAGTCATCATGTCTGGTTTTGATTTCCAAACAACCTTGGTTAAGGGAACCTTCTTCAAGAGTCAAAGCTCACCATATCAAGTGGGTCATAGCCTCTGACTTTAGTCATCATGTCTGGTTTTGATTTCTAAACAACCTTGGTTAAGGGAACCTTCTTCAAGAGTCAGAGCTCACCATATCAAGTGGGTCATAGCCTCTGACTTTAGTCATCATGTCTGGTTTTGATTTCCAAACAACCTTGGTTAAGGGAACCTTCTTCAAGAGTCAGAGCTCACCATATCAAGTGGGTCATAGCCCCTGACGACCTTGGCTAGAGGAAAATAAATCCTCTTTGCCCCTTGCTGGGATAGTTGATTCACCCTGACCTGCATCACAAGCCCTTGAGATCCTTGAAGTGGGTTAGGATGTATGCAATGGTATGATGCTATGCTATGCATGGGGTAATGTAGGTAACCCTGTTACGAGTCCTAATTACGGACCGCAAATCAAAACCTGCAAGAAACCCAAGTAAAACCTGTCATGAGTCCCAATTAAGGACTATGAACAAAACCTGCAAGAAACTTAGTAAGCCTTGTCCTGAGTCCCAATTAAGGACTAAAGCAAACCCTGCAAGAAACTCGGTAAACCTTGTTATGAGTCCCAGTTAAGGACTATAAACAAAACCTGCAAGTAGTTCAAATGTCAGATAACAAGCATGCAAATAGTCAAGTTGGAAGGCACACAAGTCACACAAGAGAAGTCCTTAGAGTTTAGGCCAGCATGGGGTCTGGGTATTACCCTCTTGAAGTTGGTGGGCTCAACCTGTCCTATCAAAAGTAACCGGGTTCTTAGAGGATCCCAATATCATTGACTACCCTCAATCGGTCATAACTCCAGCATCGCAATCTTTTCTTGCGGCCAGAACCATCACGAGAGTTTAGCCTCAATGGGCGTAGCATACTGCTACTGTTCTAATGGCCAAGTTGGGTCAATTAAGGTTCTAAGGTTGTTGGTGCTTAATGACTCCTTAGAAGACCCATATTCTCCTCATTGCGATACAAGGGATATCGGTACAGACCAAGGTGCCACACCAACGTAGCCACTGCTTCACCTGTGTCGGTCTACGCCGGACAGGTCCCTCACAACTTATGCTACCTAAACAGGGTATCCCCAGATCCGGGTTAGGATCTATGTAACTCCGATGCAACCCACAATAATAAAGCAAGCAAGGAAAGCAATTGAAAACACAGTGATCTTAGTCCTAAGGTACACCTCACTTTAAGTTTTGTCCCCAGCAGAGTCGCCAGTTCTGTGATCGGTGGATCTGGAACTGACTGTTTAACGCTGGTTCGTGAAATGTCGCGGAAGCAAGAGTCGCCACCGTCTTTTATTTTCTCCAAATGGAAAGGACAAAAGCACAGAAAAATTCCTTATAGAGATTGCTCTCGGTTCGGGAGGTAGATTATAGAAAGGGAAGGTGTTAGCACCCTTTCTATCCATGGTTATCCATGGGCTCTTAGATACTTGCTCACTTGTGTTTTCAAAAATGGTTTGTTTGCTTTTCAATTGTGGGTTTTAAAAAGTTTCTTTGAAAATTCCAGTTTGACTCTTGTATCAGTCCTCAAGAGTGTTTGAAAAGTTGCTTTCGAAAGCTTTTTGAAAATGTGTTGGTGTGAAAAGTATTTTGTTTTGGTTTTGAAATTTAGAGCAAGTATCTAGAGTCGTCTACCTACCCTAAGGAATTCGTCTGTGTAAATGTCCTTTAAAGTAGTGCCATCCCACCATTGAGAGGTAGGTAGCACCACCGTTGGAGGTGTTCGGGTCAATTCGAGGTTCGGGACATGGTGATCACCAGAGCAATGGGAAGACACCTTAGAAGCTACCCTCATGCCAGGTTCCTGGATCATGAGGACTTACTAAGACATCCTCTACTCGACGATCACCTTTCGAGGCAAGGCAACAGTGAGGCGTACCCTAGGGGTGGTGTGTGCGATTTGTGTGTCGTTTTCATTTGCATTTATCTTGTCATGTCATTGGTGTTCTACGCTTGTTTTTATTTTTGTCCATACATTCTTTCATGCCATTTATTTAACAGTTAAAATTGCGGGAAAGTAAAAATTCTAAGCTATTACAAAAGGCGCGGGTCCACATCGCCAAAATTAAACCAGGACCCGATTTGACAGGAAAGATAAAGAAAGTAAAGAAAAGTGCGAGAAAATTAAAAGGTTACATGGCCTTGGGAGAGATACATAAATATTTAAACGAAATAAAATAAATATGCGAATAAGAATTAAATCGAAACGAGGGCGTTGGACCCTTTTTGCAAAATTAACTAATAAGGAATTAATTAATTAAAAAGAAAGAAAGAACTTGTTTTTTGGTATTTTTTAGTATTTTAGGATTTAATATGAAAAAAGAATTAATTAAAATAAATACTAACCCTAATTCTAATGACTTTTAATTTATTAAGAAAACATTGAATTTTAACCTAAATTAACCCTAATTTTTATATACAAATTTAATTATAAAAATAAATATTTAATTATTTAATTATTTATGAAAGAAAAAATAAAAAGGATGAAAAATTAATTAAACCCTAGTTCTATGTTTTTTAGATTTTTATTAAAAGAATTAAAATTACAACCTAATTTAAAACTAAATAATTATATACAATTTATTTATTAAAACAAAAATATTTATTATATTTTCCTCTTTTCTGATTTTTTTTATTTTTAGGTGTTTTTTATATTTTGTGAAAATAATAGATTAATTAAACAAATAATAATTAAAAGCAAATAGAAAATAAAATAAAAAATATTATGGCAAACCTAGGGGGGTTGTAGTCCCCAACATGGAGGTATAACCCAAGTAATTCAGGCCCATCAACCTTGGTCCGTTTGACTTTCTCCAGGGAGTATGCTGGCGCGTTGACTGGGACTACCATGTGCCTTGGATCTGGACCTTTGATTTGATGCAACTGGACAGGTGGATGTTGATTTTTTGAGGATGTACAATGGACCACAACATTATGCCTGCACATGAATATCATTTGAAAAAAATTATATGGAAAGGGTGGGGACCTGGGATCAAACCCAGGTCCTGAACATCACCAGTCTTATGCCTTGCCAATCGTGCTGAATGTGCGTGTTGTATAATAAAGAACAAACAAATATTTTAAGAACAACAACACGCGTTAGTACTTTTTAGCGCGAAATTTTAAAAGGACCAATCATCGCTGGCCAACACATCGTCTTCTTCATTGATTTTATTTTCCTGAAAATACAAAGAAACAGGCAACGGTTTTGTTAGCGTTCTCCTAGGCTATCTATGGAAAAATAGCGATTAGCCATTAGGTGCTCATAAATTGAGCGCGAGTACAGGTTCATGATCGTCTGAGTGTGCTGAAGTGAATGGTCTAATTCTCATGCTCCAATTTTTCCTTGTTTTAAAATCCCTAATTTGGAATCCTGTAAACCCTAAAAATTGACAATGGTGAAATCGTATATAGCTTGCAAAAATTCAATCAAACACATGGGTTAGCTTCAGAATTGCATAAGGAGTATGAATCAATGAACAAAATGTCATGAGGATGCCTGTAAATCAAAACACGAATATGCATTTTTCATGAAATATTTTAAGTTCTGTATACCGATTCTTGAGGTTTTGATGAATGTTTTTGATTGGGAATCGTTCAGTGAAGCTTCAGCAAGCTAATGAAACAAAAATCGTGCCTTGAATCGCCCTAGAATGAGGTTTTCAGTTTTGAGTTTCTTGCAAAAAAATTCAAGTTTGATAATGGGGTTTTGCGCATCTTTTTTGGTCCAAAGCATTAGGGTTGTGTTCTATGCTTATGTAGGAATGAATTAGGTTAAGAATTCTGATCAGAATCTCTTGCATTCATAGCTTTTGAGATTTGATTTTCAAGCATTATTTTTCAATCTTTTTCCATGTGTTTTTGCTCTCAATCATATCAATTCTCTCCAAATCTTTCCATATTGGATCATGCACGAGTTATTGAGTGGATTTCATGCAAAAAAGGATTGTAAAACTTAGGTTAAATATTTTCCATGTATTTAATTTGATTTAAATGAATTATTATAAATAAAAATTCAAATAAATAAATAAAAAATGAAGAAATACTTCCCTTTGGGCCAAGTGGTCGTGCACATGCCATGGATGATGAATTATGGAAGAAAAATGGGCCCATTAGCACTTTTAGGTCATTTGAATCAATGTTGACTTTTCAAAATATCCAAAACTTTCCCAACTTCCACAAGGCATAACTTGCTCAATTTTTAAGCTTTTCTCATGTTCTTGGACATTTTGGAAAGGTCTTTGAGTCCTCTAACCAATGCCTTTGGTCCCATATCATTTTGGATTTACCAATCTCAAGTTATGGCCTTTGACTTAAAGTCCCTTTTTGTTGACTTTTGAAAATGACCTATAATGTTGAAATTGATAACTTTTTGTGAGAGCATTTCTTGGACTTGAAGTATGAAGATGAGTTGTAGTAAATGTCTTTCTCTTCAAAATGAGCTTTGGATGGAATTTTTCTGATAATCCATGTGAAAGTTATGCCTTGGTCAATTTACAGTTGACTTTTTCAGCTGTCCAAATAAGGAAACTTTTGCATTTTGATGATTTTTGAACCAAGCTTTGAGAATCATGATCAAGCATTGATCAAATGATGTTTGTGGCTTCAAAATTATATATTGACCAACAATTTGAACTTTTGACTGTCAAATGACCATTTTGCCCCTACAGTTGACTGTAGTGCAATTAGGGTTTCTGACTATGCAATTTTGTGCTGAAAGCCTTGAAACTTGATATGAGGATGCTTGACCATATTTGTAGGCATGTGAGACTTGATTGGACCTTTGGAAACTTCATTTTCTTGATCAGAATCAAAACCTTAATTTTGACTGCTTAGGAGGCCCTTGCACTGTGCAACCCTTGGGGAATTTTGAAGCTTGACTTGGCAAATCTTTGAAGAATATGGGAGGGCAAATTTTGGGGTACAACAGAAGGTGTTAGCACCCTTTCTATCTGTGGTTATCCACGGGCTCTTAGGTACTTGCTCTTATGTTTTTAAAATTGTTTGCTTTTCAAGTGTGTGTGGGTTTTGAAAAAGTTTCGTTTGAAAAATTTCTAAGTAACTCTTGTATCAGTCCTCAAGAGTGTATGAAAAATTTGTTTGAAAGCTTTTAGAAAGTGTAGGTGTGAAAAGTATTTGTTTGTTTAAAAGAGCAAGTACCCAGGAGAATCTACCTACTCTAAGGAATTAGGCTGTGTAAGAGTCCTTTAGATAGTGCTATCCCACCATTGAGCGGTAGGTAGCACCGTCGTTGGAGGTATTCAGTTCAATTCGATTATTAGGGACAGTGTGGTCACCGAAGCAATGGTGGGACACCTTAGTGGTAACCCTAATGTCCTAGATCCTTTTTATCCGAGGCAACTGTTTCGAGGAAACTGGATCTTTTGGACAAAAGGGCGACCTCTAAGACACCCTATACTTGATGACCACATTCGAGGCAACCAGTGAAGCGTACCCTAAGAGTGGCATGTGCATGTGTGTCGTTTCATGTTAATGTTTATTTTGTACATGTTATTTGTGAGCTACGGATTGATTTTATTTGCCATACATTCTTTCATGCATTTTTAACAGTTAGGAGTGCGGAAAATAAATTGCGGGAAGATAAATCTAGCTATTACAAGGCGCGGGTCTATACATCGCCAAAAACAAAAACCCGTTTTGGAAAATAAAGTGCGAGAAAATAAAGCAATAAAGGAGGTCCTAATTAACCATTACATACTCTGTACAAATACATAAATATAATCAAAATAAATAAATACGCGCGAATAGAAATTTAATCGAGAACGTCCTTAGGGTGTTGACCCTTTTGAGAAAGAAATTAAGTTTTGTCCTTTTTTGCAATTTAATTAAAATATTAAACCTAATACTAATTAATTATTTAATTAAAGAAAAAAATGTTTTTTTTGTGTTTTTTATATTTTTAATGAAAATAAAATAAAAAAGGAAATTAAAAGTTGAAAGTGAAAGACCTAATTCTAAATTACTTTTACTTATTAAAAAAAATGTTAAAATTGTTCTAATTACACAACTAATTAATTAATATTAGAATTTATTTACAAAATAAGTTAATAAATAATAAAATTCTTTTTTTTGAATTTTTTGGGAAAAATTAGTTTGTTAGGTTAATTAACAATAATGATAATAAAAAAAAGAAATTATAAGGAAAAGAAAAATAAAAAAAGTAACAAAACCATGGGGGATTTGTGCCTTTTTTGGAGGTGTTGATTGCAGTTTTTGGCCCACTAAGCTCAGGCCCGTTGACTTTCTGGATTCAGGTGCGTATGGTTGACTGAAGAACATGGTGCTCCTTCTTCCCTGGCCTTTGGATTGTTGATTTGGGACACTTGGCGCGCTGATTGCTTGAGATGTATGGTAGACTTTTTCTGGAACGCTGCATGGGAACCTGTGAAGAAAAATAATAACAATGTTTGGGGGACCTGGGAATCGAACCCAGGTCCCAGAGGTCATATGCATGCGCGCTCCCCACTCAGCCAATTGCTTCAATTCGTTATAATAAGAGATAAATAATATTATATGTAATAAAAATCAAATATCCTGGAAATAAAAAAAAAAGCGCGTGTTGAGTTTGAACGGGCCAGTGAGGTGAAGACACATCATCGTCTTCTTCAACAATTTGCTGGTTATTTACCTGCAGATTTTTATCCGCAGGTAGTTTCGTAGGTTACTTCGAAAATCATCCCTAGGCTATGAAAATCCATTTCAAGACCATAGTTGATCTCGTCTCCACCTCCTGAATCCATCCATGCTTATGATTTGTCCTGATTGTGCCTGGAAACAAAATGCCTAAAAGCAAACAATACAAACCCTAGACGCGGGTATCACCATATGAGGCTTAAAAATGAAATCAAATATTACAGTTATGTTGGAAATCAAGCAAGCAATATGATTATGCCCATATCTTTGAGAAAAAAAATGCAAGAATGGAGAGTATGGATATCGTGTACAGGGGTGAGTTTGAGACAACTTACAGCGCTTGGTAGTGGACCTTAGGACGCGTTTGTGGTTGCTTTGGCTTCAGGGAGTGGCAATGAAGAAGACTACGTGCTTCTTTTGATCTCAAAGTGCCTGCAACCTTGTTCTAGAACTCTCACTTTTTGGACAATTTTGAGTTTTGGTTCTGGCCGTTTCTGCTCTCTCTAGGTCGTCAATACTGTATGGCTTGCTTGCATATGTATGTGTCAATGGAATTAAGTGACATTTAGGAGCCTTAAACTTGTGCCATTATGTTTTGGATTTTGTTTGACCACCATTGAAGAACATTCCTTTCTTGGTCCAACAACCATGATTTTGTGTACAAAAATAGCTTGCACGAATTTGGCAGCTAGAAAATGCTTCATGAAGGCTATTCAAACCACAAGATACCATTTAATTAAATTTTTTAGATTTATTCGAATTATTATGGATTTAAAATGAATTAAATCCATAAAAATTAAATAAAAATGAAAAAATAAATATTTGGTCTTGAGATTAATCATGGGATACGTGGGTGGCATGACAAGGCTGAATCAAGTGGAAGAAAGTGGGCCCTTTTGTCAAAAATTGAAGTTTTAAGGATAGTTGACTTTTGCCATTTCATGAAAACTTCCCAACTTCTCCAATGCATATCTTGCTCAATTTTGATCATATGAACATGTTCTTGGACATTTTGGAAAGGTCTTGAAGTCATCTAACCAATGCCTTTGGTCCCATGTCATTTTGATTTACCAATCTCAAGTTATGGTCTTTGACTTAAAATGCCTTTTTGTTGACTTTTGAAAATGACCTATAATGTTGAAATTGATAACTTTTTGTGAGATAATTTCTTGGATTTGGAATGTGAAGATGAGTTGTAGGAAATGTTATCCCCTTCAAAATGAGCATTGGATGGGATTTTTCTGATGAACCATGAAAAAGTTATGCCTTGGTCAAGTTACAGTTGACTTTTTCAACTGTCCAAGAATGGAAACTTTTGCATCTTGATGATTTTTGAGCCATGCTTGTAGAATCATGATCAAGACTTGATCAAATGATGATTGTGGCATCAAAATAAGATGTTGACCAAAATTTTTGACTTTTGAGTGCCAAATGACCATTTTGCCCCTGTAGTTGACTGTGAAGCAATTAGGATTTTTGACTGTGCAACTTGATGCTGTGAGTCTTGAAACTTGGCAGTAGATGATTGACAATGTTTATAGGCATGTGGGACTTGATTGAGCCCTTGAAAACCTCAACTTCCTTGCAAGAACCAAAACCCTAATTTGACTGGCTTATGAGGGTGTTTGAACTGTGCAACCCTTGAGTGGATTTGTGAAAATTGAGATGATGCTTGTCAAAACTTTGAAGAATATGGGAGGGCAAATTTTGGGGTACAACAGTTGCCCCTGTTCAATCTTCTTAGACCTGAGGATGTAGATTGGCTTGTGTGCCTTTCGTGATCCGAAGGTGGAAGATGATTGAACACTAGAGTGCCCAGAAATTTGCACTCGCATAGTAGAGTATCATCAATGTGATGGTGGGAATGGGATTATAGATGTCATTTGGAGAGGTGGTGGATAGGAGGATGGGCTTATAGATGCCATCTGGAAGATGTAACAGAACCTTGTCGGGAATGGGCTTATAGATGCCATTTGGAACTGTAATGGATAGTTGTGGAGATGGGCTTAAAGATGCCATCGGGGGGTCGATCGCGTAAGAGATTCCTTAGCGAGAACTTGCGTACTTGAGAAAGAAAGATGGTTTCCTGGCCTGTTACAGGGGTTGATCTTCAAACTCTTCATGCAGATATGCCCTGGCTAGATACAGGTATCGAATCTTCAAACTCTTCAGATATGCCCTGGCTAGATATAGGAATCGAATATGGAATTAGTCATCTACAGATATGCCCTGGCTGGATACAGGTATCGAATCTTCAAACTCTTCAGATATGCCCTGGCTAGATACAGGAATCGAATCTGGAATTAGTCATCTACAAATATGCCCTGGCTGGATACAGGTATCGAATCTTCAAACTCTTCAGATATGCCCTGGCTAGATACAGGAATCGAATATGGAATTAGTCATCTACAGATATGCCCTGGCTGGATACAGGTATCGAATCTTCAAACTCTTCAGATATGCCCTGGCTAGATACAGGAATCGAATCTGGAATTAGTCATCTACAGATATGCCCTGGCTGGATACAGGTATTGAATCTTCAAACTCTTCAGATATGCCCTGGCTAGATACAGGAATCGAATCTGGAATTAGTCGTCTACAGATTTTCCCTGGCTGGATACAGGAATCGAATCTAGAATTGCGACAGTTGATAGTAATTATCTTTGGATTGACCTTTTTCCTGAAAAGGCAAAACATCAGTTGTATGCAATGTCATGATGTATGAAATGCATGATGTCATGATGTTCTCAAGAATAAATGAGATTGTGTGTTTATGATGCGTATATGCACGCGCCATGGTGTATGATAATGTAATGTTTATGAATGTATTTTCGTCTAGGAAAATAAATCCTTGACGAATGCCGGGAAGTTGAATCCTAGGCTGATGCTAAAGATTAGAGTTCTTCGTTTCCGCTGGGGATGTTGATTGTAAGAATAAACCGGTTAGGAGAAGATGACTCCATTGAGGAATACACTTGTTGAAGAGATTACTCTGCGGGGAATTACTTTGTGGGAAGAGATACTTCGCTGAGGTTTGATGATAACTCCGTTGGGGATACCGTTGATAAGTTTATATTGGGGAATTGATGAACTCCGCTGGGGGGATAGGAAGAACTTCGCCGAAGACGATCTTTCCATGGTAATTAGCTGAGGATAAACCAGTTATAAGCTCTGGTGGGGAATAACCTTTGAATAAAGCCGGGGAGAGACGTTGGTACTCCGCAGGGGATAAGCTTCCAGAATATACTGGGGATAAGCTTCCAGAATCTACTGGGGAGATTGATTCAACTCTCCTGGGGAAACCTTTAGACTATACTGGGGAGTGGCTCCACTGGGGGTATCTGTATTCCGCCGGGGAACAATCTTATGTTAAGACTGTCGGGGATGCTTTCTTAGGAACATCTGTATACTCCGTTGGGGAATATTGAGATTTTCTGGGGATACCCAACTTCCTTAAGGCTGACTGTAGGCTAACTCTGCTTGGGGAGAGTGTCGCTGACTTGCTGGAGATACTGTGCCTTTTCGGGGCTGATTGGAATCCAACTTTGCTTGGGAGAGTATTGCTGAACTTTGACTTACTCGGCAGGGGGTGAAGGTATCTTGGTCATATTCTTCAGCCGAACCTACCTTGGTACCTTGGTGGAAAAAGCAACTAGATCGCTTAGACAACTCATTATTGCCCTTGTTTCTGATGTCACCTGTAATTAGTCCTTTGTTTCGCATGCAAGTATTTATGAGTTAGCAATTAGTGTCAAATGCATATATCAAAAATGAACATTGGACGTTCTTTGCAAAACAAAACAGAAAAGGAAAAACAATTGGCAATTTGTCTGAAAAAGTGAATCTGTATTGATTTTTGGAATTTTCCTGTAAATATGCGTTTTGTGTACAAGAGGCTGACGTCCTGGTAAGAGAACGCCGCCGAACAACATAAAGTTTATACAATTTTGTGAACAGAAAACAAAACAGCTATGTGAAAATAATCCCACTGGGTTTCAACTCTGCTATCGCCTTTATGTCTTCAAGCGTCTCATCACTTTGCTGCTTAGTTGAAGATGAAGCTGACTGATTTGTGCCGTCTGAGCCTGATAGCTGATGCCGAATTCTGGATGCAAGGTGATCCAATGAGACATAGTATTACGCTTTAATCCCTAACTTTTGCCTGGACTGCCTTTTCGGGTTTTCAGTCCACCGGGATACCCATTTTTGCCCAAGCCGCCTTTTCAGGTTTTCGACTTGCTGGGTGTACAGATTTTTTTCATTTCATCCCTTATTTTTGCCCGAACCCTTTTGGTTCGCCGGGAAGCCCTTATTTTTGCCTAGGTGTGTCAACCTAGCGGGTCTTTTATTCATGCGTAGTATCTTTTTACTATGTCTGCATTGGCAGGGTGAGGAAGGTCGTCACCATCCATGGTAGTTAGAATCATGGCTCCTCCTGAGAAGATATGTTTAACCATAAATGGCCCTTCGTACGTAGGGGTCCATTTGCCCCTGGGATCACTTTGAGGAAGGATGATGCGCTTGATTACCAAGTCTCCGACTTGATACTCTTGTCGTCTGACTTTCTTGTTAAATGCCCTGATCATCCGTTTTTGGTACGTCTGACCATGACAGATAGCAGTGAGTCTCTTTTCGTTAATCAGGTTTAATTGATCAAGTCGAGTCTGGATCCAGTCATCTTCGCTCAAACCTGCATCCTTCATTATCCGGAGAGAGGGTATTTGGACTTCAATAGGCAAGACTGCCTCCATGCCATAGACCAAGGAAAAGGGTGTTGCCCCTGTTGACGTCCTCGCTGAGGTACGGTACCCATGAAGAGCAAACGGTAACATCTCATGCCAATCTTTGTAGGTCACTGTCATCTTCTGCACAATCTTCTTGATATTCTTATTTGCTGCTTCGACAGCCCCATTCATCTTCGGCCGGTAAGGAGAAGAGTTGTGGTGCTGTATCTTGAATTACTCGCAGAGCTCAGTGATCATCTTGTTGTTAAGATTGGTACCATTATCCGTAATGATCCTTTCAGGTACACCGTAGCGACAGATCAGGTTATGCCGAATGAACCGTGCCACGACGTTCTTGGTTACGGTAGCATAGGAAGCTGCTTCAACCCACTTTGTGAAGTAATCAATCGCTACCAGGATGAAGCGATGCCCGTTAGATGCCGTAGGTCTGATCTCGCCGATCATATCAATGCCCCACATTGCAAAAGGCCAAGGCGCTGTCAAGACGTTCAGAGGTACCCGAGGAACGTGCACCTTATCAGCATAGATCTGGCATTTGTGACATGTCCGAGAATGTTGGTAATAGTCAACTTCCATTGTGGACCAGAAATATCCTGCCCGAAGGATCTTCTTTACCATGGTATGTCACCAAGAATGTGTTCCGAAGGTACCCTCATGTAGTTCTGTCATGATCCTCTCTGCTTCAGTCTTATCCACACAACGCAGTAGGGTTGAATCATGGTTTCGCTTGTATAGAATGTCGTTGCTGAGGAAGAACTTTGCAGCGAACCTTCTCAGAAACTTTTTGTCGTTAACAGATGCACCCTCGGGGTATTCTTGAGCTTCCAAGTATCTCTTCACTTCATGATACCAAGGTTTTTCAATTACCTCTTCAACCTCAAGATCGCAGCAATGTGCAGGTTCTTCCAACTTCCAGATAATGATCCCGGGAGCCTCGTTGTCCCATTTGACTTTGAACATGGAAGACATCGTAGCTAGCGCGTCCGCCAACTGATTCTCCTCTCTTGGGAAGTGTTCAAAAGTTATCTCCTCGAAGTGGGGAATCAACGTCAACACGTACTCTTTGTAAGGAATAAGATTTGGGTGTTTCGTATCCCACTCGCCTTTGATCTGATTGATCGCGAGAGAGGAATCTCCGAAGACACTCAGAAACTTGATCCTTAAGTCAATTGCAGCTTGAAGACCCATGATACATGCCTCATATTCCGCCATGTTGTTGGTGCAGTTGAAACATAGCCGGGCAGTGAGTGGAGTATGAGTGCCTTTGGGAGAGATGATCACAGCGCCAATACCGTTACCCAAAGCGTTTGAGGCTCCGTCAAAGTGCATAGACCATCGGGATCCTTCCTCAGGTCCTTCATCCGGTCCAGGTACTTCACAATCAGTCACTACCATGATATCCTCGTATGGAAATTCAAAGTTCATAGATTGGTAGTCATCCACTGCCTGGTGTGCCAAATGGTCTGCCAATACACTTCCCTTGATTGCTTTCTGAGTCGTGTACTGGATGTCATATTCTGTCAAGATCATTTGCCATCTTGCTATTCTTCCGGACAGAGCAGGCTTTTCGAATATGTACTTGATTGGATCCATCTTTGATATTAACAGAGTAGTGTGAGTCAACATATACTGTCTCAGCCGGCGAGCAGCCCATACCAAAGCGCAACAAGTTTTCTCGAGCAGTGAGTATCGGGTCTCACAGTCGGTAAACTTTTTGCTAAGGTAATAAATGGCGTGCTCTTTTCGGCCAGACTCGTCATGCTGCCCCAGCACACACCCCCATTGAACTGTCAAGTACCGTCAAGTATAAGATTAGAGGTCTCCCTTCAACCGGTGGTATAAGAATGGGTGGTTCTTGGAGATACTCTTTGATTCTTTCGAAAGCGGCCTGACATTTATCATTCCAACGTACTACTTGATCTTTCTTCAGTAGCTTGAAGATTGGTTCACAGGTAGCAGTTAGGTGCGAGATGAATCGGGAAATGTAGTTCAGCCGTCCTAGAAAGCCTCTGACTTCTTTTTCTGTCTTGGGAGTTGGCATCTCTTGTATGGCTTTCACTTTGGCAGGGTCCACTTGAATACCTTTGTCGCTCACAACGAAGCCTAGTAGTTTTCCAGATCTTACCCCAAAGGTGCACTTGTTTGGGTTCAACCTCAGCTTGTACAACTTCAAACGGTTAAACAGCTTCTGTAGATGGTCAAGGTGTTCCTCCTTAGTTTGGGACCTTGCAATCATATCGTCGACATATACTTCTATCTCATGATGGATCATATCATGAAACAAAGCAACCATGGCACGTTGGTAGGTTGCCCCAACATTTTTCAACCCAAAAGGCATGACCTTGTAGCAAAAGGTGCCCCACTGAGTAACAAAAGTGGTCTTCTCCATGTCTTCAGGAGCCATCTTGATCTGATTATAACCGGAGAACCCGTCCATGAAGGAGAATACCTTATGCTGAGCAGTGTTGTCAACCAGAACGTCGATGTGAGGCAGAGGGAAATCATCCTTCGGGCTTGCCCTGTTCAAATCCCTGTAATCAACACACATTCGGACCTTACCATCTTTCTTCGGCACTGGAACCACATCGGCAACCCATTGAGGGTAAGAAGTCACTGCTAGAAACCCGACATCAAATTGTTTCATAACCTCAGCCTTGATTTTCTCGGACATCTCTGGACGCATACGGCGGACCTTCTGTTTTACCGGAGGGCATTCTTCCTTGGTAGGCAGGTGATGAACCACAATGTCAGTATCCAACCCAGGCATGTCTTCGTAAGACCAAGCGAAGATTTCCACATAATCATGAAACATCTGAATCAACCGTTGTTTCACACTAGCCTCCAGATTGGCACCAATCTTGACTTCCTTTCTGTCCGTCTCAGTACCCAGATTTACCGTTTCCACTGGCTCTTCATGTGGCTGAATGGCCCTCTCTTCCTGAAGTAACAGTCTTGCAAGCTCACCAGGCACTTCGCAATCATCTTCACCTTCGTCCTCGGCTAAGTTGATCGGATTTTCGAAGTCATAACTGGCAGTAGCAGAGTCGTTACCAGTGAGATCCAGAGTGGATTCGAACCTGTATAAGTGGGTGTGTGTAAATATAGCTGTTTTGCAATATATAAAGAAAGAAAAGGAGCGCAAGATTTGAAATGTGAAAAACGTCCAATGCTTTTATTCATGATATATGAAAGTGACAGATAACAACCCTCACAAATGAAGCCACGGTGCCCCGGGTAAGACACCGGGCCATAAAGTTTAGTAATATTGTTTGTTACAAACTTAAAACAAAGGAGTTCATTACTGGGTGACAAAAGTAATAGGTGTAAAGTCTTTTGCAGTCCAGTTTCTTGGTCCACCGTTGGTCGTTGGGTAGATCCAGCTGTCAAGTTCGGATTCCTCCACGTCGTCCTCAATAGCATTTACTCCCGGGTTGGTGATGAACACAGGAGGTCTTCCAATCCTTGCTTTACGGACAGCCCTCTAAGCTTCTGCAGTGAAACCCAAACCAAACTTGTCAGTCTTTGGAGTGAAATCAGGAAGTCGGCCCCAGTTTGCGCACTCACCCTTCTCGATCACAGCCCGGGCATCCTTCAAGGAGGCCATCTTCAAAGGAGAGTCTCCTTCAGTCACTGTCTCTGCTGCTGCCAATGTTTGAGGCACCTCTTCAAAGTGTTGAAAGGGGGTCTCAATGAACTCCCCATCCATTTCTACGTACCGGAACGAGTTGAGGTGGCTGACCATATATTCTTCTTCCCCCTGAACTGTTACGATCTTTCCTCTGACCGGGTACTTAAGCTTTTGATGTAATGTGGAGGTCACAGCTCCAACCTTGTGGATCCATGGCCGACCCAGCAAACAAGAATAGGATGGTCGGATGTCCATCACATAGAAGGTAGAATCAAAAACTTGAGAACCAACCCTGATTGGAATGTCAACTTCACCATGTACCATCCTCTTCGACCCGTCAAAGGCCCGGACAATAATGTTACTAGGCTTGAGCTCCAAACCCTCACAATCCAACCTGTCTAGGGCCTTCTTGGGTAATACGTTCAACGAAGAACCGGTGTCTACCAACACATGGGCAAGAGTAGTTCCCCTGCATTCAATGGAGACATGCAGGGCGTCGTTATGGTTCTTTCCTTTGGCAGTCAGATTAGTGTCAGAGAAGCCCAACCCATTATCGGCAGTCAAGTTGGCCACACAATCAGTAAATTGATCAGCAGACGTTTCTTGTAGCACATGGGCCGTCTTCAGGAAGGAAATCAGGGCCTTGGCATGGGCCTCTGAACACAATAGCAGTGATAGCATAGAAATCTTAGAGGGGGTGTGCCCCAGCTGCTCAACTACATTGAAATCACTCTTCTTAATGATCTTAAGAATCTCTTCCATCTCTTTCTGGGAAGCTTCAACATTGGTTGTCTTCGGTGCCTCCGTCCGGGCAGGCACATCAGTAGCAATCCCTTTGCCCCGAGCGTCAGATGACTCGGCATCAGGGGTAGAAACTTGATCAGGAGGGGGAACAGGCACACTGGCAGGTGTGATGACAAGAGGTCTCTGAATTGTTGGTGGCGTAATATCTGGTGAGAACAGCCTACCACTTCGAGTGACTTTGGCAGGCCCGGTAATGTTACTGACGCCAGTACTAGTATCAAACTCGTGCTTTACTCCCAGAACATAAACATCTGCCCCATAGTGCCACGGGACAGCTTTGTCAGACTTATAGGGGATGGGCCCCGGAACGGTGATGATGATAGGTGCAATCTTGTGAACAGGCATGATTTTGACAGGCTTCTTTGAAGGAGCCTTAGGAGGGTTGTTGAAAATAGTGACAATGGACACTTCTTCAGCAGGGACAGCAGGAACATCAATCTTCTTGAACAAGATTTCTTTGCTATCCATCAGGTTTTGGACGCCTGACTTCAGCAAAGGACAACCAGCAGGTGAAACAGCACATAGGTGGAAACCTTTACTACATCCCGGAAATAAACCGGATAGCAACATGTTCCTCTTGACGGTCAACAGCGGAGTAGCAATATCATCCACAGAAGCTACATACAGATCCTCTTCCACAACATTCACTCCATGCTGGGGCATGGGAGCAGTCACAACATTGGGCCTCTCGGGCGCCTCGAACTGTATTTCCTTAGCGTCAATAAGGTCCTGAAACTTATTCCTCAGAGCCCAACAATCATCAGTAGAATGCCCCGGGCCGTTAGAGTGATAAGCGCAGCGGGCATTGGGGTTGTACTTTGGAGAGGTTGTGTTTACGACCTTCGGAGCTTCCTTGACAGTTACCAGATTGGTTGACAGCAGTTGCGGCAGAATCTGAGACAGGGTCATGCTGAGCCGAGTATACTGTCTTTTGGGCCTCTCAACACTTGGTTGGTTGTATTGCTGAGGAGCAGCAGCAGGCTTTGAAATTACCATCGCGTTGACAGCTTGGCGGCGTTCTGGTTTACTCTGTCTTCTGGGACCATAAACAACACTAGCTTCCTTCTTGAAGGGCTTCTTTTTAGTACTCGAGGAGGCACCTTTCTGTATCTTCCCCGATTTGATACCAGCTTCGATCCTCTCACCAGTCAGGATCAGGTCTGTAAACCCAATAGAGGAATTACCAATCAGGTGATTGAAGAATGGACCAGACAGGGTCCCCAAGAACATGTCCACGAGTTCACGATCAGTCAACGGTGGTTGCACCCTGCCAGCCAGGTCTCTCCACTTCTGTGCGTACTCCTTAAAACCTTCGCCCGTTCCTAGTGACATACCCTGGAGTTGGGTACGTGTAGGAGCGAGGTCGGAATTGTACTGATACTGCTTATAGAAAGCAGTAGCCAAGTCCTCCCAGTTACGAATGCTGGTTCCATCCAGCTGATAGAACCATTCGAGATGAGTCCCTGAAAGACTCTCCTGGAAGAAATGGATCCATAAGTTCTTGTCTGCAGTGTAAGGCTGGATCTTCCTTACGTAAGAACGGAGGTGCAGTTTAGGACAGGAAGCCCTGTCGTACTTCACAAAGGCAGGTGCCTTGAACTTGTGTGGGATCACCACCCCATAAGATAACCCTAAGTCTCCAAAATCCAACCCAGGCACACGTTGAATTTCCATAGCATTTAACCGGTCCTTCAGCTGTTTGTACCTGTCCTCAGCAGGAGGGTACTGTTCATCATTGAAATCTGTCTCGCTGTCGGAGACTACGGGACTAGGAACCTCTCTCCCTTGAGGGCTGTCTTCCCTAACAGATGGAGAAGCCTGATCAGCTTCATTCTGCAGTGTATTCCCGAGTCTGCGTCCAATGTTGAACAACACAGTCCTCTTCTTCTTCTTCTTCTTCTTCTTCTTCAGGAGCAAAGCCTTCAACTCCTGTTGTCCTTGGGCTAAGCTCATGACCAGCTCTTGAAACTGGGTGTTCTGGGCCTAGAGGGCCTTGATAGCTTGCTTTGTAGTAGGCTCGGAAGACATGATGATTGAGTGCTGAAATAAACAGCGAAGAAGATTAAGCAACCTGTAGAAAAGGGTACCTGTTATGCACATGATGCATGATATTCTATTTATGCAATGCATTCAAGGGTTCGAAAGTTCAAATTCATTGTAGACAAAAAGGAACACACATTGTATTAAGAAATAATTTGTTCAGTACATCAGGGCCTCATGAGCAAAACATTACAAAAATAATTAATCCCAAAAGACACTGTGCATCCTTTTTGGAGCAATGTAAGTGTTGAGAGTCTTTTCCTCGTGAAGTAGACGGGTGAGCTCCAAGACTTTCTTCTCACTGGCATGTAGACCGACTTCAAGAGAATTCTGTTCTTCCTTGAGTTGGATCCAGCTCTTCTGCATTTCTTCCCAAGACGTTGGCATGTCAGGATGCCGAATGGTGTATGACACCTCTCCTTCCAAAACTGGCTCTTTGATCACAGGGAGAACATGAGGATATGGCATCATCAACTTCTGGGAGCGGGCTCGTACCCACTTGAGATAAGGCTCCAGGGGGATGGAGTTCTTGTGCCCCAGTGTCTTGCTATCTACCCTGTTGGGCATCCTCCAAGCTCTGATGAATCTCTGGCGAAGTCCTTGTGCATCGTTGTCGAAGTAAAAAACAATGTCAGGAATCAACATGTCATGAGGGCCATCCCTCCGAGCATATCCAAACTGTCTCAAAGCCAGACACGGGTTATAAGTAATGCCTCCTCTGATTCCAAGTAAAGGAACATTAGGATACTTTCCGCAACGGTCAATGATAGTGACATTTTCTCTGGACCGAGAACACCAATGTATATCAGAATGTGTAAGAGTCATCAATCGTTGTGACCATCTCAAACCCCGCTCGTTCTTCAAAACTGATTGTGGAAGGTGCGAAATAAACCACCTTTCCAGAAGAGGAGTGCAGCACATGAGAACACCTCTTTTTCTCATGGTTCGAGTGTAACATGAGTGGAGGATGTCCCCAAGCAACGTAGGTATAGGATTCCTGGACATGAAGATCTTGACAGCATTGATATCTACAAGCTGATCTGGATTCGGGAACAACACCAACCCATAGACAAGGAGTGCCACAACTTCTTCAAAAGCTTGTAGGTCAAGGGAATTCCAACATTCTTGGGCCTTCTCAAACAGGAACTTGGCCAAGAATCCTTTGATACCACTTCTGACTTCCCAGTGTCCCTTGATGTCAGATGGTTGTAGGTGTAATGCTTTAGCAACCTCTTCAAGTTTTGGTTCCTTTTCCGTACCGTTGTAGGGTAGTTGACTGAGAATGGGAACTTTTAGAAGCTGAGAAAACTCTTCTAAATTAGGCACCAATTGATAATCCGGGAAAGTAAAACAGTGGTGCAAAGGGTCAAAGAACTTGAAGAGAACTTTGATCATATCTTCTTCAATGTTGGTATTGACCTAGCTAATGAGTCTACCATGCCTTTCACTGAAGGAAGAGTTCTCGGGAATCCTGGATGTAAGCTCCTTAAGCTGAGGAGGTACTCTTACAAGGTTGATCTGAATTGTCTTTCTGCGGATAGTTTCCATGTCCTACAAAACAAGAACAAAGATGAAGATTCGAACCCTTGAAATGGTTAGTAAATGCATATGATGTTGTATGATGCTATGATGTTATGATAAGGACACACCACAAGTATTCACAAAAGCAAACATGATAAGGCACACAAGTCACACCAGACAGCCCTTAGAGTTTAGGCCAGCATGAAGTTTGGGGTACTACCCTCTTGAAGTTGGTGGGCTCAAACCTGTCCTATCAAAAGTAACCGGGTTCTAAGGAGCTCAATATCATTGGGTTGTTTTCTGTGTTCATTGTTTTGATTTAGCCACTGAACTGGCGACCAAAATATTCCAAGAAAACAACCCTCAATGAGTGTAGTATCGAGTATCAACCAACTTCGGACTGCACCAAAGTCAGTCATCTCACTACCCCTAAAGAGGCCAGGATGGTCAAGTAAGGTTCCTAAGGTCAGTTGATGCTTCACGACACCACGCGGCGGCCCTGTACTCTTCTTGACTTGACTCAAGGGTTACCGGTACTCACCAAAGTGCCACATCAACGTAGCAAATTGCTTCAACCATGTCGGTATACCCCGCACAGTTCCCTCACAGTTTGTTGCTACTTTCTAAAAGGTATCCCCCAGATCCGGGTTAGGATCTATGAAACTCCCAAACAGGCCCACAATATTAAATCAAGCAAAGCAAGCAATTGAAAACATGATGATGAACTATTCCTAAGGTACACCTCACTTATATGGTCCCCAGCAGAGTCGCCAGTTCTGGCGACCGGTGGAAATAGAACTGACTGTTTTTTAAGCTGGTTCGAGAAATGTCGCGGTAAGCAAGAGTCGCCACCGTCTTTTATGTTCTCCAATATGGAAAGGACAAAAGCACGGCAAAATTCCTTCTTTGAGAATGTTTCTCGGTTCGGGAGGTAGATTTATAGAAAGGGAAGGTGTTAGCACCCTTTCTATCCGTGGTTATCCACGGGCTCTTAGGTACTTGCTCTTATGTTTTCAAAATTGTTTGCTTTTCAAGTGTGTGTGGGTTTTGAAAAAGTTTCGTTTGAAAAATTTCTAAGTAACTCTTGTATCAGTCCTCAAGAGTGTATGAAAAATTTGTTTGAAAGCTTTTAGAAAGTGTAGGTGTGAAAAGTATTTGTTTGTTTGAAAGAGCAAGTACCCAGGAGAATCTACCTACTCTAAGGAATTAGGCTGTGTAAGAGTCCTTTAGATAGTGCTATCCCACCATTGAGAGGTAGGTAGCACCGTCGTTGGAGGTATTCGGGTCAATTCGATTATTAGGGACAGTGTGGTCACCGAAGCAATGGTAGGACACCTTAGTGGTAACCCTAATGTCCTAGATCCTTTTTATCCGAGGCAACCGTTTCGAGGCAACTGGATCTTTTGGACAAAAGGGCGACCTCTAAGACACCCTATACTTGATGACCACGTTCGAGGCAACCAGTGAGGCGTACCCTAAGAGTGGCATGTGCATGTGTGTCGTTTCATGTTAATGTTTATTTTGTACATGTTATTTGTGAGCTACGGATTGATTTTATTTGCCATACATTCTTTCATGCATTTTTAACAGTTAGGAGTGCGGAAAATAAATTGCGGGAAGATAAATCTAGCTATTACAAGGCGCGGGTCTATACATCGCCAAAAACAAAAACCCGTTTTGGAAAATAAAGTGCGAGAAAATAAAGCAATAAAGGAGGTCCTAATTAACCATTACATACTCTATACAAATACATAAATATAATCAAAATAAATAAATACGCGCGAATAGAAATTTAATCGAGAACGTCCTTAGGGTGTTGACCCTTTTGAGAAAGAAATTAAGTTTTGTCCTTTTTTGCAATTTAATTAAAATATTAAACCTAATACTAATTAATTATTTAATTTAAGAAAAAATGTTTTTTTTTGTGTTTTTTATATTTTTAATGAAAATAAAATAAAAAAGGAAATTAAAAGTTGAAAGTGAAAGACCTAATTCTAAATTAATTTTACTTATTAAAAAAAATGTTAAAATTGTTCTAATTACACAACTAATTAATTAATATTAGAATTTATTTACAAAATAAGTTAATAAATAATAAAATTCTTTTTTTTTGAATTTTTTGGGAAAAATTAGTTTGTTAGGTTAATTAAAAATAATGATAATAAAAAAAAAGAAATTATAAGGAAAAGAAAAATAAAAAAAGTAAGAAAACCATGGGGGATTTGGGCCTTTTTTGGAGGTGTTGATTGCAGTTTTTGGCCCACTAAGCTCAGGCCCGTTGACTTTCTGGATTCAGGTGCGTATGGTTGACTGAAGAACATGGTGCTCCTTCTTCCCTGGCCTTTGGATTGTTGATTTGGGACACTTGGTGCGCTGATTGCTTGAGATGTATGGTAGACTTTTTCTGGAACTCTGCATGGGAACCTGTGAAGAAAAATAATAACAATGTTTGGGGGACCTGGGAATCGAACCCAGCTCCCCACTCAGCCAATTGCTTCAATTCGTTATAATAAGAGATAAATAATATTTTATGTAATAAAAATCAAATATCCTGGAAATAAAAAAAAAAGCGCGTGTTGAGTTTGAACGGGCCAGTGAGGTGAAGACACATCATCGTCTTCTTCAACAATTTGCTGGTTATTTACCTGCGGATTTTTATCCGCAGGTAGTTTCGTAGGTTGCTTCGAAAATCATCCCTAGGCCATGAAAATCCATTTCAAGACCATAGTTGATCTCGTCTCCACCTCCTGAATCCATCCATGCTTATGATTTGTCCTGATTGTGCCTGGAAACAAAATGCTTAAAAGCAAACAATACAAACCCTAGACGCGGGTATCACTATATGAGGCTTAAAAATGAAATCAAATATTACAGTTATGTTGGAAATCAAGCAAGCAATATGATTATGCCCATATCTTTGAGAAAAAAATGCAAGAATGGAGAGTATGGATTTCGTGTACAGGGGTGAGTTTGAGACAACTTACAGCGCTTGGTAGTGGACCTTAGGACGCGTTTGTGGTTGCTTTGGCTTCAGGGAGTGGCAATGAAGAAGACTACGTGCTTCTTTTGATCTCAAAGTGCCTGCAACCTTGTTATAGAACTCTCACTTTTTGGACAATTTTGAGTTTTGGTTCTGGCCGTTTCTGCTCTCTCTAGGTCGCCAATACTGTATGGCTTGCTTGCATATGTATGTGTCAATGGAATTAAGTGACATTTAGGAGCCTTAAACTTGTGCCATTATGTTTTGGATTTTGTTTGACCACCATTGAAGAACATTCCTTTCTTGGTCCAACAACCATGATTTTGTGTACAAAAATAGCTTGCACGAATTTGGAAGCTAGCAAATGCTTCATGAAGGCTATTCAAACCACAAGATACCATTTAATTAAATTTTTTAGATTTATTCGAATTATTATGGATTTAAAATGAATTAAATCCATAAAAATTAAATAAAAATGAAAAAAATAAATATTTGGTCTTGAGATTAATCATGGGACACGTGGGTGGCATGACAAGGCTGAATCAAGTGGAAGAAAGTGGGCCCTTTTGTCAAAAATTGAAGTTTTAAGGATAGTTGACTTTTGCCATTTCATGAAAACTTCCCAACTTCTCCAATGCATATCTTGCTCAATTTTGATCATATTAACATGTTCTTGGACATTTTGGAAAGTTCTTGAAGTCATCTAACCAATGCCTTTGGTCCCATGTCATTTTGATTTACCAATCTCAAGTTATGGTCTTTGACTTAAAATGCCTTTTTGTTGACTTTTGAAAATGACCTATAATGTTGAAATTGATAACTTTTTGTGAGAGCATTTCTTGGATTTGGAATGTGAAGATGAGTTGTAGGAAATGTTATCCCCTTCAAAATGAGCATTGGATGGGATTTTTCTGATGAACCATGAAAAAGTTATGCCTTGGTCAAGTTACAGTTGACTTTTTCAACTGTCCAAGAATGGAAACTTTTGCATCTTGATGATTTTTGAGCCATGCTTGTAGAATCATGATCAAGACTTGATAAAATGATGATTGTGGCCTCAAAATAAGATGTTGACCAAAATTTTTGACTTTTGACTGCCAAATGACCATTTTGCCCCTGTAGTTTACTGTGAAGCAATTAGGGTTTTTGACTGTGCAACTTGATGCTGTGAGTCTTGAAACTTGGCATGTAGATGCTTGACAATGTTTATAGGCATGTGGGACTTGATTGAGCCCTTTAAAACCTTAACTTCCTTGCAAGAACCAAAACCCTAATTTGACTGGCTTATGAGGGTGTTTGAACTGTGCAACCCTTGAGTAGATTTGAGCAAATTGAGATGATGCTTGTCAAAACTTTGAAGAATATGGGAGGGAAAATTTTGGGGTACAACAGATGGCATCTACAAGCCCATCTCCAACAAGATACAATCACCTTCAGATGGCATCTATAAGCCCATCCTCCTACCAACAATTTCCAGATGGCATCTCTAAGCCCATCCCCCGACAAGATTCTATCACATCTCCAGATGGCATCTTTAAGCCCATCTCCAAATGGCATCTTTAAGCCCATTCCCTCAACTACGCTTTGACGAGTGCAATTTTTTTTTGGGAACTCTAGTGTCCAATCTCCTTTTACCCTCGAGTCGCGAAAGGCAAAAACTGCCAATCTAACTCTTCAGGTTCAAGAAGATTGAACAGGGGAAACTGTTGTACCCCAAAATTTGCCCTCCTCTTTTTTACAAGAAAATCACAGCTTTGGGCTTTTCCTGATTTTTCAGATTGGCTCAAGAATCGGTCAAACAGACTTTTCTTATCAGTCAAACAAAATTAGGGTATCCATTGATTTTGAATCAGTTCAAGCAGATTATTAGGGTTTCTATTGATTTGGTTGAGTTTGGCTCAGGGTTTGATCAGGCAGACGCTTCTTTGACGATAAATCAAGAATTAGGGTTTGCACGCGCATTTTCAGAAGAATTTGAATCCACAGTGTCTTAATTGGCTGTTACACTGCTTTGACGTTTGCTCAAGATTTCTGTTTGTTTCTCAAGGTCTAAACATCTAGGATATGGGCTGAGGCTTCTGATTGAGAGTTTGAAGTGTTGGTCTAATCAGTGAAATGAAAGGCGTATGGACATTTGTTTTGATTGACTGTGCAATACATATGGTTAATTGGGACGCCAGGTTTATTATTGATTAATGCGAAGTTGCAAGACTACGATGTTTATTAATTATTTATTTTATCTAAGTTAGAATAATTGGGATGTACTTCCAGTTATTTTAATTCAAGAAACTTAAATAATTAAATAGACAGTGAATTAAAAGAGATTAAGTGACAAAAGATTTTTTATTCACTTTTAATTATTGTTACAAGTGTTATTTGAATACAGTAAATTTATTTACAGTATTTATAATAATGTTTATTACAAACAATTGAAAGAGAAAATAAATCTATCCTAAGTCTTCATCTTCTACTGCTGCTCCCCTTTGCTCAACTGATATTTATCTGCAAAGACAAAAAAAAGGGAAGAAGTCAATACAGTTAAAATTAAAAGGGCATTCTCAGACAGATAATTAAAACTCATCATTAAAAGTGTTGGCCGAAATCAAGTTGTTCGTCCTCTCTGCAAATCGCAAGAAGACTCTCTTCTTGGTTCACAAAGAGGGAAAGAAAATATGTTTGCAAGCATATGAATTAATACAAGGCAGCATATTAAACAAAATGCACAAAGCTGCATAAATTCTGTGATCGGTGGAAATAGAACTGACTGTTTTGGAATGCTGGTTCGTGAAATGTCGCGGTAGGCAAGAGTCGCCACCGTCTTTTATTTTCTCCAACAAGGAAAGGACAAAAGCACAACAAAATTCCTTTTCGAGATGTTTCTCGGTTCAGGAGGTAGATTATAGAAAGGGAAGGTGTTAGCACCCTTTCTATCTGTGGTTATCCACGGGCTCTTAGGTACTTGCTCACTATGTTTTCAAAATGTTTTGCTTTTCTTGTGTTTGTGGGTTTTGAAAAAAGTTTGTTTTTGAAAACTTCGCTTTAACTCTTGTATCAGTCCTCAAGAGTGTATGAAGTATTTGTTTGAAAACTTTTGTCAAAAAAGTGTAGGTGCGAAAAGTATTTTTTTTGTTTTGAAAGAGCAAGTACCTGAGAACCTCTACCTACTCAAAAGAAATTAAGCTTTGTAAATGTCCTTTAGACAGTACCATCCCACTATTGAGAAGTAGGTAGCACCGTCGTTGGAGTTTCGGGTCAATTCGATTATAGGGACATGTGGTCACCAAAGCAATAGTAGGACGCCTTAGCGGTAACCCTAATGTCCTAGATCCTTTTTTATCCGAGGCAACCGTTTCAAGGCAACTTGGATCTTTAGACAAGAGGGTGACCTCTAAAATACCCTATACTCAATGACCACGTCGAGGCAACCAAGTGAGGCGTACCCTAGGAGTGGCATGTGCGAGTGTGTCAGGATTCAGTTAATATTATCTTTGCACATGTTATGGTGAAATACGTTTTGATTTTATTTTCAGAGAAGTTTTGTCATGTATAGCAGTTAATAATTGCAGAAAGTAAATTGCGGAAAGTAAATCTACGCTATTACAAGGCGTCGGGTATTTACATCGCCAAAAACACAAGCCTTGAAAAGTAAATGCGGAAAATAAAGAAAGCGATAAAAAGTCCTAATTACGCTATTACATTCTCGGAGCAATTACATAAATATGATAAAAAAAAGTAATATGCGCGAACAAAAATTAAATCGGGGAAGTCCTTAGGGTTTTGACCCATTTTGAGAAAGAATGAAGTTTGGTCCTTTTTGCATTTAATTAAACCTAATTCTAATTAATTAAATAAAAGAAATATTTTTTAAGTTTTTTATGTTTTTAATGAAAATAAAATAAAATAGTTAAATATATTAATTAACCTAATTCTACATGGATTTTATTTATTGTGAAAAAAAGATTTAAAGTTGACCTAATTAACTAAATTAATCTATGTTAGAATTTATTTACAAAAATAATAAATTAATAGTGAAATTAATAAATAATAAGAAAAATATTTAATTTTCTGAATTTATTATGAAAAAATTAATTATGTTAATTAAATAATAATAATAATAATTACTAAAAGAATTAAAAGGGAAAAGAAAATAAAAAAGGAATAATAAACCAGGGGGGTGATGGCCCAATATGGAGGTTTGTTAGCAATTCTGGCCCATTATCCTCTCAGGTCTGTTTGACTTCTGGGATCGTCCAGGGCACACGTTGACTGGGAGTACCATGGTCAGCATCTCATGGCCATTAGATTCAAGCTTGTGGCCACTTGGCGCTTGGATGATTGGAGGCATATGGTGTTTATCCATTGGAAGCCTGTATATGATCAGGTTAATAAAAATATTATAAGTGTTTTGGGGGACCTGGGATTCGAACCCAGGTCCCAATGGTTTCCAGCCAGCACACCAACCACTATGCCAATTGCTTGCTTTTGTTAATATAATAACAATTAATTATAATATATCAAAATCAATGCATATGCTGAAAAACAAACAAAAACGCGCGTAGTTTGAATTGACCACTCAGAAGCAAACACGTCCTCGTCTTCTTCACTGAAACTGCAAAAGTAATGTTAGATAGCGGGGGTTTTTAACCCCCACAAAACATCATGAGGAAAAATAGCGAATAGCTCTACAGTTTACATAAATATTTCGCGATGGTGCCACTGTGTTCGTCTCGTCTCAACGATTTCAACCATAGGTCTCTCAAGGCTTGATTTTTCCTGTACTGTAAATCCCCAATTTTAGAGTTCAAGAACCCTAGAATTCATCAATGGTAACTTTCGATTCTGTGCATTATAATCCAATTAACTAATACCATTAGCTTTCTATGAATTCAAGCAATACAAAACAAACCATAAATCACATCAAATGCTTATGAATCATGAGTTACGATTATGAAAATAATATGCAAACCGTGGGACTGTTCTGGAGGATTTCTTGAGCTCTAACGCTTGGTTTATAGTGCTACACGTTCCTCACACTCCCAGCAACGTGTTTGAATCCACAAAAGTCCTTGAATTGGCCTAGAATATAGAAAACAGTTTTGAGTTTTCTTGGATTTTTTTGATATGGTTATGGCTTTTTCTGCAGCAAATTCACGTGTGCATGAATAGGGTTGGCTTGCATATTTATAATAGAATAGAATTAGGTCAAAATCTTGCAAAGAAATCCATGGAATGATGGTTTGAATATTTGATTGAAAATCAAATATTTTTGAATCTTTTTGATTGAAGAAAGTTGCCAAATTGGGAGATATTTGCATCCTTGATTGGTACACGAAATTGCCAGCATATCTAGGTCATCTTTGCTTCACCAAAAGATTGAAAAATCAAATCTTTGTATTTCCTACAATTTAAATTAATTAAATGAATTAAAATCAATTAAAAATCCAATTAATTAATAAAAAATAAGAAAATAAATTCAATAAATCTTGATGGGTCGTGCATAGGCCAAGGATAAAGTTTCAAGAAGAAATTTGAGGCCTATTAGCAAAAACAAAGTGTTTTGAGCAAAGTTGACTTTTGCAAATTCATAAAAATTTCCCACTTTCTCCAATGCATATCTTGCTCAATTTTGATCATATGAACATGTTCTTGGACATTTTGGAAAGGTATTGAAGTCCTCTAACCAATTCCTTTGGTCCCATGTCATTTGGGTTTACCAATCTCAAGTTATGGTCTTTGACTTAAAGTGTCTTTTTGTTGACTTTTGAAATTGACCTATAATGTAGAAATTGATAACTTTTGGTGAGAGCATTTCTTGGACTTGGAGTGTGAAGATGTATTGTAGGCAATGTCATCCCCTTTAAAATGAGCATTGGATGGGATTTTTCTGATGAACCATGAAAAAGTTATGCCTTGGTCAAGATACAGTTGACTTTTCTACTGTTCAAAAATAGTAACTTTTTGCATCTTGACGATTTTTGAGCCATTCTTGTGGAATGATGATCAAGACTTGATCAAATGATGATTGTGGACTCAAAATAAGATGTTGACCAAAAATTCTGACTTTTGACTGCAAAATGACCATTTTGCCCCTGCAGTTGACTGTAGAGCAGATGGAGCTTTTGACTGTGCAAATTGGCCCTGTGAGTCTTGAAACTTGGCATGTAGGTGCTTGAGCATGCATATAGGATTATTAGACTCGATTGAGCCATTGAAAACCTCAAATTCCTTGAAAGAAACAAAACCCTAATTTTGACTGGCTTAGGAGGAATTTGGACTGTGCAACCCTTGAGAAATCTTGAATCATTTGCAGATGGTTCTTGACAAGCCTTGAAGAATATGGGAGGGAAAATTTTGGGGTACAACAGTTGCCCCTGTTCAATCTTCTTAGACCTGAGGATGTAGATTGGCTTGCGTGCCTTTCGTGATCCGAAGGTGGAAGATGATTGAACACTAGAGTGCCCAGAAATTTGCACTCGCATGGTGTATTATCAGCAATGTGATGTCGGGAATGGGCTTACAGATGCCATTTGGAGATATGATGGATAGGAGGATGGGCTTATAGATGCCATCTGGAGATTGTTGGTAGGGGATGGGCTTATAGATGTCATCTGGAGATCATTTGTTGAATTATAACTTGGTAGGTTGAGAGAAGGAACATGTGTGGGGTTGCCTCATGATGGTCAAGTAGATAGTTGTCCTGTCTAGTTTCAGGTATTAATCTACAATCCGTCTTCCACACATATTTCCTGGCTAGGTACAGGTGTTGATCTGGAACTTAAGAGAGGTGGGTCAAGGAGATAGTTGTCCTGGCTGGATACAGGTATTAATCTCTAACTTGAGAAAGAAAGATGATTTCCTGGCTAGATACAGGTATTGATCTTCAGTCTCTTCATGTAGATAACTTTCCTGGCTAGATACAGGTATAGATCTACAATCAATTCATATAGGTGGTTTTCCTGTCTGGTTTCAGGTGTTAACCTATAATCAGTCGTCCACAGATATTTCCTGGCTTGCTACAGGTATTAATCCGGAACTTAAGAAGGTTGGTCGAGATAACTTTCCTGGCTGGATACAGGTATAGATCTCTGACTTGAGAATGAAAGATAATTTCCTGGCCTGTTACAGGTGTTGATCTTCAATCTCTTCATGCAGATACTTTCCTGGCTAGATACAGGTATAGATCTACAATCAATCGCTCACAGATATGCCCTGGCTAGATACAGGTATCGAATCTGGAACTCAAGAAGGTTGGTCGAGATAGCTTTCCTGGCTGGATACAGGTGTATACCTCTGACTTGAGAATGAAAGATAATTTCCTGGCCTGTTACAGGTGTTGATCTTCAATCTCTTCATGCAGATACTTTCTTGGCTAGATACAAGTATAGATCTACAATCAATCGCTCACAGATATGCCTTGGCTAGACACATGTATCGAATCTGGAACTCAAGAAGTTTGGTCGAGATAGCTTTCCTGGCTGGATACAGGTGTAGACCTCTGACCTGAGAATGAAAGATAATTTCCTGGCCTGTTACAGGTGTTGATCTTCAATCTCTTCATGCAAATACTTTCCTGGCTAGATACAGGTATAGATCTACAATCAATCGCTCACAGATATGCCCTGGCTAGATACAGGTATCGAATCTGGAACTTCAAAAGGTTGATGGTAATCATCTTTTGATTGACCTTTCCCTGAAAAGGCAAAACATTAGTTGCATGCAATGTCATGATGTATGAAACGCATGATGTCATGATGTTCTCAAAAGTAAATGAGATTGTGTCGTATGCACTTTATCATGTATGTGAGCAGGAGATATGAAATGCGAAATGTGTATGAATGTATTTTCGTCTGGGAAAATAAATCCATGGCAGATGCCGGGAACTTGTTAAATCCTGGGATGATGTTGAAGAGTAGAGTTCTTCATTTCCGTTGGGGATGATGAACAAAGATGATTGCAAGTATAAACCGGTAGGAGAAGATGACTCTGTTGGGGAATAAACCTGGCGAAGAGATTATTCTGCGGGGAACTACTCTGTGGGGAAGAGATTCTTCGCTGAGAATTTAACGATAACTCCGCTGGGGATTCCGTTGATAAGCTTTGTTGGAGATTTTGATGAACTCCGCTGAGGGGATAGAAAGAACTTCGCCGGGGACGATCTTTTCATTGTAATTTGCTGAGGATAACCCAGTTAGACTCTGGTGGGGATAACCTCTGAATATGGCCGGGGAGAGATATTTGTACTCGGCAGGGGATAAGCTTCCAGAATCTACTGGGGAGATGGTTCAACTCTCCTGGGGAAACTTTTTGGACTGTATCGGGGAAATGGCTCCACTGGGGGTATCTTGTATTCCGCCGGGGAACAATCTTAAGACTGTCGGGGATGCTTGCTGAGGAATATATGTATACTCTGCTAGGGAATATTAATATCTTCTGGGGATACCCAACTTTCTTAAGGCTGACAGTAGACTAACTCTGCTTGGGGGAGAGTATTGCTGACTTGCTAGGGATACTGTGCCTTTTTGGGGCTGATGGGAGACGAACTCTGCTTGGGGAGAGTATTGCTGAGTCTTGCCTTACTCTACAGGGAGTAAAGGTATCTTGGTCATATTCTTCAGCTGAAATTACCTTGGTACCTTGGTGGATAGAGCAACTAGATTGCTTAGACAATTCTTATTGCCCCTGTTTCTGATATCACCCGTAATTAGTCCTTTGTTCCGCATGCAAATATTTATGATCATAAATTAATGTCAAATGCATATATCAAAAATGAACATTAGACGTTCTTTGCAACATAAAACGGATAAAGGAAAAACAAATGGAAATTTGTCTGAGAAATGAACTTGTATTGATTTTGAAATTTGCCCGTAAATAGGCATTTGTGTACAAGAGGCTGACGTCCTAGTAAGAGAACGCCACCGAACAAAGTAGAGTTTATACAATTTGTGAAAAGGAAAACAAAACAGCTATGTGAAAAATCCCACTGGGTTCCAACTCTGATATCGCCTTTATGTATTCGAGCATCTCATCACTTTGCTGCTTAGTTGAAGATGAAGCTGATTGATTGGTGTCGTCCGATCCTGATAGTTGATACCGAAGTCTGGATGCAGGGTGATCCAATGAGACATAGTATTACGCTTTAATCCCTAACTTTTTCCTGGACCGCCCTTTCGGGTTTTCACTCCACCGGGATACCCATTTTTGCCCAAGCCGCCTTTTCAGGTTTTTGACTTGCCGGGTGTACATATTTTTTCATTTCATCCCTTATTTTTGCCCGAACCCTTTTGGTTCACCGGGAAGCCCTTATTTTTGCCTAGGCCAGTCAACCTAGCGGGTCTTTTAATCATGCGTAGTATTTTTTTACTATGTCTGCATTGGCGGGGTGAGGAAGGTCGTCACCATCCATGGTGGTTAGAATCATCGCACCTCCTGAGAAGATGTTCTTAACCACAAATGGCCCTTCGTACGTGGGGGTCCACTTGCCCCTGGGATCACCTTGAGGTAGAATGATGCGCTTGATCACCAGGTCCCCAACTTGATACTCTTGTCGTCTGACTTTCTTGTTAAATGCCTTGATCATTCGTTTTTGGTACGTCTGACCATGACAAATAACAATGAGTCTCTTTTCGTCGATTAGGTTTAATTGATCAAGCCGAGTCTGGATCCAGTCATCTTCGCTCAAACCTGCATCCTTCATTATCCGGAGAGAGGGTATCTGAACTTCGATAGGTAAGACTGCCTCCATGCCATATACCAAGGAGTAGGTTGTTGCCCCTGTTGATGTCCGTGCTGAGGTACGGTACCCATGAAGAGCAAATGGTAACATCTCGTGCCAATCTTTGTAGGTCACTGTCATCTTCTGCACAATCTTCTTAATGTTCTTATTTGCTGCTTCTACAGCCCCGTTCATCTTCGGCCGGTAGGGAGAAGAGTTGTGGTGTTGTATCTTGAATTGCTCGCTGAGCTCAGTGATCATCTTGTTGTTAAGATTGGTACCATTATCCGTAATGATTCTCTCTGGTACACCGTATCGACAGATCAGGTTATGCCGAATGAACCGTGCCACGACGTTCTTGGTTACGGTGGCAAATGAAGTTGCTTCAACCCACTTCGTAAAGTAATCAATCGCCGCCAGGATGAAGCGATGCCCGTTGGATGCCGTAGGTCTGATCTCGCCGATCATATCAATGCCCCACATTGCGAAAGGCCAAGGTGCTGTCAAGACGTTCAAAGGAACCGGAAGAACGTGCACCTTGTCTGCATAGATCTGGCATTTATGACATGTCCGAGAATGTTGATAACAGTCGGCTTCCATTGTGGACCAGTAATATCCTGCCCGGAGGATTTTCTTTGCCATGGTATGTCCACTGGAATGTGTTCTGAAGGTACCTTCATGCAACTCTGCCATGACCCTTTCTGCTTCCGTCTTATCCACACAACGCAGTAAGGTTGAATCATGGTTTCGTTTGTAAAGCATGTCATTGCTGAGGAAGAACTTTGCCGCGAACCTTCTCAGAAACTTCTTGTCATTAACAGATGCACCCTCGGGGTATTCTTGAGCTTCCAAGTACCTCTTTACTTCATGATACCAAGGCTTTTCTGTTACCTCTTCGGTCTCAAGATCACAGCAATGTGCAGGTTCATCCAACTTCCAAATAATGATTCGGGGAGCCTCGTTGTCCCATTTGACTTTGAACATAGAAGACATCGTAGCCAGCGCGTCCCAACTGATTTTCTTCTCTTGGGAAGTGTTCAAAGGTTATCTCCTCGAAACGGGGAATCAACATCAACACATACTCCTTGTAAGGAATAAGATTTCGTATCCCACTCGCCTTTGATCTGACTGATCACGAGAGCGGAATCTCTGAAGACACTCAGAAACTTGATCCTTAGGTCAATTGCAGCTCTCAAACCCATGATGCATGCTTCATACTCCGCCATGTTATTGGTGCAGTTAAAACATAGCCGGGCGGTAAGTGGAGTATGAGTGCCTTTTGGAGATTTGATCACAACGCCAATGCCGTTACCCAAAGCGTTTGAGGCTCCATCAAAATGCATAGACCATCGGGATCCTTCCTCAGGTCCTTCATCCGGTCCAGGTATTTCACAATCAGTCACTACCATGATATTCTCGTCTGGAAATTCAAAGTTCATAGATTGGTAGTCATCCACTGCCTGATGTGCCAAATGCTCGGCCAATACACTTCCCTTGATCGCTTTCTGAGTCGTGTACTGGATGTCATATTCAGTCAAGATCATCTGCCATCTTGCTATTCTTCCGGACAAGGCAGGCTTTTCGAAGATGTACCTGATTGGATCCATTTTTGAAATCAACAGAGTAGTGTGAGTCAACATATACTGTCTCAGCCGGCGAGCAGTCCATACCAAAGCGCAGCAAGTTTTCTCGAGCAGTGAGTATCGGGTCTCACAGTCGGTAAACTTTTTGCTAAGGTAATAAATAGCATGCTCTTTTCGGCCAGACTCGTCATGCTGCCCCAGCACACATCCCATTGAGTTGTCAAGTACTGTCAAGTATAAGATTAAAGGTCTCCCTTCAACCGGTGGCATAAGAATGGGTGGCTCTTGGAGATACTCTTTGATTCTTTCGAAAGCGGCCTGACATTCATCATTCCAACGTACCACTTGATCTTTCTTCAGTAGCTTGAAGATTGGCTCACAAGTCGCAGTTAGGTGCGAGATGAATCGGGAAATGTAGTTCAGCCGTCCTAGAAAGCCTCTGACTTCTTTCTCTGTCTTGGGAACTGGAATCTCTTGTATGGCTTTCACCTTGGCAGGGTCCACTTGAATACCTTTGTCGCTCACGACGAAGCCTAGTAGTTTTCCAGATCTCACCCCGAAGGTGCACTTGTTCGGATTTAGTCTCAGCTTGTACAACTTCAAACGGTCAAACAGCTTCTGTAGATGGTCAAGGTGTTCCTCATCAGTTTGGGACCTTGCAATCATATCATCGACGTATACTTCAATCTCATGATGGATCATGTCATGAAACAAAGAAACCATGGCACGTTGGTAGGTTGCCCCAGCATTTTTAAACCCAAAAGGCATGACCTTGTAGCAAAAGGTGCCCCACTGAGTAACAAAAGTGGTCTTCTCCATATCTTCGGGAGCCATCTTGATTTGATTATAACCGGAGAACCCATCCATGAAGGAGAATACCTTATGCTGAGCAGTGTTATCAACCAGAACGTCGATGTGAGGCAGAGGGAAATCATCCTTAGGGCTCGCCCTGTTCAAATCCCTGTAGTCAACACACATTCGGACCTTACCATCTTTATTTGGCACTGGAACCACGTTGGCAACCCACTGAGGGTAAGAAGTTACTGCTAGAAAACCGGCATCAAATGGTTTCATAACCTCAACTTTGATTTACTCGGATATCTCTGGACGCATACGGAGAACCTTCTGTTTTACCGGAGAGCATTCTTCCTTGGTAGGCAGGTGATGAACCACAATATCAGTATCCAGCCCAGGCATATCTTTGTAAGACCAGGCGAAGATTTCCACGTAGTCATGCAGCATCTGAATCAACCGTTGTTTCACACTAGACTCCAGATTGGCACCGATCTTGACTTCCTTTCTGTCTGTTTCAGTACCCAGATTTACCGTTTCCACTGGCTCTTCATGTGGCTGAATGGCCCTTTCTTCCTGAAGTAGCAGTCTTGCAAGCTCACCAGGCACTTCGCAATTATCTTCACCTTCGTCTTTGGCTAAGTTGATCGGATTTTCGAAGTCATAACTGGCAGTAGCAGAGTCATTACCAGTGGGATCCAGAGTGGATTGGAACCTGTATATGTGAGTGTGTGTAAATATAGCTGTTTTGCAATATATAATAAAGAAAGACAAGGAGCGCAAGATTTGAAATGCAAAAACGTCCAATGCTTTTATTAATGATATATGAAAATGACACACAAAAGCCCTCACAAATGAAGCCACGGTGCCCCGGGTAGGACACCGGGCCGTAAAGTTTCAAATTATTGTCTGTTACAAATTAAAAACAAAGGAGTTCATTACTGAGTGACAAAAGTAATAGGTATGAAGTCTTTCGCTGTCCAGTTGCTTGGTCCACCGTCGGTCGTAGGGTAGATCCAGCTGTCGAATTCAGATTCCTCCATGTCGTATTCAATGGCATTTACTCCCGAGTTGCTGATGAACACATGAGGTCTTCCAATCCTTGCACGACGAACAGCCCTCTGAGCTTCTGCAGTGAAACCCAAACCAAACTTGTTTGTCTTCGGAGTGAAATCAGGAAGTCGGCCCAAGTTTGCACACTCACCCTTCTCAACCACAGCCCGGGCATCCTTTAAGGAAGCCATCTTCAAAGGAGAATCTTCAATCACAGTTTATACTGATGCCAGTGTCTGAGGAACCTCTTCAAAGTGCTGGAACAGAGTCTCAATGAATTCCCCATCCATCTCTATGTACCGGAACGAGTTGAGGTGGCTAACCATGTATTCTTCCTCCCCCTGAACTGTCACAATCTTCCCTCTGACAGGGTATTTCAGCTTCTGATGTAATGTGGAGGTCACAACTCCAGCCTTATGGATCCATGGATGGCCCAGTAAACAAGAATAGGATGGTAGGATGTCCATTACATAGAATGTTGAATCAAAGACCTGAGAGCCAACCCTGATTGGGATATCAACCTCACCATGTACCATCCTTTTGGACCCGTCAAAGGCCCGGACAACAATGTTACTTGGCTTTAGTTCCAACCCCTCGCAGTCCAACCTGTCTAGAGCTTTCTTGGGCAATACGTTCAACGAGGAACCAGTGTCAACCAGAACATGGGAAAGAGTAGTGCCCCTGCATTCAATGGAGACATGCAGGGCATCATTATGATTTTTCCCCTTAGCAGTCAGATCAGCGTCGGAGAAACCCAAGCCAGTATCGGCAGTTAAGTTGGCCATACAATCGATAAACTGATCGGCTGACATTTCTTGTGGCACGTGGGCCGTCTTCAGAAAGGTGATCAGAGCCTTGGCATGGGCCTCTGAACACAACAACAGTGATAGCATAGAAATTTTTGATGGGGTGTGCCCCAGCTGCTCAACTACATTAAAATCACTCTTCTTGATAATCTTAAGGATCTCTTCCATCTCCTGCTTGGAAGCTTCAACATTAGTTGTCTTCGGTGCCTCCGTCTGGGCAGGCATATCAGTAGCGATCCCTTTGCCCCGAGCGTCCGATAACTCGGCAGCAGGGGTAGAAATAAGAACTTGGTCAGGAAGGGAAGCAGGCACACTTGCAGGTGTGATGACAATAGGTCTCTGGGTTATTGGTGGCACAATATCTGGTGAGAAAAGTCTACCACTGCGAGTGACTTTAGCAGGCCCAGTGATGTTGCTGACGCCGGTACTAATATCAAACTCTTGTTTAACTCCAAGCACATAAACATCTGCCCCATAGTGCCACGGGACAACTTTGTCAAAGGTATAGGGGATGGGCCCCAGAAAAGTGATGATTATGGGAGAAATCTTCTGAGCATGCATGATTTTGACAGGCTTCTTCGGGGGAGCTTTGGGAGAATTATTGAAAATAGTAACGATGGACACTTCTTCAGTAGGGGTAGCAGGAACAACAATCTTCTCGAACAAGATCTCTTTATTATCCATCAGGTTTTGGACGACTGACTTCAACAAAGGACAACCAGCAGGTGACACAGAACACAGGTGGCAACCTTTACTACATCCCGGAAATAAACCGGCTAGCAACAGGTTCCTCTTGACAGTCAACAACGGAGTAACAATATCATCCACAGAGGCTACATACAGGTCTTCCTCTACAGCATTCACTCCATGCTTGGGCATGGGAGCAGTCACAACATTGGGCCTTTCGGGTACCTCGAACTCTATTTCTTTAGCATCAATAAGGTCCTGAACCTTATTTTTCAGAGCCCAACAATCATCTGTAGTATGCCCCGGGCTGTCAGAGTGATAAGCACAGCGGGCGTTCGGATTGTACTTTGGAGAGGTGGTGTTTACAACCTTTGGAGCTTCCTTTACAATTACCAGATTGGTTGTCAGTAACTGTGGCAATATCTGGGACAAGGTCATGCTGAGCCGAGTGTACTACCTCCTGGGTCTCTCACCCCTTTGCTGGTTGTGTTGCTGAGGAGCAGCAGCAGGCTTTAAAATAACCACCGCGTTGACAGTTTGGCGGTGTTCCGGTTTATTCTGTCTCCTTGAACCATAAACAACACTAGATTCTTTCTTGAAGGGCTTCTTTTCAGAGCTCGAGGAGGCCCCTTTCTGTATCTTCCCAGAATTGATACCAGCTTCTATTCTCTCACCAGTCAAGATCAGATCTGTAAACCCAGCAGAAGATTTCCAATCAGATGGTTGAAGAACGGACCAGACAGGGTCCCCAAGAACATATCAACAAGCTCACGGTCAGTCAAAGGTGGCTGCACCCTTCCAGCCAGGTCTCTCCACTTTTGTGCATATTCCTTAAATCCTTCACCCATCCCTAGTGACATACCCTAGAGTTGGGTACGCGTAGGAGCGAGGTCAGAATTATACTGATACTGCTTATAGAATGCAGTAGCCAAGTCTTCCCAGTTACGAATACTGGCTCCATCCAGCTGATAGAACCATTCGAGTTGAGTCCCTGAAAGACTATCCTGGAAGAAATGGATCCACAAATTCTTGTCAGCTGTATAAGGTTAGATCTTCCTTACATACGATCGGAGGTGCAGCTTAGGACAGGAAGCTCCGTCGTACTTTGCAAAAGCAGGTGCCTTGAAATTGTCTGGGATCACCATCCCAGAGGATAAGCCTAGGTCTCCAAAGTCCAACCCGGGCACATGTTGAATCTCCATAGCACTTAAGCGGTCCTCTAGCTTTTTGTACATGTCCTCAGCAGGAGGGTATTGTTCATCGTTATAATCTGTCTCGTTGTCGGAGACCACGGGACTACGGACCCTTCTCTCTTGGGGACTGTCTTTCCCTACAGAGGAAGTAGTCAGCTCGGCCTCATTTTGTAGTCCATTCCCAAATCTGCGTCCAGTGTTGAACAATACGGTCCTCTTCTTCTTCTTCTTCTTTAGAATCAGAGTCTTCAACTCCTGTTGACCATGGGCTAGGCTCATTACCAACTCTTGGAACTGGGCATTCTGGGCCTGGAGGGCCTTGATAGCTTGTTCAGTAGTAGGTTCAGAAGACATGATGATTGCTGAAATAAACAACGAAGAAGATAAGTGACCTGTAAAAAAGGTACATGTTATGCATATGATGCATGGTATGCTATTTATGCAATGCATTCAAGGGTTCGAAAATTCAAATTTGTTGTAGACAAAAAGGAACACACGTCATATTAAGAAATAATTTGTTCAGTACATCAGTGCCTCATGGGCGAAATATTACAAAATACTTAATGCCAAAAGACACTGTGCATCCTCTTTGGAGCGATGTAAGTGTTGAGGGTCTTTTCCTCGTGAAGTAGGCGGGTGAGCTCCAAGACCTTCTTCTCACTGGCATGTAAACTAGCTTCAATAGAATTCCGCTCTTCCTTGAGTTGGATCCATCTCTTTTGCATTTCTTCCCAAGATGTTGGCATGTCAGGATGTAGGATGGTGTATGGGACCTCTCCTTCCATAACTGGCTCTTTGATCACAGGGAGAATGTGAGGATATGGCATCATAAGCTTCTGGGAGCGGGTTCGTACCCACTTGAGGTAAGGCTCAAGGGGGATGGAAATATTATGCCCCAGTGTCTTACTATCCACCTTGTTTGGCATCCTCCAAGCTCTGATGAACCTTTGGCGAAGTCCTTGCGCATCGTTGTCGAAGTCAAAAACTATGTCAGGGATCAGCATGTCATGAGGGCCATCCCTCCGAGCATATCCAAATTTTCTCAAAGCCAGACAGGGGTTGTAAGTGATGCCTCCTCTAATTCCAAGTAAAGGAATGTTAGGAAATTCTCCACAACGATCAATGATAGTGACATTTTCTCTGGACCGAGAACACCAATGTATATCAGAATGTGTAAGAGTCATTAATCGTTGTGACCACCTTAAACCCCGCTCGTTCTTCAAAACTGATTGTGGAAGGTGCGAAATAAACCACCTTGCCAGGAGAGGAGTGCAGCACATGAGAACACCTCTTTTTCTTATTGTTCGAGTGTAAAATGAATGGAGGATGTCCCCAAGCAATGTAGGTATGGGATTCCTGGACATGAAAATCTTGACAGCATTTATATCTATAAGTTGATCAGGATTTGGGAACAAGACCAACCCATAGACAAGGAGTGCCACAATCTCTTCAAAGGCTTGTAGGTCGAGAGAATTCCAACATTCTTGTGCTTTCTCAAACAGGAACTTTGCCAAGAATCCTTTGATACCACTTCTGATTTCCCAATGCCCCTTGATGTTAGATGGTTGCAGACGTAATGCTTGAGCAACCTCTTCAAGTTTTGGTTCTTTTTCCGTACCGTTGTAGGGTAGTTGACTAAGAATAGGAATTTTCAGAAGTCGAGAAAACTCTTCCAAAGTAGGCACCAATTGATAGTCAGGGAAAGTAAAACAGTGGTGCAGGGGGTCAAAGAACTGGAAGAGAACTTTTATCATATCTTCTTCAATGATGGTGTGGACCAAGCTGAGGAGTCTACCATGTCTTTCACTGAAGGAAGAGCTTTCAGGAATCCTGGATGTAAGCTCCTTGAGCTGAGGAGGGATCCTTACAAGGTTGACCTGAATTGTTTTCCTGCGGATAGTCTCCATGTCCTACAAAACAAGAACAAAGATGAAGATTCGAACCCTTGAAGTGGTTAGTAAGTGCATATGATGCTTTATGATGTTATGATGTTATGATAAAGACACACCACAAGTATTCACAAAAAGCAAACATGATAAGGCATACAAGTCACACCAGACAGCCCTTAGAGTTTAGGCCAACATGAAGTTTAGGTACTACCCTCTTGAAGTTGGTTGGCTCAACACCTGTCCTATGAATAGTAACCGGGTTCTAAGGAGCTCAATATCATTGGGTTGTTTTCTATGTTCATTGTTTTGATTTAGCCACTTAACTGGCGACCAAAATATTCCAAGAAAACAACCCTCAATGAGTGTAGTATCGAGTATCTACCAACTTCGGACTGCACCAAATTCGGTCATCTCACTACCCCTAAAGAGGCCAGGATGGTCAAGTAAGGTTCTAGGTCAGTTGATGCTTCACGACACCACGCGGCGGCCCCGTACTCTCCTTGACTTGACTCAAGGGTTACCGGTACTCACCAAAGTGCCACATCAACGTAGCAACTGCTTCAACCATGTCGGTATACCCCGCACAGTTCCCTCACAGTTTGTTGCTACTTCTAAAGGGTATCCCCAGATCCGGGTTAGGATCTATAAAACTCTGATGCAAGCCCACAATATTAAAGCAAACAAGGCATACAATTGAAAACATAGAATGATCTAATCCTAAGGTACACCTCACTTATTAAAATCCCCAGCAGAGTCGCCAGTTTCGTGATCGGTGGAAATAGAACTGACTGTTTTGGAATGCTGGTTCGCGAAATGTCGTGGTAAGCAAGAGTCGCCACCGTCTTTTATTTTCTCCAACAAGGAAAGGACAAAAGCACAGCAAAATTCCTTTTCAAGATGTTTCTCGGTTCGGGAGGTAGATTATAGAAAGGGAAGGTGTTAGCACCCTTTCTATCCGTGGTTATCCACGGGCTCTTAGGTACTTGCTCACTATGTTTTCAAAATGTTTTGATTTTCTTGTGTTTGTGGGTTTTGAAAAAAGTTTGTTTTTGAAAACTTTGCTTTAACTCTTGTATCAGTCCTCAAGAGTGTATGAAGTATTTGTTTGAAAACTTTTGTCAGAAAAGTGTAGGTGCGAAAAGTATTTTTTTTGTTTTGAAAGAGCAAGTACCTGAGAACCTCTAACTACTCAAAAGAAATTAAGCTGTGTAAATGTCCTTTAGACAGTAACATCCCACTATTGAGAAGTAGGTAGCACCGTCGTTGGAGTTTCGGGTCAATTCGATTATAGGGACATGTGGTCACCAAAGCAATAGTAGGACGCCTTAGCGGTAACCCTAATGTCCTAGATCCTTTTTTATCCGAGGCAACCGTTTCGAGGCAACTTGGATCTTTAGACAAGAGGGCGACCTCTAAAACACCCTATACTCAATGACCGCGTCGAGGCAACCAAGTGAGGCGTACCCTAGGAGTGGCATGTGTGAGTGTGTCAGGATTCAGTTAATATTATCTTTGCACATGTTATGGTGAACTACGTTTTGATTTTATTTTCAGAGAAGTTTTGTCATGCATAGCAGTTAATAATTGCAGAAAGTAAATTGTGGAAAGTAAATCTATGCTATTACAAGGCGTCGGGTATTTACATCGCCAAAAACATAACCCTTGAAAAGTAAATGCGGAAAATAAAGAAAGTGATAAAAAGTCCTAATTACGCTATTACATTCTCGGAGCAATTACATAAATATGATCAAAAAAGTAATATGCGCGAACAAAAATTAAATCGGGGAAGTCCTTAGGGTTTTGACCCTTTTTGAGAAAGAATGAAGTTTGGTCCTTTTTGCATTTAATTAAACCTAATTCTAATTAATTAAATAAAAGAAATATTTTTTAAGTTTTTTATGTTTTTAATGAAAATAAAATAAAATAGTTAAATATATTAATTAACCTAATTCTACATGGATTTTATTTATTGTGAAAAAAAGGTTTAAAGTTGACCTAATTAACTAAATTAATCTATGTTAGAATTTATTTACAAAAATAATAAATTAATAGTGAAATTAATAAATAATAAGAAAAATATTTAATTTTCTGAATTTATTATGAAAAAATTAATTATGTTAATTAAATAATAATAATAATAATTACTAAAAGAATTAAAAGGGAAAAGAAAATAAAAAAGGAATAATAAACCAGGGGGGTGATGGCCCAATATGGAGGTTTGTTAGCAATTCTGGCCCATTATCCTCTCAGGCCTGTTTGACTTCTGGGATCGTCCAGGGCACACGTTGACTGGGAGTACCATGGTCAGCATCCATGGCCATTAGATTCAAGCTTGTGGCCACTTGGCGCTTGGATGATTGGAGGCATATGGTGTTTATCCTTTGGAAGCCTGCATATGATCAGGTTAATAAAAATATTATAAGAGTTTTGGGGGACCTGGGATTCGAACCCAAGTCCCAATGGTTTCCAGCCAGCACACCAACCACTACGCCAATTGCTTGCTTTTGTTAATATAATAACAATTAATTATAATATATCAAAATCAATGCATATGCTGAAAAATAAACAAAAACGCGTGTAGTTTGAATTGACCACTCAGAAGCAAACACGTCCTCGTCTTCTTCACTGAACCTGCAAAAGTAATGTTAGATAGCGGGGGTTTTTAACCCCCACAAAACATCATGAGGAAAAATAGCGAATAGCTCTACAGTTTACATAAATATTTCGCGATGGTGCCACTGTGTTCATCTGGTCTCAACGATTTCAACCATAGGTCTCTCAAGGCTTGATTTTTCCTGTACTATAAATCCCCAATTTTAGAGTTCAAGAACCCTAGAATTCATCAATGGTAACTTTCGATTCTGTGCATTATAATCCAATTAACTAATACCATTAGCTTTATATAAATTCAAGCAATACAAAACAAACCATAAATCACATCAAATGCTTATGAATCATGAGTTACGATTATGAAAATAATATGCAAACCGTGAGACTGTTCTGGAGGATTTCTTGAGCTTTAACGCTTGGTTTTGAGTGCTACACGTTCCTCATACTCCCAGCAACGTGTTTGAATCCACAAAAGTCCTTGAATTGGCCTAGAATATAGAAAACAATTTTGAGTTTTCTTGGATTTTTTTGATATGGTTATGGCTTTTTCTGCAGCAAATTCACGTGTGCATGAATATGGTTGGCTTGCATATTTATAATAGAATAGAATTAGGTCAAAATCTTGCAAAGAAATCCATGGAATGATGGTTTGAATATTTGATTGAAAATCAAATATTTTTGAATCTTTTTGATTGAAGAAAGTTTCCAAATTGGGAGATACTTGCATCCTTGATTGGTACACGAAATTGCCAGCATATCTAGGTCATCTTTGCTTCACCAAAAGATTGAAAAATCAAATCTTTGTATTTCCTACAATTTAAATTAATTAAATGAATTAAAATCAATTAAAAATCCAATTAATTAATAAAAAATAAGAAAATAAATTCAATTAAGCTTGATGGGTCGTGCATAGGCCAAGGATAAAGTTTCAAGAAGAAATTTGAGGCCCATTAGCAAAAACAAAGTTGACTTTTGCAAATTCATAAACATTTCCCAACTTCTCCAATGCATATCTTGCTCAATTTTGATCATATGAACATGTTCTTGGACATTTTGGAAAGGTATTGAAGTCCTCTAAGCAATGCCTTTGGTCCCATGTCATTTGGGTTTACCAATATCAAGTTATGGTCTTTGACTTAAAGTGCCTTTTTGTTGACTTTTGAAATTGACCTATAATGTAGAAATTGATAACTTTTGGTGAGAGCATTTCTTGGACTTGGAGTGTGAAGATGGATTATAAGCAATGCCATCCCCTTCAAAATGAGCATTGGATGGGATTTTTCTGATGAACCATGAAAAAGTTATGCCTTGGTCAAGATACAGTTGACTTTTCTACTGTCCAAAAATAGTAACTTTTTGCATCTTGACGATTTTTGAGCCATTCTTGTGGAATCATGATCAATACTTGATCAAATGATGATTGTGGACTCAAAATAAGATGTTGACCAAAAATTCTGACTTTTGACTGCAAAATGACCATTTTTCCCCTGCAGTTGACTGTAGAGCAGATGGAGCTTTTGACTGTGCAAATTGGCACTGTGAATCTTGAAACTTGGCATGTAGGTGCTTGAGCATTCATATAGGCTTATTAGACTTGATTGAGCCATTGAAAACCTCAAATTCCTTGAAAGAAACAAAACCCTAATTTTGACTGGCTTAGGAGGCATTTGGACTGTGCAACCCTTGAGAAATCTTGAATCATTTACAGATGGTTCTTGACAAGCCTTGAAGAATATGGGAGGGAAAATTTTGGGGTACAACAAATTCAAACTGTCAACCAAAGAGGCAAACCAAACTGAAATGCCAAAACCAAGTTGCACAATGCATAAAGGCAAACTAAGCTGTCAACAATTTGTCAAAGAAGCTGTCAAAAGCTGCCTACAAGCTAGCAAAAGCAATGCAGAAAATCTGGAAGATAAGAGATATGCAGAGCAAAACCAAAATGCAAGCAATATTGTCAAAACCTTCATCATTTCCCAACCAACACTTTTTCAGAAAAAAGTACAGTTTAAGCAATAAAAAATGCTTTTTCTGTGGAGAGAGAAAGAGAGAGAGAGAGAAGTAGAGGCTTACAGTTTGCAGGCTTAGGAGATAAAGATATAAAACAAAGAGTATTAGAATAGTTCAAGAGGGGCAGAACACCACATAGAAAAATATAACAAAGCTGTAAACACATAACAGAAGCCCTCAAAAAACCTGTTACAGAAATTGCTTCAAGCCTAAAAGCCTTCAAGCATAACAAACTCAGCTTGCATAACACCCCAAGACTGCATAAGCCCTGAAGCCTGTCAAACACAAGCAAGCAGAAGCACAAACCTGCTACAAAACAAGCCTGTAACCTATAAACTTCTTCAAGCCTCAAAGCACAGTAAACCTGAACAAACCAGCCTTGAAGCCTCTCAAAAACTACACAACTCATAACCTGTCAAAGCCTGTACCTCAAAAACAAGCTCCAAACAAACCTCCTAAAAACCTTCAAACTACCAGAAACCTACCTCAAGCCTGCATAAGCCCTGAAGTCTGTCAAACACGAGTCAAACTTACAAACTGCATAGCATTCAAGCCAAAAAGCCCTCAAAACAACTTCATCATAGGGCCAACATCAACATAACAGTAGCAAATACCCTCAGAATCAAATTCAACATTAAAAATCATCCAAAAATCCAAGCCTCTTAGAACCAAGGTTCATAATTGAGAAATAAAGCCCAAGAGAGGAAAAGCAGCTGAAGCAAACATCTCAGAATAAGGCAACATCATCAACATCATCAACATCATCAAGCAACAACAACTGAAGCAAGCAACTCATAAGCAAAAACATTGAAGCTAGCAACTCAGAAGTTCAAAACATATCAAAAGTATCTCAGAGCTATCATCATCAAGCAAAAGAGAGGAAGAAAGTCAGAACAATAGCAAGTTCTTCTCAGAGCCAAAGCTCATCACAGAAGCAAGCAATCAAAAGAAGAAAAGAGGAGAGGAACTCAGCTATCCTAGGGTTTTCATATACTCATCACTAAACCAAACAAAGTTAAAGATACAAGTACCAGGAAGGCCAGCAAGCACATCACCGCGTCCCTCCGCCTCCGGCCACCTGAGACGCGCCGCCGTCCTCCTCCGTCTCCTCTCCAAAGGTATTGTCCCTCTTTCCCTTTTTCTAACACCTTAAGCAAGCACAAATGTAACACATAAAGGTCAGAACATACAAAAATAAAACATGAAAGACTAAAAATCCGAAGAACGCATGAAGGAGAAACAGAAATCGTTACCTTTTCTCATCACTGCCTTGCTCAACCATGGAGAGAGGGAGATGGACAGTGGCGCTCTGGCAGCTGAGGCGAGGAGGATCATCAGAAGCTCACGTTCGAGAAGGATGAAGAGGACGATGAAGAAGGAAGGGAGCGGCGCCGTTCAACACAAACCCTATTCTGAACAAAACTAATTCAAACCCTAAACAAAATTGTCAAACGTGTTTGGGCCTCTGCCTCATAAAAAAACCTTAAGCCCAAGATTCTGGCACATACCCCCTCTTTTCCTAATCTTGTCTGTTTTTCGTTTGGGCCAAGCATATATCCCACAAAAGCCCATTTAATTTTTTATTTACTTCTTAGGTTTACAAATCAACATTTTTATTTTTATCACCTTATTTTCTCTTTTATAACTTAAATTCCTAATTCTTTTTGGTAAATAAAATAATACATTTTGTTTTAAAACTTTTGTTTAGTTAAACTTTTTATATGACCTTTTTTTAAAACATTAACTAAAATACCTAAACAATATTTTTCTTTAACTTAAACAATTTTCTTTTCTTTTCTTTAAACCTTTTGTTTATTAACATTAACAAAAAACACAAAAATACTTAATAATACATTAAGTTAACACTTGTAAATAATCATGTGCATCTTACATACTTTTGATTCTCTTTTATCCTTATATACTTTGCTATATTTTTACATTGAGAATGCGACGATTCGATTTGGTTGTAAATAATGTTTGGATACTACTATTCTGATGAGACTCATCCCCATTTGTAAATATTTGTACCCCCATCCCCGGATACTTATTTTTAATAGCTTAGACTTTAAATTCCCGCAATTTATCACTTTCTATATACTGTATAGTAATTAGGGTTTGTATGCGAAGATTCAAAATCAACCGCTAGATAACCTAATACCAGACAAATGCATGAAAATCAATACACAATTCACACTTGCACCCCTAGGGTAATCCCGCTCGTTGCCTTAAAAAATGGGCCATGTTTGCATGTCAAGTACTTTGGCAAAACAAAACAAAACAAAAACAAACAAAATGATCATAGTCCCTCGATGACGCTTTCGAAGTTGCCTAAACAAAATGATCATAGTCCCTCAAGAAAAATGCCAAAGACACTTGACACTATTGCATTCATGGTCTATACGATGACCCGTGCCCGTCCCGTTAACATCCTAACACAAGGTTGTTCACCAAATACAATGGTGAAACAACACTGTTAAAAGGGTTAAAACATGAGAAAGATCTTTGAGTAAATTTAGGGTAGACAACTCTTAGTTACTTGATCAAACTTGCAAAACACACTTGCCTACTTTCAAAACACACTCCAAAACACAACTTTCAAAACAACTTTCAAAAACATTGAAACATCTTTTCAAAAAGACAAACACCTTTGTAAAACATTCGAGTAAAGAATTGTTACAATGGTTGCCTAGACAAGGCATCTTTTTTAAAACATTTTCAAAAACCACACACAAAGCACCATTTCAGACAATTGAAAATCAAGGCAAGTGATCTAAAACAAGTAACTAAGATCCCATGGATAACCATGGATGAAAAGGGTGCTAACACCTTCCCTTTTCATAATCTACCCCCCGAACCCACGAAAACATCTCAAAGGTCTTTCTTGTGCTTTTTGACCTTTCCTTAGGATAAATAAAAAGTCGGTGGCGACTCTTGCTAAACCGAACAAATGCGAATACAAACGCAAAACCTCAAGTCAGTTCTCCCACCGTATCACAGCGTGCCTTTGTATTTCCCATACAACCAAGTCCCATCAATTTGTATAATTGGTTTGCATGACGCAAACCCTGTGATGCAAGGTTGAAAAATCCCAAAACACTCGACTAAATATTCCATTTCTGTTGAGTTGACTACCACCTGGAGTGTATGCTGGCACTGTTTCCAGAATGTAAATAGTACCCGGAGAATAAGTTTGGAGTGCATTCAGGTAGAAAAGAAGTTCTTGGTATGACTCCTCCCAGTTTCCATATACCTTTTCAATCGCCTTGGTCTTTTCTAACCATGCCTTACGGTAAGACGGAGTATAGTTAAATACCGTAGTGATGTGGGAGATGATGGTTTTCACCTTCAAAGGTGGATCATTGCTGACGAGTGGTAGGATTTCTTGACAAATGAGATCATAATTAAGTTTTCGATGATCATGTGATTGAGTAGAACTGACACAAGTGTGGGTAGACATGGAACCTATGACCCAACAATCACCTCTTAATCTGTATGATGCAGTGAGCTTTAACATATAATCAGGGTGGACACACTTGATCTTGTACCTTTCTGGATTTACACAGTCCACCTTAAAATCGACCGAGTTGAGCATGTGGAATTTTTTGATGGCTCTGATACATTCTTCTCTGTTACGAAATTTGTCTTTCTCTTTTAAGTTTTCATCCGACTGCATATACGGATTAAAAAATAAATCAGAAGACGGTTAATCTCCACCCATGTTGAAGTTTGTCATGTGCGGAGGTGGTGTGTAGATCTCGTTTGCAGGAATACCAGGTATCCTATCGTCTTCGGAATCATCATTGACCATTTCGTCAAACTCTAACTCGTCATATTCTTCTTCTTCATCAACTGCATCTACTTCTGCTTGTTCGGTCTCCAAAAGATCAACCACTTGTGTCACCTGAGGCTCTCGCAGCATAATGCACAACTCAATAGAGTCGTACCCAGAATACTCATGACTGGAAAACATATTCTGAAGATCCTCGTCATCTTGAACCTCAACCTTATAAAATATTATTTGGTTGTTACCAAAAAAAAAATTGGGTTCTGATAAAATATTTGTGTCACCAGGCCTCGTCCAAGTTTGGCCTCCAATCGTTTTTTGAAGTATAAGAAATTGGCTTTCCTGTTTAAACAAAATCGGATGTTGTATGTGTCTCTAAACAAAAACCCAGAGGCAGGACAAATGTATGTCTCACCGTTGAAATGTGCACTGATGACATGTTGCGGTGCAGAGGCTATTGCGTATGATTGTTTGAAGGTTTGAAGGCTGTAAGGTTTGAAGTTTATGAGTTATTTGCAAGAATTTTCAAATGTTCTAGTGTTTGAGAGATTAAGTGAATCAGTGTTGTAGGTGTTTAGGTATTGGCTTGCATTTTTGGTAAATCCCAAGTGTATGTGTGAATGTCATGACTGATGTCATAACATTCTAGTTCAGGTTGTACTAACTCAATAGGTACATATGCAGAAAAATATTGTAATTCAAATACTGATGTTTATAAGTGTGTATCTGAGCATGTTTGCAAAATGATCACATTTTGCTAAATCAGTAGACAGGTTTTCTCAGATGTGATAACAGATGTTATGACATCCTGTTCTGAACTAACAGGATTGCAGGATTGGATAAGTCTGAGTTTTTTCAGGAAATAACTCAGTCCCTTCTAAACAGAATCCTGCGTTTTCTGAGGAGTAACCTAGCTCAATCCTAACCTGATCAATAAAGTACTGTGACCTAGTCTTTAGGTCAAACGGAATCAACCCTAGGTTTTTGGAAACCCTAACTGAAGTTGCAGCTGCTATATATTCAACAGAACTGCGGTTTTTCAAGTGATCCCTGCTGATTGATTAGAAGATCAATTTTGTAATCTGTATAGATTTGTTTATTGTACTCCAAGCAATTATCATTGTGATAAGTGCCTTGGAATAGGTTTCAATTGTAAGGGTTGTGTAGCACTCAAAGCTTTGAAGCAAGAGTGTTTGAATGTTACTTGACTAAAGCTGTGAAGCAGAGTCAAGTTAGTTGTGTACATCACTCAAAGCTGTGAAGCACGAGTGATTGTGTTACTTGATTAAAAAGCTGTGAAGCTTAATCAAGTGTGTGTTTTGAAGAGTGTCTTCATCAATTCTCAAGTCAAATTGGTTTATGTATCACTGCTGTGATTGAGGGGGAGTGAGTAGGAACTCAGGTTTAAGTTGTAACTTAGATTAGAATTGCATTGGGTAGGTCTTAAGTGAAGGAGATAAACTGGTTGGTTTATTCCTGAATTAACATCTCTTATAGTGGATTCTCTCCCTGGCTTGGTAGCCCCCAGAGTAGGTGTTGTTGCACACTGAACTGGGTAAACAATTGACTGTGTTATTTACTGCTTTTGTATTTACTGTCATATAGTAAGTCAGATACGGTGTCATAACATTGGACGTGACATTGAGTATCTGTAGCCAGAATTTCAATTGGCATCAGAGCAGGCACCCTGCCTGTATTACTGGGTGAGATCTAGGGATATCACTTTCTGGCACTATGGACAAAGAAGGAGTTTTTGGAAATAGACCACCCATTCTGGATGGAACTAATTATGACTACTGGAAACCTCGTATGATTGCCTTCCTAAAATCTCTGGACAAAAAGGCTTGGAGAGCTGCTGATAAAGGATGGATACATCCCACCATAACTGAAAGAGATGGGACAATCAGTCTGAAGCCTGAGGAAGATTGGAGTAAAGAAGAAGACGAGTTAGCTCTGGGAAATTCAAAAGCCTTAAATGCCTTGTTCAATGGAATTGATAGAAACATCTTCAGACTAGTACATCAATATGAACTGGCCAAGGAAGTTTGGGACACCCTCAAAACTACTCATGAGGGCACTTCCAAAGTAAAGATGTCAAGGCTTCAGATGTTGACCACTAAGTTTGAGAATCTAAAAATGATGGAAGATGAAACCATTCATGAGTTTCACATGAACATCTTGGAGATTGCCAACACCTCAGGAGCACTGGGAGAAAAAATGTCAGAAGAAAAACTGGTGAGGAAGATTCTCAGATCCTTGCCTAAAAGATTTGCAATGAAGGTAACTGCCAAAGAGGAAGCCCAGGACATTAGCAAGTTAAAAGTGGATGAACTTATTGGGTCTCTTCAGACTTTTGAGATGGGGATCACTGATAATGGTGACAAGAAGAACAAAAGCATAGCACTTGTATCCAACACTGATGTTGAATACAAGGAGGATGAAGAAGAAAACATATCAGAAGCCATTGCCATGCTTGGAAGACAGTTCAACAGGCTCATCAAAAGAATGGACCCAAAGTCAAGGTCTAATGTTCATAACATTCCTTCTGACATTGACAGCTCCAGCAGAAGACCAAGGTCAGAAGATAAGGAAAACCAAGGCAGAGGTATTCAATGCCATGGATGTGAAGGATATGGACATATTCGAGCTGAATGTCCTACCTTTCTTAAGAAGAAAAAGAAAGGAATGACTGTTACTTGGTCTGACTATGATTCAGAAAGCAATTCTGAAGAAGAATCTGCCAAACTAGTTACTGCCCTAACTAGTGTTTGTACTTCTGAAAGTGACACCAGTGATGAAGAAGTAACATTTGAAGAACTGGCTGATACCTACAAGAAATTGTGTATCAGAAGTGGTGAAGTCTGTGTGCAAAATGAGAAACAATCAAAACTCATTGTAAAGCTGGAGGCTGAAAAGAGGGCAAATCTTGAAACTATAAGTCATTTAGAAGGAGAAGTTCAACTGCTGAACTCACAATTGAATCAAATGACCAAATCTGTCAAGATGTTGACCAATGGAACAGACAAATTGGAAGAGATCCTTCAGGCTGGTCAAAATATGGGAAATAAATCTGGCCTAGGATTTGTGGAAACAAAGAAATTTGGTACCGGGAAGCAAATGTCAAAACGGATGTCTCAACATTACTCTCAACATCAGGGACAGAGACATATGAAGAAAAGGTACCAAAGATGGAGATGTCATCATTGTGGGAAATATGGTCACATAAAGCCCTTCTGCTTCAGATTACATGGATATCCTAATCAGAACTCAGATGTCAAACCTAAGTCTAAAAAGGTACCACACGCTCCTCAATGGAAGAAAAAGGCTACTGCACTGATAGCACACACTTCACTGAAGATCTCTGCAAAGGAAGATTGGTACTTTGACAGTGGATGTTCCAGACACATGACTGGATTCAAAAATCTCCTTAATAATGTTATGCCTCACACCACCAGTTTTGTGACCTTTGGAGATGGTGCTAAAGGAGAAATCAAAGGAGTTGGTAATTTGGACTACCCTGGAGTTCCAAGTCTGAATAAGGTACTGCTGGTAAAAGGGTTGACTACTAATCTCATCGGCATCAGTCAATTATGTGATCTAGGATTCATGGTCAACTTCTCAAGATCTGAATGTCTAGTGTTTAATGAAAAACTAGATGTTGTAATGAGAGGAATCAAATTCAAAAATAACTGTTATGTGTGGCAGCCTGAGAACACTGATATCTCCACTATGAGTCAAATCATCAAAGAAGAAAAAGAGATGAAACAGTGGCAGCATAAGCTTGAAGGAATGAAAAGAGCTATTCCTATGGAAGATGTCAGAAGAACTCCTAAACTACAGGCTGATAATATATGTGATGTGGCAAAGAACAAGTCTCATAAATTCTGTTCTCAAAAATTCTGGTCAAAACAGATGCTACCTGAGGACAATGTTACACAAGATGTTGTGACATTGTGGTGTGATAATCTGAAAACATTCAACATTTCCTTGAACCCTATTGACTTTGGAGAGAAGAAGTCATTTGAACTGGAACATAGTTTCTCTAAGCTTCAGCTAACTGATTCTTCTACCAAGGCGCTTGTTGGAAATAAACTTGAAAATTTGAGGGGCAGATTGGGTATTCACCAACATGAGAAATTATAGCAATTAGTTTTGCTGAAAACAAGGGTTGAAGGGATTAATTTTATTAAGTCTATATTTAATGGGTTAATCATATTCATTCACAATTCCTTCAAAAGCCTTAAGAAGTTGAAGAGACTCCCTTGTACTCCCTACCTCTCTCATCCTTGCAACCTGTTTCCTCCTCCCAATCAAAGAGTTTTCTCAAACTGCTACTATCACTCAACGTTAAACACAATGTCTCAGACATCGTCTTCCACCATGGCGGCTTCGTCTCACTCATCATCGTCATCATCTGATCAAGATTCTAGGGCAATCACTACATGCATAGAATCTGAAGTTCTTGAGATCACTCCTCTCAGGGAGATGGCAACTGACCCAGCCAGAGTCAAAAAGCTCAGGACCAGACATGCAGGAAGAGCTCAAGCTACAGTCTCTGGTAATTCTTCTCTTCCTTCGTCTTCTACACCTAATAAAGAAGGATCAGTTCAAGTACACCAAGCTATTGCTAGACTGGTTTCTAGCATTCTGAGTGGCAACCAATCTGTACCGGGGATTTCTATCCCTTTGAATCAATCAGAAAGTCCAAATGTGGAAGGTTCTGAAAATATAGATGTCACTGAGGATGTTGTGACACCAAAAGACAACATTCAGAATCCCTCTGAAAAGGCTGCTGATCCACCTATCATTGATGTGGATGAAGATTACTCAGATAATGAACTGATTGCTAATGTGAACCCTAGCATTGCTAGGAGATTGATGAAAAGAAAGAGTAGTGAGACTGTTAAACCTGATGCTAAGAAATCCAAGGCTGAAGGGATGGCTGAGAAAATTCAGACAAAAGGGAAGAAGGCACAGGTGCAGACTGCTAGACAACCAATCTCCAAGAAAAGTAAAGAACCTGAAACTTCTGATTCTGATGATGAATCAGAATTTGAGATTGACATTGACAATACTCCCATCAGAAGGAAGCTCCCCTCCAGCAAGATTGCTAGAGTGCCTGAAGTGCCAACAGACAACATCTCCTTTCATCATCCTGATAATGCAAACAGATGGAAGTATGTTTGCTTGAAGAGAATAGCCTTGGAGAGAGAACTCAACAATGATGCCTTGGAGTGCAAAGACATCATGGAGCTGATCAGGAATGCTGGGCTAATGAAGACAGTGATGAAGTTTAGCAAATGTTATGAAAATCTGGTTAAAGAGTTTGTAGTGAACTTGTCCAATGATTGTGCTGATGGGAGGTCAGCTGACTTTGAGAGTGTGTTTGTTAGAGGAAGAAGGGTCAAGTTCTCTCCATCAGAAATCAACAAGTTTCTTGGAAGAACAAATAAGGACTGTCCTGATCTAGAGGCAACTGACAATGAAGTATGTTTGACCATCACTGCCAGGCAAGTAAAGTGCTGGCCATTGAAAGGGAAGTTGAATGCTAGTAAACTCAGCATGAAATTTGCCATCTTGCATAAAATAGGTGCAGCAAACTGGGTGCCTACAAATCACAAATCAACCATCTCCACAGGATTGGGGAGATTCATCTATGCTGTACGAACCAAGACTGCCTTTGACTATGGAAGGTACATCTTTAAACAAACCTTGAAGCATGCTGGCAGTTATGCTGTCAAAGGACCAATTGCTTTTCCCTCCCTCCTTTGTGGAATCATCCTTGCACAATACCCTGACATCCTTGTAGCAAGAGATACAGTCTGCAAAAGAGCCCCTGCCCTTGGCCTGCACTACAAACTGTTTCAGGGATCCCATGCTCCAGACATTGTCATAACATCAGCTGAGACATCGTCTGCAAAGATCCAGTCCAAAACATCAGATGTCATAGCTGTTTTAAAAGAAACTTGCAAAGATCTGGATGCTAGAAAAAGGACCCTAGAAGCTCTAATTGCCAGGCTAGAAAAGGAAGAAGCTGAAGAAAGCAGAAGGGAAGAAGATGAAGGACAGCTCAACATTGAAGAAATTGGCTCCTCTGAGTCTGATGACAATGCTTGAAGGTTGATTGCTGCTTGGTGGTGTTGCTGGTGGAGTTTGGAAGTGTGTTATGCTGTTGCCTGCTGCTGATCTCATTATTTTGTTTTGGATAACTGTATAACTTTATAAACATGTAATCTTTGGCCCATTTGTGGCTAAAGTGGGGGAGAATATTTTTGGTACTGCTTAATTAGTACTTGACACTATATTTTTCTGCTGTCACTTATTTCTGCTGCTATCTATTTATCTCTGATTGTTTAGGGACTTTAGCCAAAAATCTGCCAAAGGGGGAGTTTGTAGGTGTTTAGGTATTGGCTTACATTTTTGGTAAATCCCAAGTGTATGTGTGAATGTCATGACTGATGTCATAACATTCTAGTTCAGGTTGTACTAACTCAATAGGTACATATGCAGAAAAATATTGTAATTCAAATACTGATGTTTATAAGTGTGTATCTGAGCATGTTTGCAAAATGATCACATTTTGCTAAATCAGTAGACAGGTTTTCTCAGATGTCATAACAGATGTTATGACATCCTGTTCTGAACTAACAGGATTGCAGGATTGGATAAGTCTGAGTTTTTTCAGGAAATAACTCAGTCCCTTCTAAATAGAATCCTGCGTTTTCTGAGGAGTAACCTAGCTCAATCCTAACCTGATCAATAAAGTACTGTGACCTAGTCTTTAGGTCAAACGGAATCAACCCTAGGTTTTTGGAAACCCTAACTGAAGTTGCAGCTGCTATATATTCAACAGAACTGCGGTTTTTCAAGTGATCCCTGCTGATTGATTAGAAGATCAATTTTGTAATCTGTATAGATTTGTTTATTGTACTCCAAGCAATTATCATTGTGATAAGTGCCTTGGAATAGGTTTCAATTGTAAGGGTTGTGTAGCACTCAAAGCTTTGAAGCAAGAGTGTTTGAATGTTACTTGACTAAAGCTGTGAAGCAGAGTCAAGTTAGTTGTGTACATCACTCAAAGCTGTGAAGCACGAGTGATTGTGTTACTTGATTAAAAAGCTGTGAAGCTTAATCAAGTGTGTGTTTTGAAGAGTGTCTTCATCAATTCTCAAGTCAAATTGGTTTATGTATCACTGCTGTGATTGAGGGGGAGTGAGTAGGAACTCAGGTTTAAGTTGTAACTTAGATTAGAATTGCATTGGGTAGGTCTTAAGTGAAGGAGATAAACTGGTTGGTTTATTCCTGAATTAACATCTCTTATAGTGGATTCTCTCCCTGGCTTGGTAGCCCCCAGAGTAGGTGTTGTTGCACACTGAACTGGGTAAACAATTGACTGTGTTATTTACTGCTTTTGTATTTACTGTCATATAGTAAGTCAGATACGGTGTCATAACATTGGACGTGACATTGAGTATCTGTAGCCAGAATTTCAAGTGTTATGATAAGTGTAAGACTAAATAGGTCATACTGAATTTGAACTAACTAAGGTTGTAACCTCTAAGGCTCCTCCCATCACGTCCAATAGTGTTACATGCATTCAGGGATGCCTTCTCCAAGGCTGTCACCTAGCCTACGCCTATGCAACCCATGCCACCTCTTATTCGCCAATGGGGATGGCGACACCTTTCATTTGTGTACTCTTTCGCCAAGTCCAATGTCGCCTCCCTTCATGTCCAATCGTGTTACATGCATGCAGAGATGCCTTCTCCAAGGCTGCCACCTAGCCTGCGCCTACTCTGCACCTACACTGTAATCTCTAAGGCTCCTCCCATCATGTCCAATAGTGTTACATGCATTAAGGGATGCCTTCTCCAAGGCTGTCACCTAACCTGCTCCTATGCAACCCATGCCACCTCTTATTCTCCAATAGGGATGGCGACACCTTTCATTTTTGTACTCTTTCGCCAAGTCTAATGACGCCTCCCTTCATGTCCAATCGTGTTACATGCATGCAGAGATGCCTTCTCCAAGGCTGCCACCTAGCCTGCGCCTACTCTGCACCTACACTGTAACCTCTAAGGCTCCTCCCATCACGTCCAATAGTGTTACATGCACTCAGAGATGCCTTCTCCAAGGCTGTCACCTAGCCTGCGCCTACTCTGCAACCCATGCCACCTCTTATTCACCAATGGGGATGGCGACACCTTTCATTTTTGTACAGTTTCGCCAAGTCCAATGGCGCCTCCCTTCATGTGCAATCGTGTTACATGCATGCAGAGATGCCTTCTCCAAGCCTGCCACGTAGCCTGCACCTACACTGCAAGAGTGACACTTATCATGCATGCATGTACCCCCTACCACCTTATTTACTCTATGAAATTTTTTTTCCTATAAATACAGAGCATAACATACTTCTCTTGCACCCACAATCGTCTCACTCTCTGCTACAAACTCTTTCATAATCTCTTACAATTTCAAACTCTTTCATAATCTCAGGCATTTTCAACAATGGCTCTTCTCACAATGGGCGATTCTCACAGAGGCACAAGGGACAACATTACATCATTTGTAAGTTTCTTGTATAGTTATACATTTTTCATACTTCTGGTAATGCTTTGTTCATATTACTTACTCTTACACCTTTTACATTATTAACTCAGGATACCAAAAGATTCAGAATCTGGTCTCACAACTACCTTGCTCCCGTCCCATTGATCATACCATATCTGTAATATGTAGGTTTCAGACACGTTATAAAGATCTCCAACTGCACAATTGATTCAAAGTTCATACTTTCAATGTTGGAAAGGTGGAGACCAGAGACCCATACATTTCACCTACCAATAGGTGAATGTACCGTCACGCTAGAGGACATGTACATGTTACTGGGTCTCCCTATCGACGGTAAGGCCGTTAATGGGTCGGTTCAACAACCCAATTCTCCGTGTGAAGAATTGTTGGGCAGGGATATGGTTGAAGGTGGTGGTGCAAGAGGTCAGGGTATACTACTAACTGAGCTTAAAAATCATCATGCGACTTTGGAATTAAATGAAAATTCCTCCGAGCTAGCCAAGGTAATAAAAGCTAGAACTTATATAATGATACTATTTGGAACCTTTTTATTTCCCGAAAGTACGGGAAATAGTGTAAATTTTATGTATTTAAATTTACTTAGAGACTTCGAAAAAACTAGAAAGTATAGTTGGGGTTCTGCTGTTTTAGCCCACCTATACAGTTCCTTGTGTAAATGCAATCAAGGAAAAATGTACATTTTATGGCTGCGCTTTTTTACTTCAAGCCTGGGGTTGGTGGACGATGGAGTCCCTAAACCCCGTCAATAACAACATATTTGTTTTCCCATACGCAACAAAGTAAGTCATCAAGTTATATCATTTATTACTATTCATCTATTCACCAAATATATGATAAAAATAAAATATTTTTCATTTCCTTTAGGTATTGCATGAGGGTATGGATTACAGCAAGAATCCAAGATTCAATGTCGCACTATACCACAATCTATTGGATCACCTTGGCCCGGATGATGTACGTCGTACCTTTCAACTTTTCTACTTTTAAATTATTTATATATTACGTTTTCATTAACCTGATTTAATTTTATGCGCAGTTTGTCTGGAGACCATATTTGGGTTTGGGGCATGAACCAAACCCCAAGGATGCAGCAATTTGGAGCGCCAAGACTGCAATCATACGGTTCAATGTTGTGGAGATGCACCACAACGACCGTGTGAAGATGTAGTTTGGAATGCATCAAGAGATACCCAGCGATCCGACTTGTTTGTCCCTGTGGCATCTCAAAAGGGTTGACGCCCAATGGGGTCTTACCAACTGGAAAGAATTTGCTCCAGAATGGTGTAAGATGTGGCAGAGGCTCCACCGACATGTCTTGTAATTTCCAGTTTTTCTCAATCATGGTAATATACGACACACGAATCAGTATTTATCTTGGTACAGATCAGTTAGTAACCCTGAAATGCACGTGTCTCATCCAAGGTATTTGGTTGACCCACGAACACAATGGGCACAACCCTCATTTCCCCAACAACAAACCCAACACACATCAACCTCCCACCAACCCCCAGACAAAACAGAACCACAAACACCGAACCACAGTCGCCACCATAATACAATTACACCCACATGCCCCACAACCAACCACAATCACCACCTCAGTACCAATACCCCCATATGCCTCACATTCAACCGCAATTTCAATCACAATACCAACACACCTGCATACCCCACACACAATTTCAATCTTCTGCATATCCCAATATGGTCCCCTCAACATCCAACCTTAGCCCTGATCTGGGAATGTCGGAAGATTATGAACCAACCGACCCAACTTACCATCAACCACAATATCACCAAACCATCCAACATCCTCAATACCTAACACCCCAAGATCCATTTCCTTTATACCCCCCATACTCAGACAACCAATGCTACAGACCAACCATGGAACCCCACCCACCGCCAACACGACCAAACTTTGAGGGTATGGGTAACCGACTATACCAAAGCATATCTTCTAGATATGGAAATATGACTGATTTCATGGATCCAGAATGCATTGATTAATCTATTTTTTTATGTAATACTTATGTGTGTAATCATATTTTGTAAATAAAAAGTCATTTTTATTGATCCTATATCGAATACGTAACACACCGCATTGAAAAAAAACGCGAAAACTGCCCTAGCAAATGCACTAAGGCGCTATCTCATTTGTCTTAGGGCAAGCCCTAAGCACCTAGGTGCCAAGTGAGATGGCGCCTCCCCTTAAAAGGTAGGTGTAGGCGCCAAGTGAGATGGCTCGTCCTTTGAGGAGTCATCTGAAACATGGTTATTTGCGTGATTTTTTCTGAAACATGGTTATTTGCGATTTTTTTAATACACGGTTATTCCAAAAAAAATCTCACTAATCCACTTTGTGATCATGTTGCTATAAAAGTCACTTTTATACTAGCAACTTATCCACACAGACGGAAATAATTTCCACCCATACAAATAACATAAGCTTTCTTATCACACTAAAGTTCGAATTTTATTTAAATAACCACTTTTTTCAAAAAAAATTCCCAAATAACCACATTTTAATTTTTTTAACCAAAATGACCACTTTTCAAACAAAACATTTTTTCCACACATAGGAGTAGCCACTCTGTGTGGCGCATACACTCAATTTAAAGAGGAGGCGTCACACTGCATGGCTTGTCCTCCTCTGTAAAGTCATGCAGTGTGACACATGCATGTGTTTTTGAGAGGAGGCGCCACCCTCCTTGGCTTGACAGTGTAATTGCAATTTTCTATAAATAAAACTACCCATCCTTTTTATTTTTCCACACCACTTGTTACATAACTCTTAGAAAATGTCTTCAAATCCCTTGCCAAAGTTTTCACTGATCAAAAGAGATGCACATGTTATTTTTTCAGCGACAAAGCCTCCGGTGAAGATCAAACTCTAGAACACACAGACGTTCGAGCATTTTCAGAGGCACTTGATTCGCTGGTTGGAAAGAGACATTCCTGAAGGTGAACAAATCAGAAAAATAGAAAGGCACATTACAGTGAGGAACAAAAATGGAGTAAGCCGATCATGGAAAAAGGTGAGATGCGACGCTGATGTCATGATGATGATGCTTGGACTAGAGGATATTGTGTTAATGGTCTTTATCTCTTAGATATTATGATTTGTTTAGTTGTTTTATCTGTTTATCATGTTGTCGTATTGTTGTCCTGAGTATGTGGTGTTGTAATTTTTTGTGTCGTGATGTGAAAGTTGTTGCACTTGATCTTTTGGTTGGAGAACTTTGTGTCGGTGGATGTCTTTCCACTAGAATCAAGCTCACCATGTCGAGTGGATCATAGCCCCTGATTCAAGTTGTTGCACTTGATCTTTGATTGTATTGGTTAAGGGAGAAACTTCTTGCCCCTTGATAGATGTCTGGTTCAACGTAACCCTGCATCAAAAGAACCCTCGAGATCCTTGAAATGGTTATTGAAAATGCTAAAATGCTATGGTATGATGTCATGATGTTATGTACATGTATGCACAAGTAAGTGAGTGTATATACAGGCAAACATATTCACACAAAGCACACAAGGCCTTAGGTTTAGGCTTGCATGAGGTCTGAGTATTACCCTCTTGAAGTTGGTGGGCTCAACCTGTCCTATTAGAAGTAACCGGGTTCTAGAGGTCCCAACGTCACTGGATTGCTTTCATTGTTCATCGTTTCGATTTAGCCACTGAACTGGCGACCGAAATATTCCAGGAAAGCAACCCTCCATTGAGTGTAGTATCGAGTATCAACCAACCTCGGACTGCACCAAAGTCAGTTATCTCACTACCCTAAAAAGGCTAAGATGGTCAATTAAGGTTCTAAGGTCAGTTGATGCTTCACGACACCACGCGGCGGCCCCGTACTCTCCTTGACTGAACTCAAGGGTTACCGGTACACACCAAAGTGCCACATCAACGTAGCAGACTGCTTCAACCATGTCGGTATACCCCGCACAGTTCCCTCACAGCCTTGTTGCTACCTAAAAGGGTTTCCCCAGATCCGGGTTAGGATCTATAAAGCTCCGATACAAAGCCCACAAATGTAAAGCAAACAAAGCAATCAATTGAAAGTAAAGGTGATCTAAACCCTAAGGTAACCCCACTTAAAAAGTATATCCCCAGCAGAGTCGCCAGTTCTGTGATACGGTGGGAGAACTGACTAGTATTTTGCGTTCGTATTCGCACTTGTGCGGTTGAGCAAGAGTCGCCACCGACTTTTTATTTTATCCTAAAGGAAAGGTTAAAAAAGCACAGCAAAAACCTTTTGAGATATTTCGTGGGTTCGGGGGGTAGATTATGAAAAGGGAAGGTATTAGCACCCTTTTCATCCATGGTTATCCATGGGCTCTTAGGTACTTGCTTAGATCAATCTTGCCTTGGTTTTCAATTTTATGAAATGGTGCTTTGTGTGTTGTTTTGAAAATGTTTTGAAAAGATGCCTTGTGCTAGGCTAACCTTGTAACAATTCTTTACTCGAATGTTTTACAAAAGGTGTTTTATCTTTTAAAAAGATGTTTCAAGGGTTTGAAAAGTTTGATTTTTGAAAGTGTTTGTGAAGTGGGTTTTGAAATTAGGCAAGTGTTTTCTTTGCAAATTGACAAGTACTTAAGAGTTTATCTACCCTAAAGCTTTCTCAAAGATTTTCGTCGTGTTTTAACCCCTTTGACAATTTTGTTCTACCATTGAAATTGGTAGGCAATCTTGTATTTAGGAAGTTTATTCGGGACGGGCGTGGGTCATCGTATGGACCATGAATGCAATGGTGCCAAGTGTCTTTGGCAATTTGCTTTGAAGGGACTATGATCATCCCATTTAGGCAACATTTTGAGGGACTTATGATCATTTGATTTTGTTTTGCCAAAGATACTCGACGTGCAAGCATGGCCCATTTTGGAAGGCATCATGTGGGATTACCCTAGGGGGTGCAAGTGTGATTGTGTATTGATTACATGTATTTGTCTTGTATTAGGTTATCTAGCGTTTGATTTTATGTACATACAAACCCTAGGTCTAACCATGGTATAATTGGAAAACTGTAAATTGCGGAACGTAAATCTACGCTATTACAAAATAGTGTCCGGGAGTGGGGGTATAAATGTACAAGGGGATGAGACTTATAGTATCCAATAATTTACAGCCAAATCGAATGTGCGATCAAAATGAATATCAAATATAAATGTAAGATAAACAAATGTGTATAGGGCAATGTGTTGTGTAAGTGTACAAGTGTATATGTATATGAATTGTGTAATTATGTACAAGTGCGATAATGTGAAGTTGAATCGTATTAGGGTTTTTGACCTAGATAAGGGTTTTAAATGAATCTTTGATTTTTTGTATGTTTAATTATGTACAAAAAGAGTTCAAGTTTTAAATTAAGAATGTTTCTTTATTTGCAAAAAAAGTATTTTGATTAAATGTTAAGTTTTAATTAAAAAAGTATTTTAGTCAAATGTTTGTGAATTTCGATATTAGAAAATAAATGTATTTAAATTGTTATGTACAAATGTATATGTTAATTAAAAAGTTTCAATTTAATTATGTATAAAAAATGTATAATATATACAAAATTAATGTTTTAAAATGTATGTACAAAATATCTATCTAAAAAATGTTTTAACCTTATGATAAAAAAAATGTATTTTTAATTAAGTGAGTATTTTACAAAGAATAAAAAATATTGTTTATAAAATGAAATAAAAAAGGGTTAGTATTTTATAAAAGAAAAAAACAAAAGAAGTGGATATTGTTTATAAAATAAAAGAGAGGGTTAATATTATATATAAAAGAAAAGGTTAAATGAATATTGTAGATGAAATAAAACAGGGTTAGTGTTTGATGGGCTTTGGGGAAGTGAGGACGGGTCAGGCCCAAGCTTGGTCTTGAACGAAATTTAGGGTTCGCGTTTGTTTGGTCAATTGGGAACAAAATCTAGGGTTCGTGTGGAAACGGCGCCATTCACTGATTCCTGCTCATCTTCGTCTTCTACGCGAGCTTCTACGCCTCTCTGCCTGAGCCACCCCGCTACCGCCTCTCCTCCTCTCATACGGACTAGACAGTCCTCAAATGACGGTTAGTGCATCGTTTCGAATTGGTTTAGGCATTTTGTTTTAGATTCTTGCATGTCATGATTTATGTGCTTTGTCCTTCATATCTGCTGTGTTTGTTTTAACAAGATGATGAGAAGAAAGATGAGGAAGGAAATGTACTACCTTTGATGTGGAGGAGAGGACAAGGAAGCGCTTGAGGAGGCTCAGTGGCGATTTGGTGATGGAGCTTGCTTGGATGAATCTTTGAGCTTTCCTGGTATTTTCGCTCTTTTGCTATATTAGGTTTTGATGATGATGTATACTGAGAAGCCCTAATATGTTCACTTCTTTATCTTCTTCTTCCACTATGTGGTGCCTTGATTTGTTTCTGCTTCTCCTTCTCTCGTGTTGCCTTTGCTTCTGTTTGTCTTTTGAATTGTTGCCTTTGACTATGATGCTTTTTGAGATTTATTGCCCAGTGATGACCTCAGAGGTCTGAGGGCCTAGATTGCCTTGAGTTGTTGTTCTGAAATGACTTGGATATGCTGGATGCTAGCTCTTCCTCTCTCGTGTTGCCTTGATTTAACGTGTTTCCTCCTCGCCCTATGATGAATCCAGCATTCTGAGGGTTTTTGTTGCCCTGGATATTGAGTTGCTTCTTTCTTCTTCTTCTTGAGAGGCTATATGCTTGTTTGTGTTGCCCAGAATTTTGTTGAATGGTTGCTTTGAGATGATTTGCCTATGATGAGGAAAGAAAAAACTCTGAGGCTTAGTGTTGGTTTGAATCAGTTTGGTGTATGGTGAGGCAGGACTGTGGTATTAGCAGGTTTTTATGTTAGCTTGGCTTTTTGACAAATTGATGTGGTTAGGCTTTCTTGATGTAGGTAGGTGGTTATGGCATTTTCTGGTCATGTGTTTGTATGTTCTTGAGGGTGATGCAGGCAGGTTCTGATGCTAGCAGGTTTTTACTGGTTTTATGAGGTTTCTGAGGCTAATGGACAGTAAGTTTTGGCTTGAGTATTTTTGTATATTGAGGCAGAGTTGATGAAGTTTGTGGACAGGTTCAGGTTTGATAGTTTTTGGTTATCACTTTTGCTTAGGCTGAACTGAGTTGTGTTTTCATCACTTATGGCTTGGGTTTGAGATTTGTTGGGTTTCAATGTTTGAAAGTCTTGGCAGGGTTGATGAGGTTTAGTTCTGAGTTCCCCTTCTGAGATGTGTTATGTTGTTGGGCTAGGCCAAGTTTGAGATTTCTCAGGTTTTTAGAGATTTGGTGATCCTGGACAGTGTATTGGTGGTTTTTGTTATGACAGGTTGTATGTTCAGTGTTTGATGGTTTGTCTTGGTATGATGTCTAATTGATTTTTGTATATCTCCTTTTCTCTTCCTTTCTTACTGTCTGCTGCTGAACTGAGTTTGGATTATATCTTTTTCTCTTCCTTTCTTACTGTCTGCTGCTGAACTGAGTTTGGATTATATCTTTTCTGCTGTCCTACTGTCTATGCCTGAACCCTTGCCTATGCTTGCTTTATCTCTTTTTCTTCTCTCCTAAAGTACAGCTTAGAATTTAATAATGTTATTATTCTGTACTATGGTTCTGAAGGGGCCCTATGGGAAATGATGACCTTAGTTGCTTGCATATAGGAGTTTCCTGCATCTTTATCCTGCTTTTGACAGCTTTGCTACACTTTTTGCATTTCTTTGATATTTTGGGATTTTGTGATATCTCTCATATCTTTCTTTGACAGCTTGGGATTTTGACTTTGCAGCAATTGTACTACTTTGATTTCTTTGAGTAAACTTAGGCATTTTGACAGTAACTTCCCTTTTGCTTTGGATAGAAAGTTGAAACTGGATCTTTTCAGTTTAGTTTGGATTTTGGATTTGAGATTCTTATGCAGCTTGAATTTTTAGAAATTATGCATTTGCATTTCATGAACAAAAAATCTTCCCTCTCTGTGAACCGGGAGAAATCCCGTGATTTGCAGAGAGGGTCAACTGATCCCAGTCAGTGGCCCCTAATGATGAGCAATATTTTATCTGTCTCTTAATTTAACTGTTTTCTGACTTTTTCTTCTCTTTTTGCAGATAAAACATGGAGTACCGGAGCGGAGTGAAGAATGAAGAATATTAGAAAATAGGATAGTTTTAATTTTATGTAATATTTAAATTAATGTATATCATTGTTCCTAATTTAAATTATAAACAACAATTTGTACAAATAATTCAATTATTCAATAAAATCTAAATTATCCAATTAATTCTAATTTTATTTATTGTTTATTTATTTATTTAAAATTCTTAGAATTAAAACAATTGAAAAATAAATTCAATCATTCAATTTCAGAATAATAAATAACTAAAATAAAACAACATTGATCAATTAAACCTGTCTTATTCAACATCCAAAGCAGAGCAGCAATTAACCCAAATGGACTGATCAAACGCATAAACACTGTGAATCCAATACTGCACATATCTTTTGACTGATGAATTCAAACCAATTGCCTCCTGTGATACGGTGGGAGAACTGACTTGAGGTTTGCGTTTGTATTCGCAAATGTTGCGGTTAGCAAGAGTCGCCACCGACTTTTTATTTTATCCTAAGGAAAGGTTAAAAAGCACAGCAAAAACCTTTTGAGATGTTTCTTAGGTTCGGGGAGTAGATTATAGAAAGGGAAGGTATTAGCACCCTTTCTATCCATGGTTATCCATGGGCTCTTAGTTACTTGCTTAGATCACTTGCCTTTTGTTTTCAATTGTTTTAAATGGTGCTTGAGTGTGTGGGTTTAAAAATGTTTTGAAGAGAGGCCAATGTGGTGGCAACCTTTGTAATGATCCATGTTGGGATGTATACAAAGGTGTACGTCTTTTGAAAAAGATTTTCATTTGTTTTTGAAAGTTTGTTTTGAAAGTGTTGTGATGTGTGATTTTTTTGAAATTAGGCAAGTGTTTTGTTTTGCAAGTTTGATTCAAGTAACTAAGAGGTTATCTACTCCTAAATTTCTCAAAAGATCATTGCTATATTTTAACCCTTTTAACAAGTTTGCTCCACCATTGTATTTGGTGGGCAACCTTGTGTTAGGATGTGAAAGGGACAGGCGCGGGTCATCGTTTAGACCATAATTGCAACGACGTTGAATGTCTTTGGGCAATTTCTTTAAGGGACTTGATCATTTGTTTTGTTTGTTTTGAAAAAGTTTTATCGAGGGACTATGATCATTCAAACTGTTTGCTTTGCCCAAAGATGTTCAACATACAATATGGCCCATTTATTTGAAGGCAACAAGTGGAATACCCTAGGGGGTGCAAGTGTGATTTGTGTGTCCATTTTCATGCTTGTTTATCTTGTATTAGGTCAAACTATTTTTTATCGTTTTTTCGCATACAAAACCCTAATTCTAGCATGTTATTATTTAGAAAGCAATAAAGTGCGAAATTAAAATTACTAAGCTATTACACAACCAAATATGGGAAGGGGGGTACAAATGTTCAAATGGGGATATTGACAAGAATTTAAATCTAGATTATTACAACAATTGGATATTTGCATAGTAAATAAATTGCATAATTTAAATGTAAATAAAATAAATATGTAAAATGTAAAAAAAGAAAGTTTTTTTTTATGTGTATGAGAAAATATTTATGTAAAAGGAAAAAGAAATAAAAATGTATTTATTTTTTAGTATTTTGAAACTTAGGGTAAGAAACCCTAATTTTTATATAAAAAGTATTATTATCTAATTTAATTCTACTATTTATTTATTATGTACAAAAATAAAATAAAATGAAGTATTTTGTGAAAAAAGTATTTTTGTATCAAATATTAATAAAAATGAAGAAAATCAAGTATTTTATATTTTTATCTTAAATATATTAATAAACATGTATATATATATATATATATTAAACCCTAAATGAGTATTATACAAAATAAATATTTATTTAATATTTTAATAAAATAAATAAAAGTGTTTTTTTTGTGTGAAATATTTTCAGAAAGTAAAAATAAAAATAAAAATGTATCTACATTATTTTCTATTTATTTTAATAATAGTGTACATATATATTTGTATATAAATAAAAGAAATAAACAAACAAATATGCCAAAAATACAAAAAATGATGGAAAAAATATTTTAAAAATTTTAATGGCATGAGAAAAAATAAACAAAGTCAACCCAAAAAGAAAAAGTCAAAAATGTTGAAAAATAAACAAATGGGCTCAGGGGGTGTAAACCAAAAAAATGGGGTGTGAAAAGGAAACAAATCCAGGCCCAGCCCAGATCACTTCTTCTTCAACCTCTGTACATCTTTCTTCTCACAAAACACGCGTTTTCTAACTCTGGATTCCTGGACTTTCAAGCAAAACTCATAACATGAAAAGTGTAGAGCATTAAGAGACGGTTTCAACCATATAAAGAACATGACCTATCTCTCCAAGATGAGAGAGAATTTCTCTCCCCCTCTTTTCTGACCTAGTTTTTCTACCATTTTCAGAGCTCAAATTCTCTTCACTCAGACAAAAGAAATGAAAAGTAAAACTATGTACATGTTCAGGGCTATGAGTAGGACTTTGTTTCTTCACAAACTTAAGACTAAAGATGCCTAATAAGAGAGATACAAATTCAAACTTTTACCTGTGCAGTTGAACTTCTATGTGGAGAATGAGAGACTTTCAGTGCAATGTAATGATTGGAAAAGCTTCCTTGAAGTCCAGGGATGCTTTTTCAATGCTCACTTTGTCTTGAAACTTCTTGTATCAAGCTATGGAACTTCACCTGCAAGTCAAAGATGTGAAAATGGTGGAAGTGGTTAGAGCAACTACAGATCGTGCCTTAGCTTCTGGATAGCTTGCATATGTTGTAAGGAAGGTAGAGGAACAGGTTTGGACAGAAATGCTTGAAGGGATTGAGAGATTGCACTCAAACTGCAGGGGCACCCCTGTTTGTGCAGTTTGAGGATGATTCTGAGATGGAGGGTGTTTGAAAGGGAAATGGCTCGTGCAAAAGCTTCAATGTGGTCTATGGAATGTGTTTGATATCTTTTGTGCTGTGTTCTTTGACTGATATGAGAGATAGCATATGTTATGGACCTTTCTTCACACTTAAGCTATCAAAAGCAAATTGGTGTTCTAGGTCAGTATAGGACCCCCTAATGTGCTGCATCAACTCCTCTTGATCAGTGTGTTATGCCCATAATCTTGTGTTAGGCAGATCTTCTTTGTACTTGTTGGATTACAAACTTGACATAAAGCTAAACTTTTCAAAAATGGAAATTCCACTTTATCTAGTTTAGGATTAAACCATTATGCAATGTTAGAACACAAAGAACATGACCTTAACACATTGAATATGCATTAAATTATTGAGTATGAAATGGTTCAAGGACCTGTAATCAAGCATAAAGCAAACTGATTTCAAATTGGCAAGGTTATGAACATGTCTTGATGAAGAACAAAAGTGAATTTTTGCCAACTTGTGAAATTCGAATCTCCCAAGTTATGAGGTTGTTTGATGAGTTCTTGGACATTTTGGAAAGCTTGGAATGTGTACTACAATCCATATTTGAAATGCAAATCAAAATTCCAATTGGAAGGGCATGAAAAGTGGCCTTGAAGTAGGGTAGAAAACCTTGTCAAAATAGGTCAAATTTCACTAAGTTAAAAAATGGTTTAGTGCCCTTATTCAAAAAATCATAACTTGAGATACAAGCTTCAAATGAGAAAACTTTGTGAATCAAAGTTGTAGATTTTGCAGCAAGCTACAACTTTCATGTTTTGACTTTTGTTTGAATCCCAATGGATCATGGTGAAAAGATGGGGCAAAGTTGGGAAAAAATTAGGGTTTTCCATAACTTAGAAAAATTCTAAGTTATGAAAAATTCCATTTTCAAACCCTAATTTGCATTTTGTGATTTCTTGGTGAACAAGTTTCATGATTTGTAATGTTTTGATGAAAAATGAATCTTGACTCTTGATTTTGACCAAAAAGTCAAAGTTTGACTTTTCAGTATACAGTCAAAATTGATCAATTGACTGGGAAATTCAACTGTCAATCTTGTGTACTTGGGATCTTTTGAGCTTGATGAACATGTCAAGATAATTCCATGGGGTCCTTGAGTCCATATGTGAGCTTGGTTTGCCATTGGCTAGGTCAAACAGTCAAAAATTGCCTTTGTGCAGTCAAAACCCTAAAAATGACCATTTTGCCCTTTTGGTGATCTGATCAAATTTCTTGGGGAATTGTGATTCAAACTTGATCAAATGGTCCATGTGAGTTCATAATGTTGATGTGGACCAAATTTCATGAGGTTTGACTGTCAATTGGCCACAGTTGACTTTTTCCCCAATACAGCTGATTTCTAGGTCAACTGTCCAATTGACTGGGTAAAACTTGGAATCAAGACTTGAAACTTGGTATAGGTAAACTTGGGAGTCCAACATGAAGCATGGAAGTCATCTTAGGCATTTTAGGTCAAGGCATCTTTAGGCAAACACAAACCCTAATTTGAGTCCACAGTGCAAGGAGAAGTCTTGAGCAGAGGAAACCCTAATTGTATCTTGATCTTTAAATGTCTTGTGATGAGAAAAATGTTGAGGAAATGGGAGGGCAAATTTTGGGGTACAACAGTTGCCCCTGTTCAATCTTCTTAGACCTGAAGAGTTAGATTGGCAAGTTTGCCTTTCGTGACTCGAGGGTAAAAGGAGATTGGACACTAGAGTGCCCGGAAATTTGCACTCGCATGCTGGAGTCTCAACAATGTGGTGTCGGGAATGGGCTTATAGATGCCATTTGGAGAGATGGTGGATAGGGAGATGGGCTTTGTAGATGCCATCTGGAAAAGTGACAGAACTTTGTCGGGAATGGGCTTACAGGTGCCATCTGGAAGTGTTGATCGCATAAGAGGTTCCTTTAGCGAGAACTTGTGTGTTTTAAGAAAGACAGATGTTTTCCTGGCTTGTTACAGGTGTTTGATCTTCAGTCTCCTTATGCAGATATGCCCTGGCTGGATACAGGTATCGAATCTACAATCGGTTGCTCACAGATGTGCCCTGGCTGGATACAGGAGTCGAATCTGGAAATAGTCGTCAATAGATATGCCCCGGCTGGATACAGGAGTCGAATCTTTGAACTCTGCAGACGTGCCCTGGCTAGATACAGGAATCGAGTCTGGGAATGTGGTCAACAGATATGCCCTGGCTGGATACAGGAATCGAATCTGGAAATGTTGTAGTTGATAGATGTGCCCTGGCTGGATACAGGAGTCGAATCTTTGAACTCTTCAGACGTGCCCTGGCTAGATACAGGAGTCGAATCTTTGAACTCTGCAGACGTGCCCTGGCTAGATACAGGAATCGAGTCTGGGAACTGATCACTCTCAGATGTGCCCTGGCTAGATACAGGTATCGAATCTGGAATTGTGACAGTTGAAAGTAGTCGTTTTTGAGATTGTCTTTTTCCTGAAAAGGCAAAGACGTAAGCTGTATGCAATGTCATGATGTATGATATGCATGATGTCATGATGTTCAACATTTGATGTTGTATGTGTCTCATCATGTATGTAAGCAAGATGTATGAAAATGTGACATGTTTATGAGTGTAATTTCATCTTAGGAAAATAAATCCTTGACGAAAGGCCGGGAAGCTGCTTTGCGGGAGAGATATTTGGCCGAAGCTCTGATGAGAGGCCTGCTGAGGACTTTAACAATGGATTCCGCTGAGAATAATGATGATAAACTCCGCTGGGGAACCCCAAAGATAAACTCTGCTTGGGAAAACCAAAGATAGACTTCGCTGGGGATTGAAGGAACTTTCGCCGAGAACGGTCTTCCGTGGCTTTTAGCTGAGGATAACCCAGTTATAAGTCCTTGTGAGGAAATAACTCTAAATAAAACTTGGGCGAGACGTTCGTACTTCGCCGGGGATGAGCTCGCAGAATCTACTGGGGATGAGCTTTTAAGACCTGCCGGGGGATGTTGTGCCTTTTTTCAGGATCGACGGGGAATCGACTCCCGCTTGGGGAAAGTGCTGCTGAATTTTGCTTTACTCTGCGGGGAGTTAAGATGGTTTGGCCACATTTCCAGTTGAACCTACCTTGGTGCCTTGGTGGACAAAGCAACTAGACCGCTTTAGACAACTACACATTGCCCCTGTCTTTGATGTCACTTGCAATTAATCTCTTTTTTCATATGCAAACATTTAGGGATCAGCAATTTAATGTCAAATGCATATATCAAAAATGAACATTGGACGTTCTTCGCAAGACAAAACAGAAAAAGAAAAACAATGGCAATTTGTATGGACAAGTGAATTTGTATTGATTTAAACTTTGCCTGTGAATAGGCGTTTTTTGTACAAGAGGCTGACATCCTAGTAAGAGGACGCCGCCAAATAACATAGAGTTTACAATTTGAAAAACAAAACAGCTATGTGAACCATCCCACTGGGTTCCAACTCTGCTATTGCCTTTATGTCTTCGAACGTCTCATCGCTTTGCTGCCTGGTTGAAGATGAAGCTGATTGGTCGATGCCGTAATCTGAGCCAGATAGTTGATGCCGAACTCCGGATGCGAAGTGATCCAATGAGACATAGTGTTACGCTTTTATCCCTAACTTTTGCCTGGACCGCCCTTTTGGGTTTTCAGTCCACCGGGATACCCTTTTTTGCCCAAGCCGCCCTTTCAGGTTTTCGACTTGCCGGGTGTACAGATTTTTATTCATTTCATCCCTTATTTTTGCCCGAACCCTTTTGGTTCGCCGGGAAGCCCTTATTTTTACCTAGGTATGTCAACCTAGCGGGTCTTTTATTTATGCGTAGTATTTTTTCACTATGTCCGCATTGGCGGGGTGAGGAAGGTCGTCACCGTCCATGGTGGTTAGGATCATGGCTCCTCCAGAGAACACACGCTTAACCACAAATGGCACTTCGTACGTAGGGGTCCATTTGCCCCGGGGATCACTTTGAGGAAGGATGATGCGTTTGATTACCAGGTCCCCAACTTGATACTCTTGCGGTCTGACTTTCTTGTTAAATGCCCTGATCATCCGTTTTTGATACGTTTGACCATGACAGATAGCAGTGAGCCTTTTTTCGTCAATTAGATTTAGTTGATCAAGTCGAGTTTGGATCCAATCATCTTCATTCAAGTCTGCATCCTTCATTATCCGAAGAGAGGGTATCTGGATTTCAATTGGCAAGACTGCCTCCATGCCGTAGACCAAGGAGAAAGGAGTTGCCCCGGTTGACGTCCTTGCTGAGGTGCGGTACCCATGAAGAGCGAACGGTAACATCTCGTGCCAATCTTTATAGGTCACTGTCATCTTCTGCACAATTTTCTTGATATTTTTATTGGCTGCCTCTACAGCCCCATTCATCTTCGGCCGATAGGGGGAAGAATTGTGGTGCTGTATCTTGAATTGTTCACAGAGTTCAGTGATCATTTTGTTATTGAGGTTGGTACCATTGTCCGTAATGATTCTTTCTGGGACTCCGTACCGACAAATCAGATTATGCCGGATGAATCGTGCCACGACGCTCTTGGTTACCGTGGCATAGGAAGCTGCCTCGACCCATTTTGTGAAATAGTCAATTGCCACCAGGATGAAGCGATGCCCGTTGGATGCCGTTGGTCGGATCTCACCGATCATATCGATGCCCCACATTGCGAAAGGCCAAGGTGCCGTCAGGACATTCAAAGGAACCGGAGGGATATGCACTTTGTCAGCATAGATCTGGCATTTATGACAAGTTCGGGAGTGCTGGTAACAATCGGCTTCCATCGTGGACCAGAAATATCCTGCCCGAAGGATTTTCTTAGCCATGGTGTGTCCACTGGAATGGGTTCCAAATGTTCCTTCATGCAGTTCCATCATAATTTTCTCTGCTTCAACCTTATCCACACAACGCAACAAAGTTGAATCATGATTCCGTTTGTAGAGAATGCCGTTGCTGAGGAAGAATTTTGCAGCAAATCTCCTCATGAACTTCTTATCATTGACAGATGCACCTTCAGGGTATTCCTGGGCTTCCAAGTACCTCTTCACCTCGTGATACCAGGGTTTTTCAGTCACCTTCTCAGCCTCGAGTTCGCAGCAGTAAGCCGGTTCATCCAACTTCCAGATTGTGATTTGAGGAGCCTCATTGTCCCATTTAACTTTGAACATTGAAGACATCGTGGCTAGTGCGTCCGCTAGCTGATTCTCCTCTCTAGGGAAGTGCTCAAAAGTTATCTCTTCAAAGTGAGGGAGCAAGGTCGACACATACTCCTTGTAAGGAATGAGATTCGGGTGTTTCGTATCCCACTCGCCTTTGATCTGATTGATCACGAGAGCGGAATCTCCGAAGACACTTAGAAACTTGATCCTCAGGTCGATTGCAGCTTGTAAACCCATGATACATGCCTCATATTCTGCCATGTTGTTGGTGCAGCTGAAACATAATCGGGCGGTGAGTGGAGTATGAGTCCCCTTGGGAGATATGATTACAGCGCCGACGCCGTTACCCAAAGCATTGGAGGCTCCATCAAAATGCATAGACCATCGGGATCCTTCCTCAGGTCCTTCATCCGGTCCAGGTACTTCACAGTCAGTTACCACCATGATGTCTTCGTCCGGAAAATCAAAGTTCAATGATTGATAATCGTCCACAGGTTGGTGTGCCAAATGATCAGCCAGTACACTCCCCTTAATTGCTTTCTGAGTTGTATACTGGATGTCATATTCTGTTAAGATCATTTGCCATCTCGCTATTCTCCCAGACAAAGCGGGCTTTTCAAATATGTACTTGATGGGATCCATCTTTGAAATCAATAAAGTAGTGTGAGTCAGCATATACTGTCTCAGCCGGCGAGCAGCCCATACAAGAGCGCAGCAAGTTTTCTCAAGCAGTGAGTAACGAGACTCACAGTCGGTAAACTTTTTGCTCAAGTAGTAAATAGCGTGCTCTTTTCGGCCAGACTCGTCATGCTGCCCCAGCACACACCCCATTGAATTATCAAGCACTGTCAAGTATAGTATCAGAGGTCTTCCTTCCACTGGTGGCATAAGAATGGGTGGCTCTTGGAGGTATTCCTTTATTCTTTCAAAGGCGGCCTGACATTCATCATTCCAGCGTACCACTTGATCTTTCTTCAGTAATTTGAAGATTGGCTCACAAGTAGCAGTCAGATGTGAGATGAATCGGGCAATGTAATTCAATCGTCCTAGGAAACCTCTGACTTCTTTCTCTGTTTTTGGGGTCGGCATCTCTTGAATAGCTTTAACCTTGGCAGGGTCCACCTGGATACCTTTATCACTTACAATGAAACCTAGCAATTTTCCGGACCTCACCCCGAAGGTGCATTTGTTGGGATTCAATCTCAGCTTGTACAACTTGAGTCGGTCAAACAACTTCCTCAGATGATCAAGGTGTTCCTCCTCAGTTTGAGACCTTGCAATCATGTCATCAACGTATACTTCAATCTCATGATGGATCATATCATGAAATAAAGCAACCATGGCACGCTGATAGGTTGCCCCAGCATTTTTCAATCCGAATGGCATGACCTTATAACAGAAGGTCCCCCACTGAGTTACAAATGTAGTCTTCTCCATATCTTCAGGAGCCATCTTGATCTGATTATACCCTGAGAAGCCATCCATGAAGGAGAACACCTTGTGTTGAGCTGTATTATTAACAAGGACATCGATGTGAGGTAGGGGGAAATCATCCTTGGGGCTGGCCCTGTTCAGATCCCTGTAGTCAACACACATTCTGACCTTACCGTCCTTCTTCGGCACTGGCACAACATTGGCAACCCACTGAGGGTAAGAAGTTACTGCAAGGAAACCCGCATCAAACTGTTTCATCACCTCAGCTTTAATTTTCTCAGACATCTCTGGACGCATTCGTCGAACTTTTTGCTTTACTGGAGGGCAATCTTCCTTGGTTGGCAAATGGTGAACTACAATGTCGGCATCCAAACCAGGCATATCTTCATAAGACCAGGCAAAGATCTCCATGTAGTCTTGTAGCATCTGGATCAATCGTTGCTTCACGCTGAGCTCTAGATTGGCACCAATTTTGACCTCTTTCCTATCTGTCTCAGTACCCAGGTTAATTGTCTCCACAGGCTCTTCATGTGGTTGAATAGCCCTCTCTTCCTGTAGTAGCAGTCTTGCGAGTTCACCAGGCACTTCGCAATCATCTTCACCTTCGTCTTCGGCCAAGTTGATCGGATTTTCGAAGTCATAACTGGCGGTAGCAGAGCTGTTGCCAGTGAGATCCAGAGTGGATTGAAACCTGTATAAGTGAGTGTGTGTAAATATAGCTGTTTTGCAATATATATAACACAGAAAGAAAAGGAGCACAAGATTTGAAATGCAACAAACGTCCAATGTTTTGATTGATGATATATGAAAATGTCATACAAAAAGCCCTCACAAATGGAGCTACGATGCCCCGGGCAGGACACCGAGCCAACAGAGTTTTAACATATTGTTTGTTACAAATTTGGAAATCAAAAGAAATCAATTACTGCGTGACAAATGTGATAGGGGTAAAATCCTTTGCTGTCCAGTTGTTTGGTCCGTCGCTGGCAGTTGGGTAGATCCAATTATCAAACTCAACTTCCTCTACATCCTCCTCGATAGCGTTCACTCTTGAGCTGGAAATAAACACCGGAGCCTTTCCAATTTTCTCTTTGCGGATTGCCTTCTGAGCCTCTGTAGTAAAGCCTAGCCCGAACTTGTCGTTCTTCTGAGTGAAGTCAGGAAGCTGACCCCAGTGTGCACCATTGCCTTTCTGAACCACAGCCCGGGCATCCCTTAGGGAAACCATCTTCAAGGAATCATTCTCTTCGGCCAGTGTCTCCGCAGCTGCTGAAATTGGATGTACCTCCTCGAAATGTTGGAAGGGAGTTTCAATAAATTCTCCGTCCATTTCGATGTACCTGAAGGAATTCAAATGGCTCACCATATACTCCTCTTCTCCTTGCACAGTGACAATTTTCCCCCTGACGGGATACTTCAGCTTTTGGTGTAAGGTGGAGGTCACTGCCCCAGCTTTGTGGATCCAAGGTCTACCCAACAGACAGGAGTACGATGGACGTATATCCATCACGTAAAAGGTAGAGTCAAACACTTGAGAGCCCACACGAATAGGGATGTTAACCTCTCCATGAACCATCCTCTTGGAGCCGTCAAAGGCTCTGACGATGATATTGCTGGGTTTCAACTCCAGGCCTTCATAATCCAGACGATCCAAAGCCTTTTTCGGAAGAACATTCAAAGAAGAACCAGTGTCCACCAATACATGTGCCAGAGTAGTGCCCCTGCATTCAATAGAGACATGCAGGGCATCATTGTGGTTTCTCCCTTTTGCGGTTAGGTCAGCATCTGAAAAGCCCAAGCCGTTATCCGCCGTCAAATTTGCTATGCAGTCAGTGAACTGAACTGCAGACGTCTCCTGCGGCACATGGGCCGTCTTGAGAAATGAGATCAAGGCTTTTGCATGGGCCTCGGAACATAGTAATAAGGAAAGCAGGGAGATCTTGGAGGGTGTATGCCCTAACTGTTCGACAACATTAAAATCACTTTTCTTTATTATTTTCAGAATCTCCTCCATTTCTTGTCGGGAGGCCTCAGCATTCACGGGTATTGGTGCCTCCATCCGGGCAGGCTCTTCTTCAATCCCTTTGCCCCGAGCATTTGATGACTCGGCAGCAGGGGACACAATTTGATCAGCAACAGGACTTGGTAAACTTGCAGGTTTTATGAGGAGGGGTTTTCGAATAGCGGGAGGCGCAATGTCAGGCGAGAAGAGCCTGCCACTGCGGGTGACTTTAGCCGGACCGGTGATATCGCAGATACTGGCACTAGCATCAAATTCTTGCTTGATTCCATTTACATATACGTCTGCCCCATAATGCCAGGGGACAGCTTTATCAGACACGTAAGAGAGGGGCCCTGGAACAGTAATGATCACAGGCGCAACTGTCAAGATTTGAATAGGCTTCTTTGGGGGTGCCTTGGTTGGATTTTTGAAGATGGTAATCACGGAAACTTCTTTCATCGGAACCAATTGAACAGCAGTCTTTTTGAATAAAATCTCCTTGCTATCCATTAGGCCTTGGATGCCTAACCTTAGCAAGGGACAATCAGATAGGGAAATAGCACAGAATGGGCAACCTTCGCCGCAACCCGGAAATAAACCGGCCCGCAGTAGGTTCTTCTTAACAGTCTTCAAAGGGGTAACAACTTCATCTATCGAAACAGCATACATTTCTTCCTCAATGGCACTTACCCTATGCTGGGGCATAGGAGCCGTTACAACATTCGGTCTTTCCGGCGCTTCAAACTGAATTTCTTTTGCGTCAATTAGATCTTGCACTTTGTTTCTCAAGGCCCAACAATCATCAGTAGTGTGCCCGGGACTATCAGAATGATAAGCACACCGGGCATTCGGGTTGTATTTAGGGGACGCAGTGTTGACGACCTTAGGAGCTTCTTTGAGGGTCACCAGGTTGGTGGATAACAGTTGGGGTAAAATTTGAGATAATGTCATACTCAATCGGGTATACTGCCTCTTGGGCCTTTCACTTCTTTGTTGATTGTACTGCTGAGGAGCAGCAACAGGTTTAGAGATGACCAAAGCATTAACGGCTTGGCGACCTTCGGGCTTGACTTGTCTTCTAGGGCCATAGACGGCGCTTGCTTCTTTCTTAAACGGCCTCTTCTCAGCACTTGTAGAGGCAGCTTTCTGTATCTTGCCTGACCTGATACCAGCCTCAATTCTTTCTCCTGTTAATATCAAATCTGTGAACCCAGCGGAGGAGTTACCAACCAAATGATTAAAAAACGGACCAGACAACGTTCCCAGAAACATATCAACCAGCTCTCGATCAGTTAATGGAGGCTGCACCCTGCCAGCCAAATCTCTCCATTTTTGAGCGTACTCTTTGAATCCTTCACCCGTCCCTAGAGACATACCCTGAAGTTGGGTACGCGTAGGAGCGAGATCAGAATTATATTGGTATTGTCTGTAGAAAGCAGTCGCCAAATCCTCCCAGTGCCGGATGCTAGCTCCGTCTAATTGGTAGAACCATTCAAGTTGTGACCCTGAGAGGCTGTCTTGGAAGAAGTGAATCCAGAGGTTTTTATCCGCCGTGTAAGGTTGGATTTTCCTTACATACGACCTCAGATGCAGCTTTGGGCAGGAGACCCCATCATACTTGGCGAAGGCAGGCGCCTTAAACTTGTGTGGAATTACTACTCCAGAAGATAATCCCAAATCCCCGAAATCCAGTCCCGGCACGTTCTGAATTTCCATAGCGCTCAAACGGTCCTCCAATTGTTTGTATCTGTCAGCAGCAGGTGGGTATTGTTCCTCGTTATAGTCCGTCTCGTTGTCGGAGACTGCGGGACTAGGTGCTTCTCCCCCTTGGGGACTGTTTTTCTCAGCAGAAGAAGTGGTCGGATCAGCTTCATTGTGGAGTGTGTTCCCAAATCTGCGTCCGGTGTTGAACATTGCCGTCCTCTTTTTCTTCTTCTTCTTCAGGAGTAGAGTCTTCAACTCTTGCTGTCCCTGGGCTAGGCTTAGGACCATCTCTTGAAACTGTGCACTTTGGGCCTGAAGGGCCTTGATTGCTTGCTCACTGGATGACTCCGAATTCATGATGACTGTGCACACAAACAGCGAAGAAAATTAAGCAACCTGTGAATTAGGGTACCTGTTATGCATATGGTGCAATGGAATGCGTATGTATGCAATGCATTCAAGGATTTAGAACATTCAAACTTTGTTGTAGACAAAAAGGAACGCACATCATATTAATAAGGAGAAATTCGTTAGTACATAAATGCCTCATGGGCCAAATATTACAAAATAAACTCCTTAAGGTAAAAAGACATTGCGCATCCTTTTTGGCGCGATGTAAGTGTTGAGATTCCTTTCCTCGTGCAGCAGGCGGGTGAGTTCCAGGACCTTCTTTTCGCTAGCATGTAGACTGGTCTCAAGAGAATTCCGCTCTTCCTTAAGTTGGATCCAGCTCTTCTGCATCTCTTCCCAGGAGGTGGGCATGTCGGGATGTTGAATGGTGTAGGATGCTTCTCCTTCCAAGACTGGCTCTTTGATTACAGGTAGCATGTGAGGGTAAGGCATTACTAACTTCTGAGAGCGGGCTCGTACCCACTTGAGGTAAGGCTCCAACGGGATGGAGTTCCGGTGCCCCAGTGTTTTACTGTCTATCCTACTTGGCATCCTCCAAGCTCTGATAAATCTCTGACGAAGCCCTTGAGTATCGTTGTCGAAGTCGAAGACTATGTCAGGAATTAACATGTCATGAGGGCCATCCTTCCGAGCATAACCAAACTGTCTCCAAGCCAGGCATGGGTTGTAGGTTATACCTCCTTTGATTCCAAATAAAGGAACATTAGGGTATTCCCCACAACGATCAATGATAGTGACGTCTTCCCGGGACCTAGGACACCAATGTATATCTGCATGCGTGAGAGTCATTAACCGTTGTGACCATCTCAAACCCTGCTCGTTCTTCAAAACTGTTTGTGGAAGATGCGAAATAAACCACCTTCCCAAGAGAGGAGTGCAACACAAAAGGACACCCCTTCTTCTCATGGTTCGAGTGTAACATGAGTGAAGGATGTCCCCCAACAGTGTAGGTATAGGATTCCTGGTCATAAAGATCTGGACAGCACTGATATCGATAAGCTGATCTGGGTTAGGGAACAATACCAAACCATAGACAAGGAGGGCTACAACTTCTTCAAAAGCTCGTAGGTCAAGAGAGTTCCAACATTCTTGGGCCTTATCAAACAGAAACCTAGCTAAGAACCCTTTGATACCACTTCTCGCTTCCCAATGTCCTTTGAGGTCGGATGTCTGTAGGTGCAAGGCTTTAGCAATCTCTTCAAGTCTGGGTTCCTTTTCCGTACCGTTGTAGGGTAGTTGATCGAGGATAGGGACCTTCAGAAGTCGGGAGAATTCTTCTAATGTAGGCACCAACTGATAATCCGGGAAGGTGAAACAGTGATGCAGAGGGTCAAAGAATTGGAACAGGACCTTTATCAAGTCCTCCTCAATGTTGGTGTTAACCAAGTTGATGAGTTTTCCATGTCTCTCACTGAATGAAGAACTCTCGGGAATTCTGGACAGAAGCTCCTTAAGCTGAGGAGGGATCTTTACAAGGCTAATCTGAATTGTCTTTCTGCGAACAGTTTCCATGTCCTATAAAACAAGAACAAAGATGAAGATTCGAAACCCTTGAAACGGTTAGTCAATGCTCATGATGTTTGTATGATGTAATGATGCACTATAAACATTCACAAAAGCAAACATGGTAAGGCACACAAGTCACACAAACCCTTAGAGTTTAGGCCTGCATGAAGTTTGGGTGTTACCCTCTTGAAGTTTTGTGGGCTCAACCTGTCTTATCAAAAGTAACCGGGTTCTAAAGATCCCAATATCACTGGATTGCTTTCATTGTTCATCGTTTCGATTTAGCCACTGAACTGGCGACCGAAATATTCCAGGAAAGCAACCCTCAATTGAGTGTAGTATCGAGTATCAACCAACCTCGGACTGCACCAAAGTCAGTTATCTCACTACCCTAAAAAGGCCAAGATGGTTCAATTAAGGTTCCTAAGGTCTGTTGATGCTTCATGACACCACATGGAGGCCCCGTACTCTCCTTGACTGAACTCAAGGGTTACCGGTACACACCAAAGTGCCACATCAACGTAGCAGACTGCTTCAACCATGTCGGTATACCCCGCACAGTTCCCTCACAGCCTTGTTGCTACCTAAAAAAAAGGTTTCCCCCAGATCCGGGTTAGGATCTATAAAACTCCGATACAAAGCCCACAATATGTAAAAGCAAACAAAGCAAGCAATTGAAAACAAAGGTGATCTAAACCCTAAGGTTACTCCACTTTAAAAGATAGTCCCCAGCAGAGTCGCCAGTTCTGTGATACGGTGGGAGAACTGACTTGAGGTTTGCGTTTGTATTCGCAAATGTTGCGGTTAGCAAGAGTCGCCACCGACTTTTTATTTTATCCTAAGGAAAGGTTAAAAAGCACAGCAAAAACCTTTTGAGATGTTTCTTAGGTTCGGGGAGTAGATTATAGAAAGGGAAGGTATTAGCACCCTTTCTATCCATGGTTATCCATGGGCTCTTAGTTACTTGCTTAGATCACTTGCCTTTTGTTTTCAATTGTTTTAAATGGTGCTTGAGTGTGTGGGTTTAAAAATGTTTTGAAGAGAGGCCAATGTGGTGGCAACCTTTGTAATGATCCATGTTGGGATGTATACAAAGGTGTACGTCTTTTGAAAAAGATTTTCATTTGTTTTTGAAAGTTTGTTTTGAAAGTGTTGTGATGTGTGATTTTTTTGAAATTAGGCAAGTGTTTTGTTTTGCAAGTTTGATTCAAGTAACTAAGAGGTTATCTACTCCTAAATTTCTCAAAAGATCATTGCTATATTTTAACCCTTTTAACAAGTTTGCTCCACCATTGTATTTGGTGGGCAACCTTGTGTTAGGATGTGAAAGGGACAGGCGCGGGTCATCGTTTAGACCATAATTGCAACGACGTTGAATGTCTTTGGGCAATTTCTTTAAGGGACTTGATCATTTGTTTTGTTTGTTTTGAAAAAGTTTTATCGAGGGACTATGATCATTCAAACTGTTTGCTTTGCCCAAAGATGTTCAACATACAATATGGCCCATTTATTTGAAGGCAACAAGTGGAATACCCTAGGGGGTGCAAGTGTGATTTGTGTGTCCATTTTCATGCTTGTTTATCTTGTATTAGGTCAAACTATTTTTTATCGTTTTTTCGCATACAAAACCCTAATTCTAGCATGTTATTATTTAGAAAGCAATAAAGTGCGAAATTAAAATTACTAAGCTATTACACAACCAAATATGGGAAGGGGGGTACAAATGTTCAAATGGGGATATTGACAAGAATTTAAATCTAGATTATTACAACAATTGGATATTTGCATAGTAAATAAATTGCATAATTTAAATGTAAATAAAATAAATATGTAAAATGTAAAAAAAGAAAGTTTTTTTTTATGTGTATGAGAAAATATTTATGTAAAAGGAAAAAGAAATAAAAATGTATTTATTTTTTAGTATTTTGAAACTTAGGGTAAGAAACCCTAATTTTTATATAAAAAGTATTATTATCTAATTTAATTCTACTATTTATTTATTATGTACAAAAATAAAATAAAATGAAGTATTTTGTGAAAAAAGTATTTTTGTATCAAATATTAATAAAAATGAAGAAAATCAAGTATTTTATATTTTTATCTTAAATATATTAATAAACATGTATATATATATATATATTAAACCCTAAATGAGTATTATACAAAATAAATATTTATTTAATATTTTAATAAAATAAATAAAAGTGTTTTTTTTGTGTGAAATATTTTCAGAAAGTAAAAATAAAAATAAAAATGTATCTACATTATTTTCTATTTATTTTAATAATAGTGTACATATATATTTGTATATAAATAAAAGAAATAAACAAACAAATATGCCAAAAATACAAAAAATGATGGAAAAAATATTTTAAAAATTTTAATGGCATGAGAAAAAATAAACAAAGTCAACCCAAAAAGAAAAAGTCAAAAATGTTGAAAAATAAACAAATGGGCTCAGGGGGTGTAAACCAAAAAAATGGGGTGTGAAAAGGAAACAAATCCAGGCCCAGCCCAGATCACTTCTTCTTCAACCTCTGTACATCTTTCTTCTCACAAAACACGCGTTTTCTAACTCTGGATTCCTGGACTTTCAAGCAAAACTCATAACATGAAAAGTGTAGAGCATTAAGAGACGGTTTCAACCATATAAAGAACATGACCTATCTCTCCAAGATGAGAGAGAATTTCTCTCCCCCTCTTTTCTGACCTAGTTTTTCTACCATTTTCAGAGCTCAAATTCTCTTCACTCAGACAAAAGAAATGAAAAGTAAAACTATGTACATGTTCAGGGCTATGAGTAGGACTTTGTTTCTTCACAAACTTAAGACTAAAGATGCCTAATAAGAGAGATACGAATTCAAACTTTTACCTGTGCAGTTGAACTTCTATGTGGAGAATGAGAGACTTTCAGTGCAATGTAATGATTGGAAAAGCTTCCTTGAAGTCCAGGGATGCTTTTTCAATGCTCACTTTGTCTTGAAACTTCTTGTATCAAGCTATGGAACTTCACCTGCAAGTCAAAGATGTGAAAATGGTGGAAGTGGTTAGAGCAACTACAGATCGTGCCTTAGCTTCTGGATAGCTTGCATATGTTGTAAGGAATGTAGAGGAACAGGTTTGGACAGAAATGCTTGAAGGGATTGAGAGATTGCACTCAAACTGCAGGGGCACCCCTGTTTGTGCAGTTTGAGGATGATTCTGAGATGGAGGGTGTTTGAAAGGGAAATGGCTCGTGCAAAAGCTTCAATGTGGTCTATGGAATGTGTTTGATATCTTTTGTGCTGTGTTCTTTGACTGATATGAGAGATAGCATATGTTATGGACCTTTCTTCACACTTAAGCTATCAAAAGCAAATTGGTGTTCTAGGTCAGTATAGGACCCCCTAATGTGATGCATCAACTCCTCTTGATCAGTGTGTTATGCCCATAATCTTGTGTTAGGCAGATCTTCTTTGTACTTGTTGGATTACAAACTTGACATAAAGCTAAACTTTTCAAAAATGGAAATTCCACTTTATCTAGTTTAGGATTAAACCATTATGCAATGTTAGAACACAAAGAACATGACCTTAACACATTGAATATGCATTAAATTATTGAGTATGAAATGGTTCAAGGACCTGTAATCAAGCATAAAGCAAACTGATTTCAAATTGGCAAGGTTATGAACATGTCTTGATGAAGAACAAAAGTGAATTTTTGCCAACTTGTGAAATTCGAATCTCCCAAGTTATGAGGTTGTTTGATGAGTTCTTGGACATTTTGGAAAGCTTGGAATGTGTACTACAATCCATATTTGAAATGCAAATCAAAATTCCAATTGGAAGGGCATGAAAAGTGGCCTTGAAGTAGGGTAGAAAACCTTGTCAAAATAGGTCAAATTTCACTAAGTTAAAAAATGGTTTAGTGCCCTTATTCAAAAAATCATAACTTGAGATACAAGCTTCAAATGAGAAAACTTTGTGAATCAAAGTTGTAGATTTTGCAGCAAGCTACAACTTTCATGTTTTGACTTTTGTTTGAATCCCAATGGATCATGGTGAAAAGATGGGGCAAAGTTGGGAAAAAATTAGGGTTTTCCATAACTTAGAAAAATTCTAAGTTATGAAAAATTCCATTTTCAAACCCTAATTTGCATTTTGTGATTTCTTGGTGAACAAGTTTCATGATTTGTAATGTTTTGATGAAAAATGAATCTTGACTCTTGATTTTGACCAAAAAGTCAAAGTTTGACTTTTCAGTATACAGTCAAAATTGATCAATTGACTGGGAAATTCAACTGTCAATCTTGTGTACTTGGGATCTTTTGAGCTTGATGAACATGTCAAGATAATTCCATGGGGTCCTTGAGTCCATATGTGAGCTTGGTTTGCCATTGGCTAGGTCAAACAGTCAAAAATTGCCTTTGTGCAGTCAAAACCCTAAAAATGACCATTTTGCCCTTTTGGTGATCTGATCAAATTTCTTGGGGAATTGTGATTCAAACTTGATCAAATGGTCCATGTGAGTTCATAATGTTGATGTGGACCAAATTTCATGAGGTTTGACTGTCAATTGGCCACAGTTGACTTTTTCCCCAATACAGCTGATTTCTAGGTCAACTGTCCAATTGACTGGGTAAAACTTGGAATCAAGACTTGAAACTTGGTATAGGTAAACTTGGGAGTCCAACATGAAGCATGGAAGTCATCTTAGGCATTTTAGGTCAAGGCATCTTTAGGCAAACACAAACCCTAATTTGAGTCCACAGTGCAAGGAGAAGTCTTGAGCAGAGGAAACCCTAATTGTATCTTGATCTTTAAATGTCTTGTGATGAGAAAAATGTTGAGGAAATGGGAGGGCAAATTTTGGGGTACAACACCTCCTCTTACTGATTTGTCATAAACACTGATTCTTTGCAAGTACTGTAAATCCAAACTGCACACCTTCTTTGACTGGCCCAAACAAACTGAATTTACACCACTGTCTCTTTTGCTGATTAAACCAAGATAACGCGAATTTTAATCCGAATCTTGAAATAAACCGCAAAGTGCTGTGGAATTTAAATTCTTCTGAGAATATGCCCATAAAACCCTAATTCCCGACTAAATGCCAAATCACGCTCGCTTGATCAAAATTGAACCAAAAATCAACCAAACCCTAAGCCCACTGTATGAAACAATTCAGAGCTCTGAAAATCAGTAAAAACCCTAATTTTGATTGACTGTCAAGAAAAGTCCGTTTGTCCGATTCTTGAGCCAGTTTGAAAAGTCAGGAAATGTTTGAAGCTGAGATTTCTTGTGGAAAAGCGCGAGGGCAAATTTTGGGGTACAACAGTTGCCCCTGTTCAATCTTCTTTGACCTGAAGAGTTAGATTGGCAAGTTTGCCTTTCGCGACTTGAGGGTAAAAGGAGATTGGACACTAATGTGCCCAGAAAATTTGCACTCGGCGATCTGATGGTAGATGTGAATGGGCTTAAAGATGCCATTTGGTGATGGGCTTAAAGATGCCATCTGAGAATGGGCTTAAAGATGCCATTCGGCGACTGCTGGTAGGAGGATGGGCTTATAGATGCCATCTGGGAATGTTGAACTGTATGTCAATGATGGGTGGACAAGTATCAGAAGGGCATCCCTGTTTTGAGGACATCTCTGAATTGGGGTCCGGACAAGCAACAGATTGACGTCCGTATCTGGAGAATCTGTAAACCATCTGAGATTGAATAAGCAATAGAGCAGCATCCGTTGTTGGGGCGCGTCCGTAAACTATTTTCAAAAATTGAGAAGAGTCTGAATCAGTTGGTAGATTGACATCCGGTGTAGGGAAGAATCCGTAAACTGTCTTCAAAGGTTGAGCGGAGTCTGAATCAGTTGGTAGATTGACATCCGGTGTAGGGAAGAATCTGTAAACTATCTTCAGAAGTTGAGAAAAGTCTGAACAAATCGGTAGATTAACATCCGTTGTAGGGAAGAATCCGTAAACTTGTTTCAGAAGTTGAGAAGTTGAAGAGGAACCGGTGTAAGGTTTCTGCTGATGCGTCTGAATGAATCTGGAATAAGTATCAAAATGTTGTCGTGTCCGGGTCACATCTGAACTATTTCTGGATAAATCTTGGGAGATGATCTGTGTCTGTCGACTGATCTTACCTGAAAAGGCAAAGGATTAGTTGTATGCAATGTTATGATGCATGATGCAATGCCTGTGACATTAATGTTTATGAATGTGATGGATGCGCATGTAAGCTGATGAGCCAATCTTGCTGTGGATAAATGAATCCGAGATGGCTGGAGATAAAAGCATCTTGACTGCTGCCGGGGAAAATAAATCCTTGGCCGTCGCTGGGGAAGAGAATTCCTAATGACCTCTACTGGGGGATTCCAAACTAGTAGACTCATGCTGAGGAGACCAGATTGAGAATCTTTGGCTTGATGGGAAGTAACCCTAGAGACTGGGGAACTCAAGATTTGCCTTCCTGAAACTCTGTGGGGAGAAAGTTTGAAAGTCTGACTCCGCTGGGGACACTGAAGTTTATACTCTGAGGGGAATTGAATTCCGGAGGATTCTCTGGCTGGGGATTTGCAAAGATAAGTTACTGCTGGGGAATTTTGATGAACTCCGCTGGGGATAGGAAGAATCTTCTGATTGCTGTTTGGTCTGGGATAAGTTACTGAATGTCGCCAAGTCTGGGTCACATCTGAACTATATCTGGAAAGTCTGAATGAGTTATAGAATGTCGCCATGTCTGGGTCACATCTTGAACTATATCTGGAAAGTCTGAATGAGTTATAGAATGTCGCCATGTCTGGGTCACATCTTGAACTATATCTGGAATGAAATTCTGAATGAGTTGCAGAACGTCGCCGAATCTTGGGTCACATCTGAACTATATCTGAAAGTCTGAATGAGTTATAGAATGTCGCCATGTCTGGGTCACATCTTGAACTATATCTGGAATGAAATTCTAAATGAGTTGCAGAATGTCGCCAAATCTTGGGTCACATCTGAACTATATCTGAAAGTCTGAATGAGTTATAGAATGTCGCCATGTCTGGGTCACATCTTGAACTATATCTGGAATGAAATTCTGAATGAGTTGCAGAATGTCGCCAAATCTTGGGTCACATCTGAACTATATCTGAAAGTCTGAATGAGTTATAGAATGTCGCCATGTCTGGGTCACATCTTGAACTATATCTGGAATGAAATTCTGAATGAGTTGCAGAATGTCGCCAAATCTTGGGTCACATCTGAACTATATCTGAAAGTCTGAATGAGTTATAGAATGTCGCCATGTCTGGGTCACATCTTGAACTATATCTGTCTTTTGAGGTGATAAGGAACTTGTTGAACACTTTTGACATTTGAATGCCCCAAGTGGTGATGAAGGAGTCTTGAATCAGATTACTCTGCATATTGAGAGATTTCTTGAAATCTTGACTGGACTGCCCCAGGTTAACTGAACTTTGAAAGATCTGTTGGACCTTGACTGGACTGCCCCAGGTTAATTAGATTGTGACATTTCATGCCCCTTTGTCGATAGGAGATTTGATGGAAGTGTCATCCTTTTGAAGTGATTTTGACTTACTGAGAGAGTTTTCGTTCCTCCGAACATTCGCTGTATGAATTTCTTCGCTGTCAAACAAAAGGGTCAAATGCAGACAGTGATATTCGAATAATGCAAAGTTTATGTTTGTCTTTGAAATTTTAAAAAATGCGTTTTTAGCAGAAAACTTTTCATAAGACAAGTTAACACAAGATTTGGAGTAAGCCCTACAGGAGTCAGGATACCTTTTGTAGCAGTATGCTTTCGAACTAACCCATGCTTCAATTAGGACTTTTGAAGGGTTGTAACGTGGCTTGGTTCACGGTTTTAAGAAACAAAGGATAAAGGCTCAAAGTATATTTGTACCCACCCACTCTTCGTGATGTTCTTCAACCTAAGCTCAGTTAATTGCGCGTCGCACTCCGTTTTGAGTTCGGAACGACTTTTGGGTGATGGTTCACCAGTTGAATTTCTGGGAGACAGTCATCATCTCCCTTTTTTCTTTTTCAACACTTTTCATGTTGTTGAGGATTTTGTAATGACCTCACTATTTTGATTTTGATTAGTTATCCCTAACTTTTGCCTGACGGTTACCGTTTTCGGGATTACTGTCAGCGGGATGCCCCAGCTTTCTTAAGCCTCCTTTATAGGTTTTGGCTCAGTGGGCTTTTCTCTTTTGAGAGATTGACTGTCTATGTGATAGGGGACCACCCTTGTCTTTTGATTCCAAAGGAATGCTTTCTCTTTTGATGTCGTTCGTTGTGTTACGAACTGAGAGTTTGCGACTTCAATGCGCATTTTCTTTCGAATTAACTGAGATACTACCCTGCCCCAGGTTTATATCAAGGGTTTTGATTGTTTAGAACAGAAAACTCCTACTTCTTTGGCTTGAAGGGGTTGACTAGGGATTAACTTCCTTATAACTCCAGTGTTTGGGAATTGAAAGAAATGCCTGTACATCATCAGCAAGGTCTGTTCAAAAGCATACTGTATAAGATCATGGTATTGTTTCGTCATCCTCCCTCTAAAGGCTTATAGCTTTTTATCAAGAGTTAAATATCATAAAGAAAAACATAAGAGTAGTGAAACTAATGGATGAATTCAAGACAAACATATGCAATGCATTAATGAAAATAGAGTTTAACATCAACAGATAATTGTTTGATAGCAAAAGAAATTACAACTTTTGAAAATTCAGAATGAAACAAACACAATCTCAATGATTTGGCATAGGAGGAGTGATCATGCTGGAGTCTCTGGGGGACCAAACTCAATCTCCTTGGCATCGATCATGTCCTGGATCTTGTTCTTCAGAGGCCAACAGTTGTTGGTATCATGCCCCGGGCTATCAGAGTGGTACTCACATCTTTCATTGGGGTGATAGGTAGGAGCAGAAGTATTTGGGTTCCGGAGAGGAGCCCTCAAAGTAATCATATCCCTCTTCAACAGGTGTTGCAGTGCCTGAGACAATGACATGTTGATCTTGGTGAACTGCCTCTTAGGTGCGACCTCCTTATGCTGATGCCCCTGTCTTTGTTGAGCAGGTATAGGATTAGGGATCAGGATTGCCCCTATATGTTGGTCATGACGACCCTTTTGACTGTTCGCAGCATTGGACTCTTTCTTTCCGTTGTAGGGAATTATCTGAGTATCGGAGGTTGTGGCTCCCTGGATCTTTCCACTCTTGATGCCAGCCTCAACCCTCTCGCCAGTCAGTATTAGCTCGGTGAACCCAGCTGAGGAGCTTCCAATTAAGTGCTTGAAGAAAGGCCCTGTCAAAGTTCCCATGAAGATGTCGATCAACTCTCTGTCAGTTAAAGGAGGTTGCACCCTACCAGCCAAATCTCTCCACTTTTGGGCATATCCCTTGAAGTTCTCGTCGGAACCCATGGTCATGTTTTGCAACTGCACACGAGTTGGTGCCAGATCAGCATTGTACTGGTACTGTTCGTAAAAAGCCCTGGCTAGATCTTCCCAGGTGTGGATGCGAGAACTCTCCAATTGATAGAACCACTCGAGTTGAGCCTCTACCAAACTTTCTTGGAAGAAATGGATCCAGAGTCTCTTGTCAGCTGTGTATGGTTGAATCTTGCGGACATAAGACTTCAGATGCATCTTAGGGCAAGAGACACCATCGTACAGAGCAAAGGTAGGGACTTTGAATTTTGGAGGGATGACCAATCCAGGAACCAAACCCATGTCTCCTAAATCCAAGCCAGGTATTTGTTGGATCTCCATAGCATTGAGGCGATCCTCCAACTCTTTGTACTTGTCATCAGTGAGAGGATATTGTTCTTCGGAATAATCAGCTTCCTCTTCATCAATCTCTACATTGTGGTTTTCCTCAAGACTAACCACTGTGTCGGATGGAGTTGCAAGGTCTTGGGTCTTAGGCCTTCTCCTCAGGTTCAGGATGTGGGCTGCCTTCTTGGACTTCTTCTTCTTGTCTTTGAGAAGGAGAGCTGTCAGATCCTCCTGCCCTTTACCCATAGCCAGCAGCATTTGTTGGAATTGAGCATTTTGAGCCTGGAGCCCCTTCACTGTTTGTTCCATATCCATCTTACTGAAATAAACAACAGGAAGAATAAGGAGACCTGTATGGGAGAAACCTGTTATGCAATGACATGTGTGATACATATATGCAATGTTTTCAAGGATCTCTTGGGGTAAACACAAGAGAATGTTAGAGGTTGAACTTCGATCTTTGATTGGAGAACTTTGCACCGGTGGATGTCCTTCCACTAGAATCAAGCTCACCATGTCTAGTGGGTCATAGCCACTGATTCAAGTTGTTGCACTTGATCTTTTGGTTGGAGAACTTTGTGTCGGTGGATGTCTTTCCACTAGAATCAAGCTCACCATGTCGAGTGGATCATAGCCCCTGATTCAAGTTGTTGCACTTGATCTTTGATTGTATTGGTTAAGGGAGAAACTTCTTGCCCCTTGATAGATGTCTGGTTCAACGTAACCCTGCATCAAAAGAACCCTCGAGATCCTTGAAATGGTTATTGAAAATGCTAAAATGCTATGGTATGATGTCATGATGTTATGTACATGTATGCACAAGTAAGTGAGTGTATATACAGGCAAACATATTCACACAAAGCACACAAGGCCTTAGGTTTAGGCTTGCATGAGGTCTGAGTATTACCCTCTTGAAGTTGGTGGGCTCAACCTGTCCTATTAGAAGTAACCGGGTTCTAGAGGTCCCAACGTCACTGGATTGCTTTCATTGTTCATCGTTTCGATTTAGCCACTGAACTGGCGACCGAAATATTCCAGGAAAGCAACCCTCCATTGAGTGTAGTATCGAGTATCAACCAACCTCGGACTGCACCAAAGTCAGTTATCTCACTACCCTAAAAAGGCTAAGATGGTCAATTAAGGTTCTAAGGTCAGTTGATGCTTCACGACACCACGCGGCGGCCCCGTACTCTCCTTGACTGAACTCAAGGGTTACCGGTACACACCAAAGTGCCACATCAACGTAGCAGACTGCTTCAACCATGTCGGTATACCCCGCACAGTTCCCTCACAGCCTTGTTGCTACCTAAAAGGGTTTCCCCAGACCCGGGTTAGGATCTATAAAGCTCCGATACAAAGCCCACAAATGTAAAGCAAACAAAGCAATCAATTGAAAGTAAAGGTGATCTAAACCCTAAGGTAACCCCACTTAAAAAGTATATCCCCAGCAGAGTCGCCAGTTCTGTGATACGGTGGGAGAACTGACTAGTATTTTGCGTTCGTATTCGCACTTGTGCGGTTGAGCAAGAGTCGCCACCGACTTTTTATTTTATCCTAAAGGAAAGGTTAAAAAAGCACAGCAAAAACCTTTTGAGATATTTCGTGGGTTCGGGGGGTAGATTATGAAAAGGGAAGGTATTAGCACCCTTTTCATCCATGGTTATCCATGGGCTCTTAGGTACTTGCTTAGATCAATCTTGCCTTGGTTTTCAATTTTATGAAATGGTGCTTTGTGTGTTGTTTTGAAAATGTTTTGAAAAGATGCCTTGTGCTAGGCTAACCTTGTAACAATTCTTTACTCGAATGTTTTACAAAAGGTGTTTTATCTTTTAAAAAGATGTTTCAAGGGTTTGAAAAGTTTGATTTTTGAAAGTGTTTGTGAAGTGGGTTTTGAAATTAGGCAAGTGTTTTCTTTGCAAATTGACAAGTACTTAAGAGTTTATCTACCCTAAAGCTTTCTCAAAGATTTTCGTCGTGTTTTAACCCCTTTGACAATTTTGTTCTACCATTGAAATTGGTAGGCAATCTTGTATTTAGGAAGTTTATTCGGGACGGGCGTGGGTCATCGTATGGACCATGAATGCAATGGTGCCAAGTGTCTTTGGCAATTTGCTTTGAAGGGACTATGATCATCCCATTTAGGCAACATTTTGAGGGACTTATGATCATTTGATTTTGTTTTGCCAAAGATACTCGACGTGCAAGCATGGCCCATTTTGGAAGGCATCATGTGGGATTACCCTAGGGGGTGCAAGTGTGATTGTGTATTGATTACATGTATTTGTCTTGTATTAGGTTATCTAGCGTTTGATTTTATGTACATACAAACCCTAGGTCTAACCATGGTATAATTGGAAAACTGTAAATTGCGGAACGTAAATCTACGCTATTACAAAATAGTGTCCGGGAGTGGGGGTATAAATGTACAAGGGGATGAGACTTATAGTATCCAATAATTTACAGCCAAATCGAATGTGCGATCAAAATGAATATCAAATATAAATGTAAGATAAACAAATGTGTATAGGGCAATGTGTTGTGTAAGTGTACAAGTGTATATGTATATGAATTGTGTAATTATGTACAAGTGCGATAATGTGAAGTTGAATCGTATTAGGGTTTTTGACCTAGATAAGGGTTTTAAATGAATCTTTGATTTTTTGTATGTTTAATTATGTACAAAAAGAGTTCAAGTTTTAAATTAAGAATGTTTCTTTATTTGCAAAAAAAGTATTTTGATTAAATGTTAAGTTTTAATTAAAAAAGTATTTTAGTCAAATGTTTGTGAATTTCGATATTAGAAAATAAATGTATTTAAATTGTTATGTACAAATGTATATGTTAATTAAAAAGTTTCAATTTAATTATGTATAAAAAATGTATAATATATACAAAATTAATGTTTTAAAATGTATGTACAAAATATCTATCTAAAAAATGTTTTAACCTTATGATAAAAAAAATGTATTTTTAATTAAGTGAGTATTTTACAAAGAATAAAAAACATTGTTTATAAAATGAAATAAAAAAGGGTTAGTATTTTATAAAAGAAAAAAACAAAAGAAGTGGATATTGTTTATAAAATAAAAGAGAGGGTTAATATTATATATAAAAGAAAAGGTTAAATGAATATTGTAGATGAAATAAAACAGGGTTAGTGTTTGATGGGCTTTGGGGAAGTGAGGACGGGTCAGGCCCAAGCTTGGTCTTGAACGAAATTTAGGGTTCGCGTTTGTTTGGTCAATTGGGAACGAAATCTAGGGTTCGTGTGGAAACGGCGCCATTCACTGATTCCTGCTCATCTTCGTCTTCTACGCGAGCTTCTACGCCTCTCTGCCTGAGCCACCCCGCTACCGCCTCTCCTCCTCTCATACGGACTAGACAGTCCTCAAATGACGGTTAGTGCATCGTTTCGAATTGGTTTAGGCATTTTGTTTTAGATTCTTGCATGTCATGATTTATGTGCTTTGTCCTTCATATCTGCTGTGTTTGTTTTAACAAGATGATGAGAAGAAAGATGAGGAAGGAAATGTACTACCTTTGATGTGGAGGAGAGGACAAGGAAGCGCTTGAGGAGGCTCAGTGGCGATTTGGTGATGGAGCTTGCTTGGATGAATCTTTGAGCTTTCCTGGTATTTTCGCTCTTTTGCTATATTAGGTTTTGATGATGATGTATACTGAGAAGCCCTAATATGTTCACTTCTTTATCTTCTTCTTCCACTATGTGGTGCCTTGATTTGTTTCTGCTTCTCCTTCTCTCGTGTTGCCTTTGCTTCTGTTTGTCTTTTGAATTGTTGCCTTTGACTATGATGCTTTTTGAGATTTATTGCCCAGTGATGACCTCAGAGGTCTGAGGGCCTAGATTGCCTTGAGTTGTTGTTCTGAAATGACTTGGATATGCTGGATGCTAGCTCTTCCTCTCTCGTGTTGCCTTGATTTAACGTGTTTCCTCCTCGCCCTATGATGAATCCAGCATTCTGAGGGTTTTTGTTGCCCTGGATATTGAGTTGCTTCTTTCTTCTTCTTCTTGAGAGGCTATATGCTTGTTTGTGTTGCCCAGAATTTTGTTGAATGGTTGCTTTGAGATGATTTGCCTATGATGAGGAAAGAAAAAACTCTGAGGCTTAGTGTTGGTTTGAATCAGTTTGGTGTATGGTGAGGCAGGACTGTGGTATTAGCAGGTTTTTATGTTAGCTTGGCTTTTTGACAAATTGATGTGGTTAGGCTTTCTTGATGTAGGTAGGTGGTTATGGCATTTTCTGGTCATGTGTTTGTATGTTCTTGAGGGTGATGCAGGCAGGTTCTGATGCTAGCAGGTTTTTACTGGTTTTATGAGGTTTCTGAGGCTAATGGACAGTAAGTTTTGGCTTGAGTATTTTTGTATATTGAGGCAGAGTTGATGAAGTTTGTGGACAGGTTCAGGTTTGATAGTTTTTGGTTATCACTTTTGCTTAGGCTGAACTGAGTTGTGTTTTCATCACTTATGGCTTGGGTTTGAGATTTGTTGGGTTTCAATGTTTGAAAGTCTTGGCAGGGTTGATGAGGTTTAGTTCTGAGTTCCCCTTCTGAGATGTGTTATGTTGTTGGGCTAGGCCAAGTTTGAGATTTCTCAGGTTTTTAGAGATTTGGTGATCCTGGACAGTGTATTGGTGGTTTTTGTTATGACAGGTTGTATGTTCAGTGTTTGATGGTTTGTCTTGGTATGAGGTCTAATTGATTTTTGTATATCTCCTTTTCTCTTCCTTTCTTACTGTCTGCTGCTGAACTGAGTTTGGATTATATCTTTTTCTCTTCCTTTCTTACTGTCTGCTGCTGAACTGAGTTTGGATTATATCTTTTCTGCTGTCCTACTGTCTATGCCTGAACCCTTGCCTATGCTTGCTTTATCTCTTTTTCTTCTCTCCTAAAGTACAGCTTAGAATTTAATAATGTTATTATTCTGTACTATGGTTCTGAAGGGGCCCTATGGGAAATGATGACCTTAGTTGCTTGCATATAGGAGTTTCCTGCATCTTTATCCTGCTTTTGACAGCTTTGCTACACTTTTTGCATTTCTTTGATATTTTGGGATTTTGTGATATCTCTCATATCTTTCTTTGACAGCTTGGGATTTTGACTTTGCAGCAATTGTACTACTTTGATTTCTTTGAGTAAACTTAGGCATTTTGACAGTAACTTCCCTTTTGCTTTGGATAGAAAGTTGAAACTGGATCTTTTCAGTTTAGTTTGGATTTTGGATTTGAGATTCTTATGCAGCTTGAATTTTTAGAAATTATGCATTTGCATTTCATGAACAAAAAATCTTCCCTCTCTGTGAACCGGGAGAAATCCCGTGATTTGCAGAGAGGGTCAACTGATCCCAGTCAGTGGCCCCTAATGATGAGCAATATTTTATCTGTCTCTTAATTTAACTGTTTTCTGACTTTTTCTTCTCTTTTTGCAGATAAAACATGGAGTACCGGAGCGGAGTGAAGAATGAAGAATATTAGAAAATAGGATAGTTTTAATTTTATGTAATATTTAAATTAATGTATATCATTGTTCCTAATTTAAATTATAAACAACAATTTGTACAAATAATTCAATTATTCAATAAAATCTAAATTATCCAATTAATTCTAATTTTCTTTATTGTTTATTTATTTATTTAAAATTCTTAGAATTAAAACAATTGAAAAATAAATTCAATCATTCAATTTCAGAATAATAAATAACTAAAATAAAACAACATTGATCAATTAAACCTGTCTTATTCAACATCCAAAGCAGAGCAGCAATTAACCCAAATGGACTGATCAAACGCATAAACACTGTGAATCCAATACTGCACATATCTTTTGACTGATGAATTCAAACCAATTGCCTCCTCTTACTGATTTGTCATAAACACTGATTCTTTGCAAGTACTGTAAATCCAAACTGCACACCTTCTTTGACTGGCCCAAACAAACTGAATTTACACCACTGTCTCTTTTGCTGATTAAACCAAGATAACGCGAATTTTAATCCGAATCTTGAAATAAACCGCAAAGTGCTGTGGAATTTAAATTCTTCTGAGAATATGCCCATAAAACCCTAATTCCCGACTAAATGCCAAATCACGCTCGCTTGATCAAAATTGAACCAAAAATCAACCAAACCCTAAGCCCACTGTATGAAACAATTCAGAGCTCTAAAAATCAGTAAAAACCCTAATTTTGATTGACTGTCAAGAAAAGTCCGTTTGTCCGATTCTTGAGCCAGTTTGAAAAGTCAGGAAATGTTTGAAGCTGAGATTTCTTGTGGAAAAGCGCGAGGGCAAATTTTGGGGTACAACAGTATTAATGTAAACACTTAAAACGCTCTTTACAGTGTACACGGGGGATATATGTTGTATTGGGTCCAAGAGAATATACGAACATACCGCTATCACATGAGAGCAAGGCATGCGAAATGCTTGAAACTTTCTGCAATCACACCAACCTCTATCTAGTTTGACTCGATAATATCCCCTTGGCCTCCCCTCATTATGATCCAGTGTCTCTTGTACACTGAACCAACCTTTAATGAGGTCAAACACGGTGACACTATGGGTGTTTGCTTTTGCATCCTCCTCGTTAAATGTTTTCATCGTGCATTCACTGAACAACTGCCCTGATTGTAACACTTCCCTCCATTTTGAACTTCCTGTGTCAAACAATGATCCCATTCTGAAATATGTTGCTCTAACCAAAGCGGTAATTGGTAGGTTTCGAATGCCTTTGAATACAAAGTTCAATGATTCCACCATATTTGTTGTCATGTGGCCCCATCGTTGACCATTGTCAAATTCCCGAGTCCACTTCTCTACTGGAATGTTATCGATCCACCTTAATGCTTATGAGTTTGCCAATCGGATTTCTTCGCGATAGTATCAAAATGACGGTTCTGTTAAGTCATACCATGCATTAATAACTTTCTTTCGAAGTGTCTTGTCTTTGATATGGAGCATGAAGTTTTGTGTGATATGTCTAATGCAATAAACATGTGTCGAAGGGGGATCCTTCCAACCGTTATCAGGGTTATTGTATGCACTCACAATTGATGGATGCCTGTCTGAAATCAAACAAAGGTTGGGTTGTGGAGCAACGTGTAACCGAAGATTGTTTAGAAAGAAATTCCATGCACCACCTGTCTCACCTTCAACTAGAGCGAAGGCAATCGGAAAAACATTATTGTTCCCATCTTGTGCCACTGCCATGAGTAATGTTCCTTTATACTTCCCATATAACCAAGTTCCATCAATCTGTATAATAGGTTTGCAAAATGCAAAACCCTTGATGCATGCTTCAAACGCCTAGAACAATTGATGAAATATTCCATTCCCACTAACACGAGTTATGTCTGGGGTAAAAGCCGGAAGTGTCTCCAAAATTATAACACTTCCCAGAGCATAATATTTGAGTGCCACCAAAAATATTGGAAGTTCTTTGTACGATTCCTCCCAATTACCGTACACAAGTTTAACTTCCTTAGTCCTCCCGATCCATGCCTTCCTGTAAGAGGGAGTATAATTGAATCTCGTAGTGATATGAGAAATAATTGTACTCACCTGTAATGATGGATCTTTGCTAATAAGAGGCAAGATTTCTTGACATATTAGTTGAGAACTAAGTTTCTGATGATCCAGTGTCAGAACGGTGGTGATGCAAGTGCGGAGTGGATCAATGGAACCTATTTCCCATGAATCACTTCTCTTCCTGTAAGATGCAGTTAACCGAAAAGGGAAAATTGGTTTTTGAAGATATAAAATAACGTACCTCCCTGAATTATTTTTATCTACAGTGAAGTCAACTAAAATTTCCATGTGGTATTTTTTGATAGCTCCAAGACACTCTTCTTTTGTTCGAAATTTCTCTCCAACTTTCAAGGCCCCTTCGGTCTGCATATAAGGATCGTGAAAGATATCTGAGGCTGGTTCATCTTCCCCACGTTCAAGTTCGTCATGTGAAACAGAGGGTTGTACGCATGACTTGCATGTATAGGTTCATGCTCTTGATCTGCAGCGTCATCATTGACCATAAAATCAACCATTGCCTCATCATCTTCTTCTTCTTGGACAATAACATCGACTTCAGGATGGTTGTCCTCGTCAGATTCATCCTCTTCTTCAAAGTCTTGAGAAGGATCTACCACCTGAGATTGATCTGGTTGTTATAATAAAACATACAACTCAATCACATCGAACCCGGATTGTTCATGAGTTCGAAACATGTTTCGAACATCATCATCGCCGCACACCTTAAGTTGATAAAATTTGACTTTAGACAGCGCTGTTTAAAGTGGTCCTTTACCAGCGCTTTTGATAAAACGCTTTCTAAAGCAACACTTTTACCAGCGCTTTTGATAAAGCGCTTTCTAAAACAACACTTTTAGCAACGCTTTTTAAAAGCATTGTCTAAAGTCACATTTTAGCAGCGCTTTTATTTATTATTGTATACAATTTCCGTGTTTTTTTTTAATTTCACTTATAGCAGGGCTTTTGTATAAAATCGTTGTCTAATGTACGCTGTTAAAAGCCCTTTTTGACGTAGTGATTAGCATTAGAATGCACACTTCTGATTTAATATATTATTGTTTTGTGTTGATTCTCATGTCTTTTTAGTAGTTATCTTTGATTTATATATTTAATTCAAGTTGTTAAATGTGTGTATTTATTATTAGTGTTTAATAAAATTAAAAATTTATTTTCAATTATTATAAAATAAAACTTTATTAGTTTTATAAAATTTATATCTATTTTTTCAATCTTCGGGTATCTATTAAATAAAGGGTTGAAAATGCTTGTTGAAATAGTAGCTTAATTATTTTTCTTTAAATAATTGTTTTAATTTTATTAATAAAATTGTAAAAATTTATCTAATTTTGTTGTTGATATTTATCGAAATATGAGTACTTTTTTTAGACATTATTCTCGATATTTTTTATACTCTCTATAGTCACTGATATAAAAGAAAAGAGTAAAGTATATTCACTTTATTAATATATATTTATGAAAGAATTAATTGTTAGGATAAGTAGCTCTCAAAACTACTTTCAGTTAAGTGGTCAAATATGAGAAAACGTGTTCTAAAAATCAACATATTTTTATACTATTTACCTTTGACACTTTTGATTTCTTAGCACTAGAAACACTTGATCTTTTACAGAGAGTTCAAAAACTTATGAATAACAATGTTGTATCTCCTAGATCTATGGATGCAGTTTTTAAGAAGTTTGATTTTGCGATCTAAAAAGGAGTAGCGACGCTGCTTGTTGTCCGCTTGCCTTCTATTTTTGTATTGACCTAATATTTTTAAAATTTATATAAATTTCATCCTAATAAGAATAAAAAAGAACTTATGTAAAAGTTATTGTTAGGTTAATATATTTTTGACTATCACTACTTTAAAATTAAAAATATTTATCTTAAATATTCATTTTTTTATATTTCAAAGAAAATATAATTTTAATTTTAGTGTTTAGATTCACATGTCTATTTTAAATGAGAAATGTTATAGTGAAGAATGAGTAATACTATACATAGTGAAGAAAGTACTCGCGAATTTCATGCCTCTTGAGAATAAGATTTGTCTCTGGATTGAGGGAGAGTGTCAGCCAACTTATTCGTCGTGTACACCAAATGACTTAAGGACTTTCTGCTTATGTCATCTTGAGGTTGTTGTTCTATGGTGTTGAGTTTGATGTACTTCAATGGATTTGTGAAGAGATGTCGAACATGATGTCTTGACATCCACCTAATTGAGAGTAATATTACTTCTCTATGTTGCCGTGTTTAGAAGATTCGGAAGACTAAATCTCTGATGTGTAACTTTGCTGCTAAAGCTGAAATATTTATTTGATGAATGTATTGAAATCTGAATTGTAATTATTAATTTGTTTTAGCCAAAAAATTTCAAAGGGGAAGATTGTTATTTCTCTAGGTTATGATTGACATTAATTTTAGTAAAACAAATTAGGTAGCAACATGTTAAATAGGATGTTCAAATTTTTAGAGAAATAATGTTGAACAAGATGTCCTATTCTGATCACTCGACATAATGTATGTTACAGGTGGAGTTTGTAGGTGGGTTATAGATCCTGGATATTCTGGAAATATTAGGACATTACATGTGTATTCCAAGATTAAGAAATCATAGGTGTCGAACTAAGAAGTTTAATCATCTAAAGAAGCATGTAGAATACAAATGTCCTATTCAGAATCATTCGACATTGCGCTTGTGTGCAGCTGAAAAGTTAGACTGATTTTTTTATTATTACAAATGCATAATATTCTGGGAATATTATGATACCCTATGTGGCGTTCAGGTTAAGGAACAAGAGATTCAAGCTGAAATCAAGGAGTTGTGTTAGTTTCTAATTATGAAGATAAATTAGGAAACTAATTATTGATATTCTAAGTTTTAGGAGATATATCTGCAGCCTTATTTACTACAAGTCAACTGCGATTTTGAAGCCCAATCCAACTAGAAGATTGTTATAAATAAGAGGGTTCAAACCTAATGTATGTATGGAACATATTGTATCTTTTATCTAGCCTCTAGGGTTTGTGTTCCATCGATTATGTGATCCACTCTATAGTAGAGTTGAACTGTGTAAATTGTGAGCCACTCTTGTATTGTTTAATACTTGAGTTGGACTGTTAGTTGAGTTGTAACTATTGTGAATTACTCAAAAGTTATTCAGCAAGAGCGAATTATGTTTGTTGAAGGGTGTCTCCTTCTTGATTTTTCAAGCACTCTTAAGCTTCTAAGTATATATTATATTGTGTTTGTGAAGTTTTTTTTCTTCTAATTCGTTTAAGTCGTGGTTCTGTCACTGTTTGTGACGGTCAGGGAAGTGAGAGGTGTCTCATACCTAGGTGAATCTTAGGTAGAAGTATAGCACGAGTAATGGTTACGTGAGAATTTGTAAACATGTGAGTTTAGCTTCGAATTGATACTATTTAGTGGATTTTCTTCCTAGCTTGGTAACACCAATAGTAGGTGAGTTTGCACTGAACTGAGTTAACAATTCTGTGTTTTGTTTACTTATTGCACTGATTGTATTATATTTGTTTATTATATTGTAGTTAGATTATAGTGTCTCGACATCTCTTAGTACATCTGTGATCTATATATCAGAATTTTAAAACAAATGAAGCGCATGTATAGACTCGAATTGGGGGACATTGGCCCGATCAAACGACTTAGGAGCGCGACCGTCTAATACTCTAGCAATTCCCTTGGCCTGTTTTTACCAAGGGTTGTTTTTTCATAGTTCCAATAAAATCATCTCAATTATATATATGCAACGTTCTTTTTAGAAATGCTATTTTGAGAAAAGAAAGACGTTCAAAAGATGAACCACATTATAGATGCAATGTATATACTACACAATTTTTTCCTCGTAACTTTTGTTGAAAGCTGATTGTTATGTTGTTGTACTACAAAGTGGAGGTTGCAAGGGTAATTATCCTTGTTGAAAGCTGATTGTTATGTTGTTGTACTACAAAGTGGAAGTTGCAAGGGTAATTATCCAGAATATGCAAGTTATCCCAATTTCAGAAAGAACCCTAGAATTGTCCAAAATAAAAAGTGATTAAAAAGCCAAAAAGAAATATAGGGTTGCGTGTCCGTGGAAAATTATTGAGCTGGTACAGATTATGCTAACTAAACAGAGACATTCTTAACCAAGAATTAAACTAGATTCTAAAGACAAATGTAATCATTATTTAGTAACAAAAGCAATTTTAAGAATAATAAATTCAATAAAATGGATAGAGCTAATATAGATCCAACTATCAAATGGATAAGGCTAAGTGTTATCCAATTCTTTATCTCTATAATTGTCTCATTATCTGTGAATGCTAGCTCTGTCACTTCTTTAGAAAACTTGGTTGTAAAATTAGCCTTTATTGTAAACTAAGCTATCAAATAAGTTTTCAAGATACGTTGCAAAAAAACAAAATCAAGTGTTTGTATTTAAAACAGTGTTTAGTCTAATAAGATAGATTGACCCATTTGGATAACCACTCTTCTTAAGATACCGATTCAGGACCACCATATTGTAATATACCCTTAATTTATGTTGCTTTTATTATACTAAATACGTTGATCAAATTACTTTGGAAGCTCAAATATTCCAAAATAAACATAAAATTTAAAGTTAAGGTTCCTTTCTCTAAACCACGTAGTTATTGAAATTTTTTTTTTGGAATAATCATGTATTAAAAATAAATTCGTAAATAATCATGTTTCGGAAAAAATTACGCAAATAACCATGGTTCAGAAAACTCTCTAAGGAAGAAGCTATCTCACTTGGCGCCTACACCTAATTTTTAAGGGGAGGCGCCATCTCACTTGGCGCCTAGGTGTTAAAGGCTTGCGCTAAGCCAAGTGAGATGGCGCCTTAGTGAAATTGGAAGGCAAATTTTCGCGTTTTTTATTTTAAATGCGGTGCGTTACGTATTCGATAAAGGATCAACAAAATTGACTTTTTATTTACAAAATATGATTACACACATAATTATTACATAAAAAAATACAGATTAATCAGTGGTCCCCCGGAACCCGGTAATGACCCACGGTTCCGCATCCCCATCCTCGCCTTTCCCGTTTTGGGTTTCGTCGCGTTTCCTGTTGTGGCAGGATCGATGGCCCAGCGAAGTTAATGTGTTCCGGATCCATGAAATCAGTCAGATCTCCATATCTAGAAGATCCACTTTGGTACAGTCGGTTATCCATACCCTCAAAGTTTGGTCGTGTTGGTGGTGAGTGGGGTTCCATGGTTGGTCTGTAGCACTGGTCGTCTGAGTACATGTGATAGAAAGGAAATGGATCTTGGGGTGTTTGGTATTGAGGATGTTAGGTGTTTTGGTGATGTTGTGGTTGATGGTAAGTTGGGTCGGTTGGTTCATAATCTTCGGACAATCCCAGATCAGGGCTAAGGTTGGATGTTGAGGGACCCATATTGGGATATGCAGAAGACTGAAATTGTGTGTGGGGTATGCGAGTGTGTTGGTATTGTGATTGAAATTATGGTTAGGTGTGAGGCATATGGGGGTATTGGTACTGAGGTGGTGATTGTGGTTGGTTGTGGGGCATGTGGGTGTAATTGTATTGTGGTGGTGACTGTGGTTGGGTGTTTGTGGTTCTATTTCGTCAGGGGGGTTGGTGGGAGGTTGACGTGTGTTGGTTTTGTTGTTGGGGAAATGAGGATTGTTCCCATTGTGTTTGTGGGTCAACCAAATACCTTGGGTGAGACACGTGTATTTCAGGGGTACTAACCGATCTGTACCAAGATAAATACTGATATGTGTGTCGCATATTACCATGGTTGAGGAAAACTGGGAATTGCAAGACATTTCGGTGACGCCTCTGCCACATCTTACACCATTCTGGAGCAAAGTCTTTCTAGTTGGTAAGACCCCATTAAGCGTCGACCTTTTTGAGATGCCACTGAGACAAACAAGTCGGATCGCTGGGTATCTCTTGATGCATTCCAAACTGCATCTTTACACGGTCGATGTGGTGCATCTCCACAATATTGAACCGTATGATTGCAGTCTTTGCGCTCCAAATTGCTGCATCCTCGGGGTTTGGTTCATGGTCCAAACCCAAATATAGTCTCCAGACAAACTGCAGATAAAATTAAATCAGGTTAATGAAAACGTAATATATAATTAATTTAAAAGTAGAAAAGTTGAAAGGTACGACGTACATCATCCGAGCCAAGGTGATCCAATAGATTGCGGTATAGTGCGACATTGAATCTTGGATTCTTGCCGTAATCCATACCCCTCACGCAATACCTAAAGGAAATGAAAAATATTTTATTTTTATCATGTATTTGGTGAAGAGATGAATAATAATAAATGATATAACTTGATGAATTACTTTGTTGCGTATGGGAAAACGAATGTTGTTGTTGACGGGGTTTAGGGACTCCATCCTCCACCAACCCCAGGCTTGAAGTAAAAAAGCGCAGCCATAAAATGTACATTTTTCCTTGATTGCATTTTTACACAAGGAATTGTATACATGGGCTAAAACAGCAAAACCCCAACTATACTTTCTAGTTTTTTCGAAGTCTCTAAGTAAATTTAAATACATAAAATTTACACTATTTTCCGTACTTTAGGAAAATAAAAAGGTTCCAAATAGTATCATTATATAAGTTCTAGCTTTTATTACCTTAGCTAGCTCGGAGGAATTTTCGTTCAATTCCAGAGTCGCATAATGATTTTTTAGCTCAGTAAGTAGTATACCCTGACCTCTCGCATCACAACCTTCAACCATATCCCTGCCCAACAATTCTTCACACAGAGAATTGGGTTGTTGAACCGACCCGTAAACCGCCTTACCGTCGACAGGGAGACCCAATAACATGTACACATCCTCTAATGTGACGATACATTTACCTATTGGTAGATGAAATGTATGGGTCTCTGGTCTCCACCTTTCCAATATTGCAAGTATGAACTTTGAATCAATTATGCAGTTGGAGATCTTTATAACGTTTCTGAAACCTGCGTAATCGAGATAGGGTACGATCAACGGGTCGGAAGCAAGGTAGTTGTGTGACCGGATTCTAAATCTTTTAGTATCCTAAGTTAATAATGTAAAAGGTGTAAGAGTAGGTAAGTAAGATGAACAAAGCACTACTAGAAGTATGAAAAATGTATAAGTATAAAAGAAACTTACAAATGCTGCAATGTTGTCCCTTGTGCCTCTGTGAGAATCGCCCATTGTGAGAAGAGTAATTGTTTAAAATGCTTGAGATTATGAAAGAGTTTGAAATTGTAAGAGATTATGAAAGAGTTTGTAGCAGAGAGTGAGACGATTGTGGATGCGAGAGAAGTATGTAATGCTCTATATTTATAGGAAAAAAAATTTAATAGAGTAAGTGATGTGGTAGGTGGGTGCATACATGCATGATAAGTGTCACTCTTGCAGTGTAGGTGTAGGCTACGTGGCAGCCTTGGAGAAGGCATCTCTGCATGCATGTAAGACGATTAGACGTGAAGGGAGGCGCCATTGGACTTGACGAAAGAGTACAAAAATGAAAGGTGTCGCCATCCCTGTTGGCGAATAATAAGTGGCATGGGTTGCAGTGTAGGCGCAGGCTAGGTGACAGCTTGGAGAAGGCATCTCTGCATGCATGTAACACGATTGGACGTGAAGGGAGGCACCATTGGACTTTGCGAAAGAGTATAAAAATGAAAGGTGTCGCCACCCTTGTTGGCGAATAACTGGTGGCATGGGTTGCAGTGTAGGCGCAGGCTAGGTGACAGCCTTGGAGAAGGCATCTCTGCATGCATGTAACACGATTGGACGTGAAGGGAGGCACCATTGGACTTGGCGAAAGAGTACAAAAATGAAAGGTGTCGCCATCCCTGTTGGCGAATAAGAGGTGGCATGGATTGCAGTGTAGGCGCATGCTAGGTGACAGCCTTGGAGAAGGCATCTCTGAATGCATGTAACACTATTGGACGTGATGGAAGGCGCCTTAGAGGTTGTAGTGTAGGTGCAGTGTAGGCGCGGGCTAGGTGGCAGCCTTGGAGAAGGCATCTCTGAATGCATGTTGGTTTATTCAAATTCAGTACAACCTATTTAATCTTACATTTATCAAAACACTCATACACTTAATCTTTCAAACACTAGAACATTCAAAAATTCCAGCAATTAACTCATAAACTTCAAACCTTCAAACCTTCAAACCTTCAAACAGTCATACATAATGGCCTCTGCACTCCAATATGTGATCAGTGCACATTTCAACGGTGAGACATACATTTTTTCCACCTTTGGGTTTTTGTTTAGAGACACTGAGAACATCTGATTTTTTTTAAACAGGAAAGCCAATTTCTGGTACTTTAAAAAACTATTGGAGGCCAAACTTGGACGAGGCACCGTGACACAAATATTTTATCAGAATCCGGTATTTTTTGGTAAAAACCAAATAATATTTTATAAGGTTGAGGTTCAAGATGACGAGGACCTTCAAAATATGTTTTCCAGTCATAAGTATTCTGGGTACGACAATATTGAGTTGTACATTATGCTGCGATAGCCTCAACTGTCACAAGTGGTTGATCCTTTGGAGACCGAACAAGCAGAAGTAGATGTCATTGATGAAGAAGAAGAAGATGACGAGTTGGAGTTTGACGAAATGGTCAATGATGATTCCGAAGACGATGGGATACCTGGTATTCCTGCAAACGAGATCTACACACCACCTCCGCACATGACAAACTTCAACATGGGCGGAGATGAACCGTCTTCTGATTTATTTTTCAATCCTTATATGCAGTCGGATGGAAACTTAAAAGAGAAATACAAATTTCTTAACAGAGAAGAATGTATCAGAGCCATCAAAAAATTTCACATGCTCAACTCGTTCAATTTTAAGGTGGACCGTGTAAATCCAGAAAGGTACAAGATCAAGTGTGTCCACCCTGATTGTATGTTCAAGCTCACTGCATCATACAGATTAAGAGGTAATTGTTGGGTCATATGTTCCATGTCTACCCACACTTGTGTCAGTTATACTCAATCACAGGATCATCAGAAACTTAATTATGATCTCATTTGTCAAGAAATCCTACCACTCGTCAAAAACCATCCATCATTGAAGGTAAAAACCATAATCTCCCACATCACTACGGTATTTAACTATACTCCGTCTTACTGAAAGGTGTGGTTAGCAAAGACCAAGGCGGTTGAAAAGGTATATGGAAACTGGGAGGAGTCATACCAAGAACTTCCTCGCTACCTGAATGCACTACAGACTTATTCTCCGGATAATGTTTACATTCTGGAAACAGTGCCAGCATACGCCCCGGATGGTAGTCAACTCAACAGAAATGGAATATTCAATCGAGTGTTTTGGGCTTTTCAACCTTGCATCACAGGGTTTGCGTCATGCAAACCAATTTTACAAATTGACGGGACTTGGTTGTATGGGAAATACAAAGGCACGCTACTGATGGCAGTTGCACAAGATGGAAACAACAACATTTTCCCAATTGCCTTTGCCCTAGTCGAGGGGGAGACTGGTGGTGCTTGGAGCTTTTTTCTCAAAAATCTCCGAACACACGTGGCTCCTCAACCATATCTCTGTTTGATTTTGATAGACATGCATCCATTGAAAGTGCATACAATAATCCTGCAAACGGTTGGCATGACCCTCCTTCTACGCATGTTTATTGCGTTAGACATATCGTCCAAAATTTCATGAGGGAGATCAAAGACAAAACTCTTAGGAAAGCGGTTATGAATGCGGGATATGCATTAACACAACCTACGTTCAAATATTATCGCAACAAAATCCGTTTATCAAATCCGGAAGCCGGTAGGTGGATCGATAATATTCCGGTAGAAAAATGGACTAGGTCATACGACAAAGGACAAAGATGGGGCCACATGACAACAAATCTAATTGAACCGATGAATAGGGTATTCAAAGGCATACGAAACCTCCCGGTCACTGATTTGGTTAAATCAACATATTTTAGGATGGCTTTGTTGTTTGCCAAAAGAGGTGAAATGTGGAATGTTGTGTTGCAATCTGGACAACTTTGGAGTGAAAGCTGCATGAAGTACATTAAGGCAGAAAGTTCCAAATCCAACACCCACCTGGTTATACAGTTTGACCGACACAACCACAACTTCATTGTCAAAGAGACAATCGACCACAACGAGGGCCTTCCAAGACTAGAATATAAGGTTGTACTACATTCTCGTTGGTGCGATTGTGGCAAGTTTCAAGCCTTTCGTATGCCTTGCTCTCATGTCATTGCCGCGTGTGCCTATACTCATCAAGACGTGCTACAACTCCTGTCTCCCATTTACAAATCTGAAACGTTGCTCAACGTTTACAACAACAACTTCCCTTTGGTAGCAAAACTAGATTATTGGCCTGCATACGACGGCGAAATAATATGCCATAATGACCAAATACGAAGGAATAAAAAGGGTCGTCCCAAAAGTAAGTGTATCACAATCGAAATGGACTCCCTTGACAAGCTGGAAAAAAAGTGTGGTTTATGTCGTCAGATCGGACACAATCGTAAAAATTGTCCGAATCGGGCTACTGTCTCAACCACATAAAAATTGTATTACAAAAAATCTTTCCTTTATTATGTTGTAAACATTACGGTTTTTCGTTAACAGTATTTGTTACAATAAATATTGCACGAACAAGAAATAAAACACGATAAACTGTCTACGAAATTACAACCGTTAAAACAATTTCATCTGACCCATGCATCATCAACATTACTTCGCTGTCTGTTTTGACTTCCTCCAACCAAAAATTAGGTCTTCCTGTCGCAAGTGAGGTTTCTGTTCGTCTTCGCTGGATCCTTCTAATTTGTTCCCCCTCCACGATGTCTCCCTCTAGCCATCGCATCAACTCCTTCTTCAGATGCTCCATGGAGTGAATGTGCCAGAATTTCATTTTCATCGGAGGTTTTGTGGCGGAGAAAATAACGTAACCATCTCTGGTAAAAATCATGGGCGATGTCATGATGCAAATAACAGAGTAAAAAATAAGAGAACAGTGCAAGAAAGTGTGAGGAATGACGGAGAAATGGACGAATTATTTATAAAAACGACATTTTTCCCTAGGAGCCAAGTGAGATGGCGCCTCCTCTCACTTTTAAAGTGCATGCGCCATCTCACTTGACTAAAAGAAAGAGGAGGCGCCAAGTGGGATGACGCCTAGGGCAAGAATGTGAGTGGAGGCGCCAAATGAGATGGCTCCTCCCTTAAGGAATTTTCTGAAACATAGTTATTTGCGTAATTTTTTCTGAAACATGATTATTTGTAATTTTTTTTAATACATGATTATTCAAAAAAAAAAAATTCTAATTATGATAGTCTAATATAAGATTGTCACATTTACCATTCTTAAGATATTAATTGGGCACCACCGTTGAAATATATATATTAGTTTCATTAACTTTATTTATTTATTTAATATAGATTTTTTATAATATTTATTTTTTGTAATTAAATTTTTAAATATTTCTTATATGACTAAAGTATTTACTATTAAGTTCTTAAGTTAAAAAATATCATATAATTATTAGTGGGTTGATCTTGCTCTATAAAAAACTATATTATTAAATTTTATTTTAGAATAATATATTTTAAAAAATGGATATTAGTGTTATTTTAAATTAATTCTTATGCAGCCTTAACAACAACTAAAAAACTTATCTATGTATAATTACTACTAACAATTTTCACTCTCTTAATATTTAGAAAATGAGAAAGTGGTAGACAAATTTAATTCAAATTATTAGTGATATTTTTGTAAAAATATATATTGTCATATATTATTTTATAATAATATATATAAAAACTTAGCAATATTAGTATTATTCATAACAATATTTTTTATTAATTGTTTAATTTTTTTGTCAGGAGTCCATTTAATTATTTGTTTTGGGTCTCTAAAAAGTCAGGACTGACTCTAAATTTGGAGGCAGACTTTCAAAATTCTTCTCTATTGGTCCAAAATCGATGATGATTCTATTTTAACCACCAATTTTGATGTAAGTCCTAGATGTCAATAGTTTTATTAAAATTTAGTACTTGCTTTGAATTATCTATTAATAATAACAAGTCATTTCTTTATTATGTTTATGTTTCAAAGTTATAAATCATCTAGAATAGCTAGTCTGTTTGATAAAATATTAAGTGTGACTTAATCGTGAGATCTCATTAAACAAAAGAACACTCTTCTTAAAGTATCTATAATCAAGCTTAATTATGAAGTGGAATAGCATTAAATGATTGAGACTATTATGTGGATATATGGATGATCACGTCTCATATATCATGAATAATGAATTATCAAGTATTCACATATGTTTAAATTTCAGGAGTAATATTTATATTGAATTGACCCGCCATGAGAATACTATATAGAATGTTATAAAAGTGTTATAAGTTGTTCTCATGGTTATAAGAGTGCATACCTCCCTTTGATCTGAAACAAGTATGGTACTTAATATAGAGTCAAGTACTTTATTATCGATCAAACATTATTCGTAGCAGAATGACCATACACATGCTTGATGTGTACTCTATAAATGATATTAAGAGACATGAGTGACTTAGATTGAATTAGTTCATCCTGTGTCACAGGATAAATATTTAACGACCAAATATTGAATTAGATAAGAGTGACACGATATATGTCATATGTTGAATATAAACATGATGGTAAAAAGGTAATTATACACATAAACATTATCACAAAAATGTTTTGTCATATCATATGAGTAAGATTCAGAATATGTGGTATTATTGTTAACCTAGCGAGTGATTATGAGAGAGATACCTCTTCTATTTCGAGAATGAGAATATATCCTAATTTTTATCTCCCTCCTATTGGTCACAATACTTGGAAACATAAATCATAACCTTATATTATGTTTCTGATTTAGAAAGGGTAACTGGGAATTTTTTGGAGAAAGGAACTCCTTAATCCATCTCATTAGAAACCCCTTTATCAAATGTTAGCGAAAAAGGAAATTGCTTTGAGGTCCTTATGCCCCCTCCCATGTTAACAGAGAGAAAAAAATACAAGCCAACTTTCATAGGAGGTAACACGCCAAGAATTATATTAAGCTTCACCCAAGGAATGATAATTCTGAACCCAACGAAGCTGATGTGATGGCTTTTTTAATCCTTTGAAGTCGGTCAGACGTAACAAAGCTTAACTGGGTAGATGCGAAAGTGGTAGTAACTACCTCTGTTTTGAGCATAGAGGCTTCCATAAATGTCATCAAAATCGTGGTAGGTAATCCCCTAGGATGGTCAAATCTTCTAGTGAGACCGAAAAAGAGGATATGCAGCTCCTTTAACGATTATGTGATTCATCTATATGAATGTATGTTCACCAAAATAGAATTGCAGTTACATTTTTCTGACTTTGAGGTAGCTTCCTAAAGTGTTTAAAAGTTTCCCCCTCACAGATCCATCCGACATCATGTGCCTACATGAGAGTATTCCAACTGATTGCTTAATACCAGTCTTGGAAACCCCCTCTTGGGCTATTCTCCAGTCTATTCCACTTGGTATAGGATAACCGTTGGTTCAAACCCATCACCTCAAATTGGGTGATTTTATGGAATAATTCATGTTGGCAAGGTCACACACTTGAGGTCCATCTCAATTTTTTCTATGTTGATGCTGACTTTCCCCGTTTCTTCTAGGGCTCCTTCCCAAAATACTGGTCTTTAATTCTTTTTAAATGGGAATTCCATTCTTATCAAACCAAGCTAAGTTTCCTTTCTCTTGACAAGGTGGCCATGAGGGAGGAAATACAACATTTATTCTATAAACTTTGTTACGAGGAAGGATTTGGCTTCGATAAGGTATCTCCTAACGAGGTGAAAAGAAAAAGGATTGACACTAACGCTATTGCGAGTGCAATTAGTCAAGAAGAGAGAAGAAATATATTTTGTGAGAGCATAGTCTTTCTCTCTCTCGTCCCCTCTCTCACTCTGTTTCTCTTTTGACATATGCAATTACATTTTTCAGATAACATGGATAAGGTGGATAAGCTGAAAAAGCTTTTTGACCTTGCAAATTCTCAAGGAATTCAGGTTGTGGTGCCTCCTCCTTCAACCACTATTATTGCTCTGGAGACTACTACTTATGCTCTGGCCCTTGCTCCAATTATTTCTATTGGGACTTCTACATCTAGGAATGAGGTAGATCAACTTGTGGATGATGTTGTCACCATGACTATGGAGGAGTTATCCCCTCTTAGGAATTTAACAACGAGGTTTCAGGACAAAAAACAACGATCCCTCGGGAAGAGGTTTCTCCGAAATAGACATGTCTTGTTGGGGAAGATACTTCAGGGGAGGTGACTGCCTTTTAAAGAATGTTAAAGATTTTCTCTTCTTGGCTTGCTCGTACTTCAAAGGAAGCTAAAATCATTATCTCGACGTTAAAATTTTCCTTTGCCTAGAATCTCTTTAAGGAGGATAAGCCGGAACTACTTTCTGTGATTACTTTCAATATGTATCAGGCATCTTCTTTGTTTTCTATTGATGTTGCTGAAAAAGGTGATGTCTTGGCTCTTGACAATCTATTCAAGGAAAGGGACACTTGGAAGAGAAAATGTGAAGCTAGTGATCTGAGGTTCTCTACTCAATAAGAGGAGTTTGTTGCTTTGCAAACAGTTTCAAGCATGCTGGCTCTTTACAAGAGGAAACGAAGATTCATGGCTCCCCTCTACCCAGGTCATCAAGGTTAGTAAGATGGAAGCCGGTATTAAGGAGGAAAGTAAGAGGTATCAAGATGGTTTTGATATTGTTCAGGAGAAGAACCGTCAAACAAATGAGCACTGGAAAAATATTCTGCATGAGGTGGAATTGTTGTACTTATCAAGGGGGCGATATTTAAACTCAGACACCTTTACTCCTTATGTGTTGCCCCAAGTCAGCCCTTATTATAAAGACTGTACCAAGCGATAAGGAAAACACTAGATTAAATATGAGGAAGGCCTATCAATCGTTTGAAAGAGTGATATATCTTAGTACTCGAGAGTAAGGCTTGTTTAAGTTATTTCACTTAATTATGTGTAGAAAATAAATTCCTACAGTCCAACCCTCAAACTAACATCACACACATATATGATTGTTTTTATTTAGGTAGATTTTATGCTATACTCATTGTATAAAGTGATAAACCGTTGTGTAATTGGGTATGATTTATACAAAAATGTTTCCATGTACCAAAAGTCATTTATAGTGTCTTTAAATTGTAAGTTTATAAAACCTGCCGTAAGAATAGGTATTTTTTTACCATAAATAACTTTTAGTGACTGTTAAATCCGTAGTTATAAAACTCCTTCACTTTGAAACATATTTTAACTATTTGACTCATTCAAGCAAGTAATAAAGCACTCTTGTCCCTTCCAAAAAGCAAAGCCACTCCCCAATAATGTACTAATTAAAATATTACCAACACATAAAGCAATACAAAACATGTATGCATCCACGGGTTATTCAATTTCCATATGCTGGATTCAATATTCATTTTTCCTTTCCTCCAACTATAAATAACCTCATCTCCCTCCTTCCTCTTGTCCTCAAATCAAATCCACCTCTTCGTATCTCTCTATCACTCTCAACCTATCTTTCTCAAAACACTCTCTTTCAAATTATTCCAATAAGAAAAACAGCTTCTATAGAAATGGATAACAATCTACAAGTAGTGTCAAAGAGAGTGTGGAAAATGGTACGTGTTGTCTTCTTCATGTTGAGAAAAGGCATATCAAAAGGCAAACTAATGGTAAACCTAAACATGATATTCAAACGCCGTAGCAAGCTCGCCGGAAAAGTTATTGCCAATCTAATGTCCCACAATCACCACCACGGAGGCTCCACCTCAAACCGCCACTCCCACGACTCACACCGGCAATTCACTTTCTCAAGGGATTACGAATTCAGCTGTAGCGACACTACCGACAACTTGTTCTCAAACGGGAAGCGTCACCATAAATACAATGATCAAGCGGCACTTGCAGATGATGATGAGGTGACGACTATGAATGCAATGAAGGCAGTAATGGATAAAACAATTGCAGAAGCATCTCATTCACTGAAACTGAGTTACTCACCATTCCCTTTAAGATATGACGATGAGAAGGACAATCAAGTTGATAAGGCTGCAGAAGATTTCATAAAAAGGTTTTATAGCCAGCTCAGGATGCAAGTTTGATTGATTAATTAATTCAACCTTAACCTACACGTTGTAAATTATATTATTTTTAATTTGAATTTTAAATAGATTAAAAATTTGTTTTGAAAATACATGATTATTAAATTTATATTACAAAAATTTATTATGAAATATAATTGAGATAATGATATGAATCAATCATATAAAAAAGATAAATTTTACTTGAAAGAAAAATATATGTTTGTAAATTGAAAATAATTTGTAATTAATTTTATATATTTAAATAAGTATAAAATAATTTTTATTTTGTTTTATTCTCATGTATTTTTAGTAGTTATTTTTTATTTATTAATTTAATTTTAAGTTGTTAAGGTGTGCATTTATTTTTAATATAAAATTAAATTAAAAGATTATTTGTAATTATTATCAAGTAAACCTTTTTTACCTTAATAATATTTATATAAATTTTTGTCAAATTTTAGTTATTTAATGAATAAAGCAGTGAAAATGCTAGTTTCTATAGTAGATTAATTGTTTTTTTCTTAATATTTGTTTTAATTTTATAAAAGGATTGCAGAAATTTATCTATAAATTTATATTACAATTATTTATTATGAAATATAATTGAGATAATGATATGAATTAATCTTATATAAAAAGAGACATTTTATTTGAAAATAAAATACATATTTGTTTTTAGTGTGTTGTTTTTTGGTTGTTTTGGTATTGGGACTGGATCGCGAGAAATCGTCTTGTGTAAATTGTTTTTGAATTAATATATCCTTTGACCACTACGCCAAATAAGACTTTAGACAGCGCTGTTTTTGGCTTTAGACAACGCTGTCTATTCCAGCGCTGCTGTAGGAAAAGACAGCGCTTTGTTAAAAGTAAAAGCGCAGGCTAAAAGGGACCTTTAGCAACGCTTTTACCTTTAAAGTGCCGGCTAAAAGGGGCCTTCAGCAACGTTTTTACTTTTAAAGCACTGCTAAAGACCCCTTTTAGGCAGCGCTTTAAAGGTAAAAGCGCTGCTAAAGGCCCCCTTTAGCTAGCGCTTTTTCTGGAAAAAAATAAATAAAAAAAACCCTTTTAGGCAACGCTTTTAATGTTAAAGCGTTGTCTAAAATCCCCTTTAGGCAGCGCTTTTTCTGAAACAAAAAAATTAAAAAAACTTTAGACAACGCTTTTACGTAAAAGCGCTGTCTAATATCAACGAAATTTTTTATATAATCTTTTTGGAAAAAAAGCGCTGTTTGATATATACAATTTTATATGCACAAATTTTAACCATATTTGCACCAGGTTTTCACCATATTTTGCACCTGTATATACCATTATAAATTTCACCAGATTTTCACTAATATTGGAGCTTTAATCCAATAAAAATAATACCAAAAGATACTATGATACTTTTACAAATTACATATCACCCTAAACCATTACAAATTACTATGATACTATGATACAAATACATACCAAAGATACTATGATACTTGTATATATCATTACAAATTACAAATTTTACACCTGTATATACTTTTACAAAAAAACAACACCATTATATACCATTACAAAATCTATTCATCCCTATCTTCTACATATGCACATATAACCTGAAACAACACCAAAATATCGTAATTCATACCATAATACGAACAAAATATATATAATTTACCACATGACAAATAACAACAAAATTGCAACACTTGAATATATATACTCAAAATTCTCAACAATTAAAGTAAGATTGCAATATACCTTATATAAATTTCGTCTCAATAATGTATTGACACCTATCCTCCTTAAGTTCATCCAATTGAGAACTTGAGTAATAAGCACACTTGAATTCATCAAAGTACTACATAATAATATAACATATTATGTTTAAGTTAAAACTATTTAATTATATGAGAAATATGTGTTAAATATTAAAATAACTCCAAAGTTAGAAATTCATACCTTTAGATGGAATCTCTATTCGATCCAAAAGAAAGATTTCTCTCATAAACCTCAATATGTAAAAATCGCAATCTACTTCATTACGCTGTCGAGGACACTACACATGAAAAGAAAATATGGATAAGGCCTAAGTTTTATCAAGTATCATCACTATTAATGTAATCAAAATTGTGATAATCAATTAATATACCTCAACTATAATCCATGTAATGTTGTTGGATTTACTCTTTGGTACTTGAACACCTCTTTGTGCTCGAAAAACTTGTATAATGCTAATAAAACATAAACGCATATTTAGAACAATTCACATAAATAAATAAATATACACACGGATATTTAGAACAATCTCACTTACATATCAACCATATTCTTCATATCTTGGTATGTACTTGGATCATTGCGTAAATAATCCAGATAATATACAACTTCTTTGATAGGATTAATCGCGACTAACAACCAATATCCACTGTAAGATTAAATAATGTGAGATGAAAACTTTCTACACAATGTCAAAATATGAAAAATTATAATAGATGAATTTAGAATGAAAATCTAACCCGTTGCTGGTATTAAATGGTAAAAAGAACAACTTTTTGGTATCTCTGTTGACCATAAAGCGCTCGAGTACATCGCCATGACTTCGTCTGGTTTATGAATGATTAACCCTAAGTTGGTACTGAAAGGAGATAAGAAAGCGAATCTTTGCTCCATTCCACTCGGGCGCATCAATTTTTCATACAAAAACCTTAAATAAAATACCTAATTAACATTTGAAATGAGTAAATGAATTGGTGAATTAATTAGACAAAGTAGATCGGATATACCTTATGTATGTATTAACAACACCGAGGCCTAATTGTGTATGTTGTAAAACTTGATCAAAATCCTCCATACCAATTGTTTTGGAATATTCAAAACCAAAAATACCAAACTCCATAGGTAGAAGACGAGTATTTCCTTCTGGAATATCAGACATTTCTAAAAATGTCCCAAGGCACGACCTATACTTGGAAGTATGTTGTTTTTTAGCTGCAGTCTTCTTAGCAACAACCTTTTTTTGTGTGGAAATGTTGCTAATTTCAGGATTCTTACCCCTACCGACATCTTCATTCTCTTTACCATGAATCTAAAGATCATATAATTAGTTATGTGAAGTATAAGATCACGAATTAACATTTAATTAGTTACATGCATAAATTCATATAATTGTGATGTACCTCTTTTATTGATGCCACTGACTCGGTTTGCCGCCGAATCCCCTTGTCTTTTGCTTTGGATTTGTTGGAATCTAATTAACATAACCATGTAAAAAAAATGTACGTAAAATGCACGTAAAAACTTTGATTACTCAAAGGTTCATATATATGGTTTTAAGCATACCTCAGTATCTATACTAATGAAGCTTGATGGTCATGCAACAAATGAACTGATTGCATCTCCCACAAGTGTGGCATCCGAAACATTGTCAGGATGTGGTAATAACACATCCTTCTCCAAAGCAATGTCAACCAATACTTTTAAACAACCAGTAGGGAGCGGTTTAGTATGAAGTAATTCTCCCAAAGTGTTATGCACTTTTCCCTTGCCAACCATCCGATAATTCGGTGATGATAAGTAGAGATGACAAGGTGAAATGCCCTAAAACCAATAATAAATTTCAAATTGTTATTGTGTATATATTTCAATTAAATAAATTAAGCTACTTTAATTTCATAATGATATATATAATTAGCTCTGGAAGATTCGGTTGAAAATTACAACTAATACTACCTTTGTCACTAGTAGCTTTAAAACCTGAAGCTTTCTCTCTTAATTCTTTTTCCCTTCTCAATTCACGGACTTCAGCTTGTAGTGCTTCCAAGGTTTCCTGCAGTTCTTTATTGCTAGGAGTCTTTTGTGTTTTCATCTTCAAGGATTTTGGAGTGATTCCAAATCTCTTACCCCTCACCCGACCAAAATACTCACGAATATCTAATGCTCGACTAAGTATGCTTCTGCAATCATTGTCTTCATCTGGACATATAGACTGAGGTAGAGTCTCCTGAAATTCATATGAATATTGAAAATTTATCTTAATTATATGTTACTAAACTTTTGATTTAATTAAAAAAATAATGCTATACTTACACATTTCTCAAAAACTCTTTGAGCATCTTCTTTGACAACTCCATCCTTACCCACACAGACTTTCTTCCACAAAACATGTTCCAGAAAAGATGTTTCAGAACTATTCTCCTTTGTTAACTACACATAAAGTCAAATAATATTATCAAATATAATTCATGATGAACAAGTATATCATTGCAATTTATAGATACTTACGATAGACTATTCTAAGCGTCCATATCCAATACGCCCTTTTCTGTATGGATATGCGGGACTTGATGCTCTTTGCCGATTTATTTCCCTGGTTGTTTAGGCCCAGAAATTAACATAGATAACATCATGTACTTACACTTCACACATAGCCATGGAGGTAGGTTATAAATCATAAGAATCACAGGCTATGTTGTATGTGAGATACTTTGAAGACCATGTGGGTTCATTCCATCAGTAGATAATGTCAAGCGAAGGTTTCTTGCTCCTTCTCCAAAATTAGGATAATCATCATCAATTTTCGACCACTGTGGTGAATCTGCCGGATGTCGATACTTTCCATCAATAATTATTTCATTTTCATGCCATGTCAAGTGTCTTGCATCGGTTTCACTATGAAACATGCGCCTAAATCTCGGAATTATAGGAAAATACCATAAGACTTTTGCTGGAGACAATTTTTCCTTATATCGAGATAAACCGCATTTAGGGCACTCATTTAACGATGCATATTCATTTCGAAACAAAACACAATCGTTTGGACAAGCATGTATCTTATCATAGCTCATGCCAATAGAGAATAATATTTTTTTGGCCTCATAGGTTCGATTAGGAAGAACATTATCCTCCGGAAGCATATCTATCGTAAGGGTTAATAAATCTGTGAAACTTTTATCTGACCATCCATTTCCCGCCTTTAAGTTGTACAACTTTAATACCACAGACAATCTTGTGAATTTAGTGCAACCTTTATACAACGGTTTCTCTGCATTGCTTAGCAATCTCTCAAACATTTGGGACAATCCTGAAGATCTTCTTCAAGTGCATCTGCAATCTCTTCGACTCGATCAAAATCGTATGTATCTGTGTCCTTGTCGTCTGAAGCATAGGCCGTACTACTTTTCTCCCCCGGTTCAACATTGTCGTTACTTTTTTCATCGTGAAATATCCAACACATATAACTTCTATCAATTCCACACATTAGTAAATGCAATTTCAATCCATCTGCATCAACCCGACCCATATAACAACAACCCAAGCAAGGACACTTCATTCGACTGGGGTCTTTGGCGTGTTCAACAAAAAACTTAACGAATTCCAATATCCTATTCTCGTACTCTTTTGATAATCGATCGACAAACATCCATTTTTTATCCATTTTTTTCTACTAATTAAAGTAAACAAAAACACTATAAACGGATTATTCTCTTTTTGTATGAATTAAACGAATTATTTCTAGAAATTTATTTCTAGAGTTATTAATATGGACTAAAAATAAATATAGGAAGGAGATGGTAAATAAATAAAAGAATCAGTAATGTTGAATTTGAACTTGACTTATCAAAGAAAGAAAAAGGGGTTATTAGTGTCGACGGCGGATGATACGGCTTTGATGTTCTTCGAATCGGTGATGGTCTTAGACTAACTACATCAATATAAAGGGATTATCAAAAACAAACAAAAACAGTCCATTTAGGAGACTAATGAATTTAGGTGTCAATGCACATGAACAAGATAGGGAAAATAGTATATACACTATAATAAGATTAATAAAAACTTTTAGAAATTTTGTATGATTTAAATGGATTATTTCTAGAAATTTAGTACCTATATATCTCATAACCAAACTCTACTATATATATATATATATATATATATATATATATATATATATATATATATATATATATATACATGAAGTGAAGTAACTAGTCCTTATGTTGTAGTTATGCTATTAAAGTCATGAAAATTTAGTTATTTACTATGATTGAATGTCTAATGAGATGAAATAATTTAGAGGACTAACACCCTATATGATTAAACAACTTATTTCTGCATTTATCATATAATTGCTTATATTATAAGTCATTTATATGAAATAAAGAAGAAGAGGCATAAGTTACTACCTTTGAATTGTGGATATCAACAAAGCTTCTTAGCAATATTACTTTGCCTAGAACCACACAAACCAGTCAAATAATGATCTACACCATAAAATAAATAGAATCTGATAAACCAGTCATAAACTTATGCCAACAAGAATCATGCTACATACAACTTCTCTATTAGCTTGCTCTTAGCCATGTTAATGCACTCTAACAAATATAAACACTTCCCAAATTGATTTTACACAGAACAACATTGAGCATTTTAGTTTATTATGATTTTAGTAAAACTCAGATTCAAGAAAGAACCTACCTTGAGAAATGGTCGGTCTGGGTGGAGAACAACCGAGAGAGACGGTGGAGGACGAAGGGAATGGCCGACAGAGCTTGATGACGACGGAAGGCGCTTGGACGACGGAGGAAGGAGGTTGGAGAGGGAAAGGGTTTTCGTTCGTGAGAGGGAAACAGTCTGTGAAAATAAGAAACGAGTATGATTCTAATTTTTAATTTTAATTTATATGCCTTTAGACAGAGCTTTTTAGAAAGCACTGGCTAAAGTGGTCTTTTAGCAGCGCTTTTGAAAAGCGCTGGCTAATGTGGTCCTTTAGCAGCGCTTTTGAGATTTTTTTTAAATTTTTATATGACTTTAGACAGCGCTTTTTAAAAACACTGTCTAAAGTGGTCCTTTACCAGTGCTTTTGCTAAAGTGCTTTCTAAAGCAACACGTTAAGCAACACTTTTAAAAAGCATTGTCTAAGGTCTTATTTTTAGCAGCACTTTTATTTATTTTTGTATATACAATTTCCGTGTTTTTTTTCTCAATTCACTTATAGCAGCGCTTTTGTATAAAAGCGCTGTCTAATATGCGCTGTTAAAAGCCCTTTTTAGCGTAGTGGACTCAAAAAAATAACTGTTTGTAATTTGAGAATAATATTCGTAATAAGTTTTGTAAATTTAAATAACTATAAAATGATTTGTTTTGTTTTGATATCATGTCTTTTTATTAGTTATCTATTTTATTAGATATTTAATTTTAAGTTGTTAAAGTTGTGAATTTATAAAATGAATGATATATTTATTTGAAAATAAAATACATGCTTGTAAATTGAGAATGATATTTGTAATTAGTTTTACAAATTTAAATAACTATAAAATAATTTTTGTTTTGTTTTGATTATCATGTCTTTTCAATAGTTGTCTTTGATTTATATATTTAATTTTAAGTTGTTAAAGTTGTGAATTTATAAAATTAAAAATTTATTTTTAATTATTATCAAAAAATTAAAAGAATTAAAAATTAAAAATTAAAAATATTAAAATTAAAAATTAAAAATATTACATTTGTCTATTTGAAAAGTGAAAGTAATTTTTTTGAGGTGTCACATAGGATTATGGAATTTATTTTTGGAATAACCATGTATTAAAAAAAATTCGCAAATAACCACATTTCGGAAAAAATTACGTAAATAACCATGTTTCAGATGGCTCTCCAAAGGAGGAGCCACCTCACTTGGCGCCTCCACTAAGCATTTAGCCCTAGGAGCCATCTCACTTGGCGCACCCTCTCTCTTTTAGCCAAGCGAGATGGCGTATGCACTACAAAAGTGAGAGGAGGCGCCATCTCTCTTGGCTCCTAGGGCAAAATGCTGTTTTTTATAAATAATCCGTCCATTTCTCCGTCATTTCTCACACTTTCTCGCACTGTTTTCTTAGTTTTTACTCTGTTATTTGCGTCATGACATCGCCCATGATTTTTACCAGAGATAGTTACGTTATCTTCTCCACCACAAAAGTTGTGATGAAAATGAAATTCTGGCACATTCACTCCATGGAGCGTCTGAAACGGGAGTTGATGCGATGGCTAGATGGAGACACCGTTGAGGGGAGGGGGAGAATTCGAAGGATCCAGCGAAGACGAACAACAACCTCACATGCGACAGGAAGACCTAATGTTTGGTTGGAGGAAGTCAAAACAGACAGCGACGTAATGTTAATGATGCATGGGTCAGATGATATTGTTTTAATAGTTGTAATTTCGTAGACGGAATATCGTGTTTTTTTCTTATACGCGCAATGTTTATTATAGCAAATACTGTTACCAAAAAACCCTAATGTTTACAAAATAATTAAGGAAAGATTTTATGTAATACAATTTTTATGTGGTCGAGGCAGTAGCCTGATTCGGACAATTTTTGCGATTGTGTCCGACCTGACGACATAAACCACAATTTATTTCCATCTTGTCAAGGGAGTCCATTTCGGTTGTGATGCGCTTACTTTTGGGATGACCCTTTTTGTTCCTTCGCATTTGGTCATTGTGCCATACTATTTCACCGTCGTATGCAGGCCAATAATCTGGTTTTGCTAACAAAGGGAAGTTGTTGTTGTAAACGTTGAGCAACGTTTCAGATTTGTAAATATGTGACAGAAGTTGTAGCGCGTCTTGATGAGTATAGGCACACGCGGAAATGACATGAGAGCAAGGCATAAGAAAGGCTTTAAACTTTCCATAATCGCACCAACGAGAAGGTAGTACAACCCTATATTCTTGTCTTGGCAGGCCCTCATTATGGTCGATTGTCTCTTTCACAATGAAGTTGTTGTTGTGTTGGTCAAACCGTATAACCATATGGGTGTTGGCTTTGGAACTTTCTGCCTTAATGTACTTCAAGAAGCTTTCACTCCATAGTTGTCCAGATTGCAACACCGTATTCCACATTTCACCTCTTTTGGCAAACAACGAAGTCATCCTAAAATATATAGATTTTACCAAAGCAGTGACCGGGAGGTTTCGTATACCTTCGAATACCCCATTCATCGATTCAATTAGATTTGTTGTCATGTGCCCCCATCTTTGGCCATTATCGTATGGCCTAGTCCATTTTCTACTGGAATATTGTCGATCCACCTACCGGCTTCCGGATTTGACAAACGGATCTCGTTGCAATAATATTTGAATGTGGGTTGTGTCAATGCATATCTCGCATTCATAACCGCTTTCCTTAGTGTTTTGTCTTTGATCTCCCTCGTGAAATTTTGGACGATATGTCTAACGCAATAGACATGCGTTGAAGGAGGATCATGCCAACTGTTTGCAGGATTATTGTATGCACTTTCAATGGATACATGTCTATCCGAGATCAAACAGAGATCTTGTTGAGGAGCCACGTGCGTTCGCCGATTTTTCAGAAAAAAGCTCCAAGAACCACCAGTCTCCCCCTCGACTAGGGCAAAGGCAATTGGGAAAATGTTGTTGTTGCCATCTTGTGCAACTGCCATCAGTAGCGTGCCTTTGTATTTCCCATACAACCAAGTCCCATCAATTTGTATAATTGGTTTGCATGATGAAAACCTTGTGATGCAAGGTTGAAATGCCCAAAACACTCGGATGAATATTCCATTTCCGTTCAGTTGACTACCACCTGGGGCGTATGCTGGCACTATTTCCAGAATGTAAACACTACCCGGTGAATAAGTCTGGAGTGCATTCAGGTAGCGAGGAAGTTCTTGGTATGACTCCTCCCAGTTTCCGTATACCTTTTCAACCGCCTTGGTCTTTGCTAACCATGCCTTACAGTAAGACGAAGTATAGTTAAAAACCATAGTGATGTGGGAGATGATGGTTTTCACCTTCAAAGATGGATCGTTGCTGACGAGTGGTAGGATTTCTTGACAAATGAGATCGTAATTAAGTTTTCGATGATCCTGTGATTGAGTAGAACTGACACAAGTGTGGGTAGACATGGAACCTATGACCCAACAATCACCTCTTAATCTGTATGATGCAGTGAGCTTGAACATACAATCAGGGTGAACACACTTGATCTTGTACCTTTATTGGTTTACACGGTCCACCTTAAAATCGATCGAGTTGAGCATGTGGAATTTTTTGATGGCTCTGATACATTCTTCTCTGTTACGAAAGTTGTCTTTCTCTTGTAAGTTTTCATCCGACTACATATACGGATTGAAAAATAAATCAGTAGAGGGTTCATCTCCGCCCATGTTGAAGTTTGTCATGTGCGGAGGTGGTGTGTAGATCTCGTTTGCAGGAATACCAGGTATCCCATCGTCTTCGGAATCATCATTGACCATTTCGTCAAACTCTAACTCGTCATCTTCTTCTTCTTCATCAACTGCATCTACCTCTGCTTGTTCGGTCTCCAAAGGATCAACCACTTGTGTCACCTAAGGCTCTCGCAGCATAATGTATAACTCAATAGAGTCGTACCCGGAATACTCATGACTGAAAAACATATTCTGAAGATCCTCGTCATCTTGAACCTCAACCTTATAAAATATTATTTGGTTGTTACCAAAAAAAAAATGGATTCTGATAAAATATTTGTGTCATCGGGCCTCGTCCAAGTTTGGCCTCCAATCGTTTTTTGAAGTACAAGAAATTGGCTTTCCTGTTTAAACAAAATCGAATATTGTCTGTGTCTCTAAACAAAAACCCAGAGGTGGGACAAATGTATGTCTCACCATTGAAATGTGCACTGATGACATATTGGGGTGCAAAGACCATTGCGTATGAATGTTTGAAGGTTTGAAGGTTGGAATGTTTGAAGTTTATGAGTTATTTGAAGGTTTGAAGGTTTGATTGTTTGAAGGTTTGATTGTTTGAAGGTTTGAAGGTTGGAAGGTTTGATTGTTTGAGGGTTTGAAGGTTGGAAGGTTTGAGAGATTAAGTGAATCAGTGTTTTGATAAATGTAAGACTAAATAGGTCATACTGAATTTGAATTAACTAAGGTTGTAACCTCTAAGGCTCCTCCCATCACGTCCAATGGTGTTACCTAGGATGTCATCTAGCCTGCGCCTACTCTGCAGCCCATGCCACCTCTTATTCTCCAATGGGGATGGCAACACCTTTCATTTTTGTACTCTTTCGCCAAGTCCAATGGCGCCTCCCTTCATGTCCAATCGTGTTACATGCATGCAGAGATGCCTTCTCCAAGGCTTCCACCTAGCTTGCGCCTACTCTGCACCTACACTGTAACCTCTAAGGCTCCTTCCATCACGTCCAATAGTGTTACATGCATTCAGGGATGCCTTCTCCAAGGATGTCACCTAGCATGCGCCTACTCTGCAACCCATTCCACCTCTTATTCGCCAATGGGGATGGCGACACCTTTCATTTTTGTACTCTTTCGCCAAATCCAATGGCGCCTCCCTTCATGTCCAATTGTGTTACATGCTATTGTACCCCAAAATTTGTCCTCTCATGTTTTCAAAGGTATTCCCTTACATGGTTGGTCACAAACCCTTGCCTAAGAAAAATAAAGTTTTTTTGAAGATGAACAAAGTGTCTTTCGAATGGCATCTGGGAGAAGTCTTCGATTGGGCATCCAAAATCCTTCGATCAGGCTTGGTTCACCAGTCTTCGATTTGGCATTCGGCACTCTTCGATCAGGCTTGACTCACCAGTCTTTGATTGGGAATTTGGCACTCTTCGATCAGGCTTTGATTAGTAAGCTTCGATTGAGCGCTGGACACTCTTAGATCAGGCTTTGATTAGTAAGCTTCGATTGAGCGCTGGACCTCCTTCGATCAAGCTTTCGCCTGCAAGTCTTCGATTGAGCGTTGGACCTCCTTCGATCAAGCTTTGGTGTGCAAGTCTTCGATTGAGTGCTGGACCTCCTTCGATCAAGTCAATGTCACAATGCTTCGACTAGTACTTCAGAGGGTCCTTCGACTGGAACTTCATACTTTACCTCAATCAGAACATCAGAATGAAATGACATTCGAATGGCATTTCAGTGCAGAGTTTCTCTTAATCTAAGATGCTCTGATGAAGGAAGTTCTGAACACTTCGAATCAGAACTTAGACTCATCACAAGGCCAAGGGCTGGTCGAAGTTGTCTAATAAGAGAATGTTCCAAATAGATTCAAATTGGACTTTGAAGCTGGCAAAGAAGGCAGATTCGAAGGAATGAAGTAGGCTGACATGACTAAGCAAAAACACATATCCTAACCTGTCCAGAATACCCAAAGTTCACAATGGCATGTGTCCCTTGCAAACATGCAATCGAAGCAGGGGGAGTCTCAATCGAAGGGGCTGTGACTGGAGTAATTCGAATTGGGACTTTGAAGCAATCGAAGAGAGCAAATTCGAAGGGGCAAGTCAGCTTTTGATTCCCATCATATTGGAGGCCTAAACAGCTCATAACAGGCTGGCAGTAACGCATGCAAGCAGATTGGCACCTGATTGAATCAAATATAGCAAGTCTTTATGAAGAAATCAAATCAAATCTCTCCACCATAATGGACCAAGATTTGATACACAAATGTTGACCTAATTTCTTTGCCTATATAAACCTCTGCTCACAAACAAAATACACACACGAAACCCTGCTGCAGACAAACAAAAAACGCATAAAAACTCTGCAGAAACGGCCACACCACCTTGCAAAAAACCTTGAAAAAGTGTGGGATCAAGAACCACATTGGAGGCAGATTCAGACCAAAAGAAAGACGCAACTCTCTTGCCAGCAACCTCCTGAAGCGAGGCCAATCAAAAACCAAGCCTTTTATTACCTCTAACGCGCTGTAAGTCTCCATGAAATTTGCTCTGAACATGAAATCGAAAACATCCATTCTTGCATCTTTTCTTTAAAATATTGACATATTTGTGATTGTTATTTGATTTAGAATGTTTTGGCATTATCCAATTTAATTTTCATGGCCTCTAACCCCATATATAGAACCTAGGGTTCCTGTTCTTGTTTTTAGGCGTTTATGTCACAGGGAAAATCAATGCAAACCATGGTTACAGGGATGACTGGGATGAACAGACGAGTACGTTGGTACTCTTGGATTTCAGTTTCATGGCCTAGGAGAGATGTTTGAACGACCCTAGGAATCTGCCTGCGGATAAAAATCCGCAGGTAAACGAACCAGGCTTTTGTGAGGAAGATGATAACGTGGCTGGGCATGATTGGTTCATTTGAATCAATTGCGCGTTTTTTTATTTTTTTGGCCAGGCATAATTATTGTTTGCATATAATATTTGTTTTCTATTCAACTAACGAATGAAGTAGATTGGCTGGTTGGTGAACGCGTTAGTGCAAGACCCCCTGGGACCTGGATTCGAATCCCAGGTCCCCCAAAACTTTGTTGTGTTTTTTTTCCAGGTATTCAGGCGCAGCATCCTAAACGTGGACTACCATACGTCTTCAGATCTCAACGTGCCATGTGGTTCCAGATTCAGATCCAGTGGTCCAGGATGAGGTTCACCATGAACCTTGGTCAACAAGCGCACAGAAAACCTGAAAGTCAAACGAGGATGTTCGAATCTGGGCCTAGAATTGCTGAATCAAACCTCCCTTCTTCAGGCCCAGCGCCCCCCAAAAGGTTGCTATTGTTTATATTTTCTTTTCATATTGCTTTTTATTATTACTATTAAAAACTAACTAATTAATTAATAAATTAACTCTTTTTTCATAAAAAAATCAGAAACAACAAAAATATTCTTATTTTAATTTTATTACTTATTTTTGTAAATAAATTGTAACCAATTAATTTAGTTTCTTTTAATTAGGTTTAATACTAACGTTTTTTACAATAAATTAAAATTGACTTAGAATTAGATTTTTTTTTATTTCTGATTTTATTTCCTTAACCAAAATAAAACTCAAAAATATTTTCCTTAATTCCATTATTAATTTAGACTTAATTCTTAAATCCAAAAGACCAAAAATATGCTTTATTCAATAAAAGGGTCAAAACCCTAAAGGACAATCTGATTCAACTTTTCTCGCGCGTATTATTTTGATCCATATATTGTAATTGCTCCGAGGATGTAATAGCTTTAACTTAGGATTTTATTTACAGCTTTTATTTACTTTTTCGCAATTTACTTTTTAAAGGTTTGTTTTTGGCGATGTAAATACCCGACGCCTTGTAATAGCTTAGTTTTATTTTCCGCAACCATTAACTGTTTAGATGTATGCTAACTAAGATTGCATGATAAGATTAACTTAAAATCAACAGTAGCTCACCATGACATGTAAAGATAATATAAACTGAAAATTGACACACTCGCACATGCCACTCTTAAGGTACACCTCACTTGGTTGCCTCGAACGTGGTCATTAAGTATAAGATGTTTTAGAGGTCGTCCTCTTGTCCAAAGATCATAAGTTGCCTCGAAACGGTTGCCTCGGATAAAATGATCTAAGACATTAGGGTTACCACTAAGGTGTCCTAATGTTGCTTTAGTGACCATACATCCCTAAAATCGAATTGACCCGAAAACTCCAACGAAGGTGCTACTTACTCCTCAATAGTGGGATAACACTGTCTAAAGGACATTTGCACAGTTTAATTCCTTTTTGAGTAGGTAGAGGTTCTTAAGTACTTGCTCCTTTTTAAAAAAACAAAAACTCTTCACACTTACACTTTTCTAACAAAGTTTTCAAAAACACTTCATACACTCTTGAGGACAGAAACAAGAGTTAAATCGAAGTTTTCAAACAAAAACTTTTTCAAACCCACAAACACAAGAAAAGCAAAACTTTTGAAAACATAGTGAGCAAGTACCTAAGAGCCCGTGGATAACCACGGATAGAAAGGGTGCTAACACCTTCCCTTTCTATAATCTACTTCCCGAACCCGAGAAACATCTCGAAAAGGAATTTTTCTGTGCTTTTGTCCTTTCCTGGTTAGATAAAATAAAAGACGGTGGCGACTCTTGCTTACCGCGACATTTTGCAAAAACAAACGCAAACGCGAACCAACATTCCAAAAAACAATCAGCTCTCATTCCCACCGATCACACATGCATGCAGAGACGCCTTCTCCAAGGCTGCCACCTAGCCTGCGCCTACACTGCAAGAGTGACACTTATCATGCATGCATGCACCAGCTACCACCTCACTTACTCTATGAAAATTCCCCCCCTATAAATACATAGTATAACATACTTCTCTCGCACCCACAATCGTCTCACTCTCTGCTACAAACTCTTTCATAATCTCTTACAATTTCTAAGTCTTTCATAATCTCAGACATTTTCAACAATGGCTCTTCTCACAATGGGCGATTCTCACAGAGGCACAAGGGACAATATTGCAGCATTTGTAAGTTTCTTTTATAGTTATACATTTTTCATACTTCTGGTAATGCTTTGTTCATCTTACTTAATCTTACATCTTTTACATTATTAACTCAGGATACCAAAAGATTCAGAATCCGGTCTCACAACTACCTTGCTCCCGACCCATTGATTGTACCATATCTGGAATACGCAGGTTTCAGAGATGTTATAAAGATCTCCAACTGCACAATTAATTCAAAGTTCATACTTGGAATGTTGGAAAGGTGGGGACCAGAAACCCATACATTTCACCTACCAATAGGTGAATGTACCGTCACGCTAGAGGACATGTACATGTTACTGGGTCTCCCTGTCGACGGTAAGGTCGTTACCGGGTCGGTTCAATAACCCAATTCTCTGTGTGAAGAATTGTTGGGTAGGGATATGGTTGAAGGTGGTGGTGCGAGAGGTCAGGGTATACTACTAACTGAGCTTAAAAATCATTATGCGACTTTGGAATTAAACAAAAAATCCTCCGAGCAAGACAAGGAAAAAAAATGCTAGAACTTATCTAATGATACTATTTGGAACCTTTTTATTTCCCGAAAGTACGGGAAATTGTATAAATTTTATGTATTTAAATTTATTTAGAGACTTCGAAAAAACTAGAAAGTATAGTTGGGGTTCTGCTGTTTTATCCCACCTATACAGTTCCTTGTGTAAAAATGCAATCAAGGAAAAATGTACATTTTATGGTTGCGCTTATTTACTTCAAGCCTGGGGTTGGTGGAGGATGGAGTCCCTAAACCCCGTCAACAACAACACATTTGTTTTCCTGTACACAACAAAGTAAGTCATCAAGTTATATCATTTATTACTATTCATCTCTTCACTAAATATATGATAAAAATAAAATATTTTTCATTTCCTTTAGGTGTTGCGTGAGGGGTATGGATTACGACAAGAATCCAAGATTCAATGTCGCACTATACCATAATCTATTGGATCACCTAGGCCCGGATGATGTACGTCGTACATTTAAACTTTTCTACTTTTAAATTATTTATATCTAACGTTTTCATTAAACTGATTTAATTTTATGTGCAGTTTGTCTGGAGACCATATTTGGGTTTGGGCCATGAACCAAACCCCGAGGATGCAGCAATTTGGAGCACCAAGACTGCAATCATACGGTTCAATGTTGTGGAGATGCACCACAGCGACCGTGTGAAGATGTAGTTCGGAATGCATCAAGAGATACCTAATGATCCGACTTGTTTGTCCCCGTGGCATCTCAAAAGGGTCGACGCCCAATGGGGTCTTACCAACTGGAAAGACTTTGCTCTAGAATGGTATAAGATGTGGCAGAGGCGTCACCGACATGTCTTGCAATTCCCGGTTTTCCTCAATCATGGTAATATGTGACACACAGATCAGTATTTATCTTGGTACATGTCGGTTAGTAACCCTGAAATGCACGTGTCTCATCCAAGGTATTTGGTTGACCCACGAACACAATGGGCACAACCCTCATTTCCCCAACAATAAACCCAACACACATCAACCTCTCACCAACCCCCCAGACGAAACAGAACCACAAACACCCAACCACAGTCACCACCACAATACAATTACACCTAAATGCCCCACAACCAACCACAATCACCACCTCAGTACCAATACCCCCATATGCCTCACACCCAAACGTAATTCCAATCACAATACCAACACACCCGCATACCCCACACACAATTTCAGTCTTCTGCATATCCCAATATGGGCCCCTTAACATCCAACCTTAGTCCTGATTTGGGAATGTCGGAAGATTATGAACCAACCGACCCAACTTACCATCAACCACAATATCACAAAACCACCCAACATCCTCAATACCAAACACCCCAAGATCCATTTCCTCTCTACCCCCCGTACTCAGACGATCAATGCTACAGACCAACCATGGAACCCCATCCACCGCCAACACGACCAAACTTTGAGGGTATGGGTAACCGACTGTACCAAAGCGGATCTTCTAGATATGGAGATCTGAATGATTTCATGGATCCGGAACACATTGACTTCGCTGGACCATCGACCATGCCACAGCAGGAAACGCGATGACACCCAGCACGGGAAAGACGAGGACGGGGATGCGGAACCGGGGGTCATTACAGGGTTCCGGGGGACCAATGATTAATCTGTTTTTTTATTTAATCTTTTTTTATGTAATACTTATGTGTGTAATCAGTTTTTGTAAATAAAAAGTCAATTTTGTTGATCCTATATCGAATACGTAACGCACTAGATTGTAAAAAAAAACGCGAAAATTGCCCTAGCAAATGCACTAAGGCGCCATCTCACTTGGCTTAGGGCAAGCCCTAAGCACCTAGGCGCCAAGTGAGATGGCGCCTCCCCTTAAAAGATAGGTGTAGGCGCCAAGTGAGATGGCGCCTCCCCTTAAAAGGTAGGTGTAGGCGCCAAGTGAGATGGATCCTCCTTTGGAGAGTCATCTGAAATATGGTTATTTGCGTAATTTTATCCGAAACATGGTTATTTACGATTTTTTTTAATACCTGGTTATTCCAAAAAAAAATTCAAGATTATGAGATGATGTGGCATAAAAGAAATATAATTTTATTAACACATGTCGTGATATTAGCTGCTGCTTCAGATTTAATATATTACTAGATGAAGATCTGCACAATGTACATGAGTATATTTAATTTATTCATTTTTTTTATAATTGAGACAATGATATGAATTAATCACATATAAAAATATATATAATTTAAAGGAAAATGCATGCTTGTAAATTGAGAGAGACATTTTTTTTATTTTGATTCTTAAAACTTTTGGTACTTATTTTTGATTTAGATATTTAATTTTAAGTTGTTAAAGATATGTATTAATTTTTACTGTTAAATAAAATTGAAAGTTTATTTGTAATTATTATCAAATTAATTTTTTAATATCTTTATAAAATTTATGTTTATTTTATCAAATTTTAACTATATGGTGAATAACGGTTGAAAATGCTATTTACTATATTAGCTTAATTATTATTTTTAATCTTTAATTTTAATTTTAAAATGTAAAAATTTATTTGATTTTATCATTGATATCAATTGAAATATGAATGTTCTATTTTTAGACATTATTTTTTTTATATACGCTATATGATCATTATTATAAATGTAAAGAGTAAATTATAATTCATATGTTTTCTCATATGCAAGAGATTAATATGTCCAAGAGAAAGAAAGAAATCAAGAATCTTGTCATTTTTATTTAGTTTATTATTTGATATTATATGAAAAATGTTGTAGTAAAATACATAAACACAATAAAATATTGTTGGCTACTCTATTATATTTTAAGATCAACTTAAAGCGATTTATCTTTAAAAATTGTGTAAGAACTACTTTAAGATTAAAAATATTTGTTTTAAATATTATTTTTATTGTTGTAATTTTAAGAAAACAAAAAATATTTTATTGTGTTTAAATTATCACATCTCTTTTTTATTTTTGAAATTTCAAATGATATTCTTAGTTTAAGTAACTATTAGGGAAAAATACATAGTTAGAGTAATGGTTAGTTTGTTAGACCATTTCATTTAAAATGATATTTTTTTTTCCGTCTTTGCAATGATTTCAATTTGTGACCTCCAACAGAGTAGAAGTATTGTATTTAGTCTTTTCAATAGTGAAATTAAAATTTTGAAGGTTCTACATAAGACTATAGGATGATGCAGTACAAATGGAGTAGAAGTATTAGCATGAGAAAGCGCACTTCTGGTTTAATATATTATTAGATTAAAACCCGTGTAGTGTGAGGTTGTAAACTATTTTATTCGCTTTTCTATTAAATTTTAAATATTTTATGAATATGTTTTGAAAAATATGATTACTAAATTTATATTATAATAATTTATTGTAAATTATAATTGAGACGATGATATGAATTAATTACATAAAAAAATATATTTTATTTTAAAGGAAAATACATGTTTATAAATTAAGAATGACATTTGCAATTAATTTTGCAAATTTAAATAATTATAAAACAATTTTTGTTTTGTGTTGATTCTCATGTCTTTCTAGTAGTTATCTTTGATTTATATATTTAATTCAAGTTGTTAAATGTTTGTATTTATTTTTAGTGTTAAATAAAATTAAAAATTTATTTTTAATTTTTATAAAATAAAACTTTATTAATTTTATAAAATTTATATCTAATTTTTCAATCTTCAGATATCTATTAAATAAAGGGTTGAAAATGCTAGTTGAGATAGTATCTTAATTGTTTTTTTTTAAATAATTTTTTTAATTTTATTAATAAGATTGTAAAAATTTATCTGACTTTGTTGTTATATTTATTGAAATATGAGTATTCTTTTTTAAGATATTATTCTCGATATTTATTTATATTCTCTATGGTCACTATTATAAAAGAAAAGAGTAAAACGTATTCACTTTATATATATATATATATATATATATATATATATATATATATATATATATATATATATATATATATATATATATATATATATATATATATATATATATATATATATATATATATATATATATATATTTATGAAAGAATTAATTGTTAGGACAAGTAGCTCTCAAAACTGCTTTCAGTTAAGTGGTCAAACATGAGAAAATGTGTTTTGAAAATCTATATATTTTTATACTATTTACCTTTGACACCTTTGATTTCTTAGCATCAGAAACAGTTGATCTTTTACAGAGAGTTCAAAGACTTATGAATAATAATGTTGTATCTCCTAGATCTATGGATTAATTTTTAAGAGGTTTGGTTTTGCGATCTAAAAAGGAATAGTGGCGCTGCTTGTTGCCCGCTTGTCTTCTATTTTTGTATTGACCTAATTTTTTTAAAATTTATATAAAATTCATCCTAATAAGAATAAAAAAGAACTTATGTAAAAGTTATTGTTAGGTTGATATATGTTCGACTATAACTACTTTAATATTAAAAATATTTATCTTAAATATTCATTTTTTTATATTTCAAAGAAAATATAATTTTAATTTTAATATTTAGATTCACATGTCTATTTTAAATGAGTAATGTTATAACGAAGAATGAGTAATGCTATACACAGTGAAGAAAATCCTCACGAATATCATGACTCACAATTTTATATATTAAAATGTTTCACCATTCACTTAGTTTTTATTGAGAACACATAGTTAAATATAGTAATTATCTTTCCATATACCAAGATAGCTTATTAGATATTTTGTACTATTATACTTCAAACACCATAAAAAGAATAATATAGTAGATTATGATGATTTATGTATCAAGAGAATTTATTTGATAGTTATGATTTATTAGAAATATGATGTAGATTGAACTAACACAATTGATGATTTAAGAACAATATAAAAAATATTCAAGTTGACAACTTAATATAACACGTGCTACTGTATTTCAATTGTAAAGAATAGTATCAAGAGATTAATCGTTGATGTAGGCTTAAAGCAAGAAAAATCAGTTTTTGTATATTTATTATTTTTCACGAAAATACTCTCGCTATTATGTATTATATGTTTTAAATTTGAAATTTGAGCGAACATAGATAATTGGAATAATAGTTGTTTTAGTAAATCATTTTTGTTAAAAATGAGATTTTTTTTTCGTTTTTGCTAAGGTTCAAATGGATAACCTCCAATTAAGAATGAATAATATATTTGTCTATTTAAAAAGTGAAAATATATTTTGGAGGTGCCACATAAAATTACAGGGATGATATGGCACAAATGAAATATAAACATTAACATGTGTCGTGATATAATCTGCTATTTCAAATTTAATATATTATATAAACATAGATATAAATGATTTGTTATCAATGTTAATAACCGTATTTTCTTTTTGGTTATTTTCATGATATAATATTTAAACGGTTATCTTTTTGCATAACTATTATTGTGTGTAAGACTGTTCATGGTACGATTTATTAAGCAAACTAAATCGAATTAAATCAAATAATAGTAAATATTTATTCAAATCGAATCGAATTGTTTCAATTTATTCAAAACTAAACCAAATTAAAATTATTGATTTAAATAAACTGTTTTGAAATTTCGAACTATACCAAATCATTAAAGATAATTTTTTTCAAACCAGACGATCTTTTAAATAACCGAACCATTAAATATTTTTCAATTTTTTTAAAATCATTTAAGAACTTGTTTTTAGATTTTTTATTTGTTTTTTGTTTCAGTTTGATTTATTTATCATATGATTCGATTCAAAAATTATTTATACAAATATAATTTGATTTATTAACTAAATATAATAACTGGTTTATTTCAATTTCGGTTCAGTTCGATTGAATGGTCCTAATTGTTTGTTTGTATGGAGAATTGGAAAGATTTAGGTATATGACAAACAATTGGTTGATTAATTAATGTGATTAGCGATCCCTGATGCGGCTTAAAATTAAATTGGATTGTACTTCACCATCCTAGTATGATTCCACTAACATGGTTATAGGTCTATTGCAAGCTGGACCCTCCAAAATTTTGTTGCCTTTCTCAACTTTTACTTTTTCTCCCACACACACTTCTTTTTCTCTCCTCTTTATTCAAATTGTTTAAAAAAAGGTTTTACACATAAGTAGTGGCAGCCCATAAAGCCAAATTATTAAGGTTTGCGGGAGATTGATGGGAAGATGACATGTGTTGCTATAGCTTCTGGAAGTTCCCAACGTCTTGTTAAATTTATAAGTAATAAGCAAATATCATTTATTTTAGACATGCTAAGGAACAAAACTTGAGAAAGAGTTCTACAATAATTAACAACAATAAAATTAAAGAGCGATCAAATTTTCCATTTTGAAACAATTTTTTTTTTTTTTGGTAAATATTGACATAAAAAATAGAGAATAAAGATAGTGCATTGACATTATAAAATAGTTTTACACTGTCATTGAATAAAAATTCACCAATCAGTCATATTACACAATTAATTTAAAAATTAAGGATGATTTAACAGAATATATGATAGTGATTGATTGATAGCATAAAATTATTTTACATCGGTGCATATTTTTCTTTCTCTAATAAAATATAGGTAAAAAGATTCACTATTATAAATACTTTGATTTTCTGTAAATTAACTTACCGATGTACTTAAATTAATGGGAAAAAAGTTTTCCTGTAAATTTGTAGATAAAATCGCAGAAAATATCTGTAGGTAAAACCGCAGCTAATTTCTTAGGTAAATCCTCAGATAAATTATGCAGGTATACCTCGGTTAGCTTGCAGGAAAATCTGCATGTAATGTCATAGGAAAACAAAAGTTCCCTGGATGAAGCCGCAGTTAGTATCTTTTTAAAATAAAAAAAATGATCTCACTGCCATTGCAAGGCAATTGAGGGCACCAAGCTTGAAACAGTGATGACTAAAAGATAATGATTTTAAACCATGTTCAGAGAAAATGGTTACTATGATTAAACACTAAACCACTAATATCAATCACTGACTTGATGGGAAAACTTTATATATACAAACATTAAGCAAATTCACCTTCTCACAAAAACCTTCCAAGTTTCACCAGTGTTAATAAGTTAACTTTGAATTAAAAATTGAAAACAAACTATGCATTTGATAGAATACTTTATGCATTAAAACACAAGCATCGGTTAGAATAAAAATAATTTCCATCGAATATTCCATAAACAGTCAAGAAGCGTGAATCAACTAGAATTGTAGGAGTCTGTGTTTACTTTAAATTCAGAATTTTTTATTGTCATGTTTTTTTTTCATTAAAAAAATCTTATTATACTATTCTCTTCAATCAATATTTCTATTTAAATAAATTTTATTTTTGTCACAAAACATCCGTCAGATAAACGGACGGAGCTGTTGAATATATTTGACATCCGCAAAAGCAATGGACGAAAGTGTTATAACTTTTAGAGACTTCACCCATCCAATTGGCAGAAGAGTGTTAACTTGAATCAGTATAATTTAATATTATATTAAAAAAAATGACATTATAACAGCTCCGCCAGTCTAATGAGCAGAAGCTGTATAATTTAGAGAGTATCCGTCAATCTAATGGGCAGAACCTCTTACTACATTTTTTTTTGGTTTGAAAACATAGTACATTGAGAATACGTATTGAAATGTATGGTAGTATAAGAATTTATTGATAAAAAAGTGGTACGTAGGTAAAAAATTCTTAAATCCATCATTAATACCTTTACAAAGAACTAGCCCAATGGAAACCACCATAATAAATTGATTATATCTCAAGCAAAAGAAAGAGACAATGCACACATTATTAACAGCAACACAAATCTGTCTAAGAGAATTGCAAAAGTGGGAACACACATTTTAGGCTCCTCAATTCCAACAAGGTGTTGAGAATTTGAAACAGAGCCAGCAAATTCTACTCATCCACTCTTGATTTAAGGGGTTAAGTGATAAAAAAAAGTTTAAGGATTAAAGTTTAGAAATGCATTTATTTCAAAAATGAAAATATATTATACACCAATTTTAAATAGAGAGTCAGTTGTTGAACATGTGACTTCACACACAAGAGAAAAATGAATTATGTGTTTTACAAAAGTTTGATTTTGAAAAACTTTTAGATGTAAAATCAGAGTTTAAAAATATTTTAGAAAATTTTTGTAATCAATCAATGACTGTGGTGATATATTATTTTCTAAGTATTTCACCATAATTGATTTCTATGACCATGGTGACAAGTGTTTATATCTTGAAAAAATAATGCAGGCGTTGGATATCGAATAACTGGTCGCAATATTTTACTACGATTGTTTTAAATAACATAGTGGTATGTGACAAACTACACCCTTTTAACCATGACTGATCGTCCGTTGTTGTAAAGTTGGCACATACAACCACAAGCTACCTTACCACAAAACACCATCCATAGTAGAATTTTTCTGGCAACCGTAGTTGTTTTAGACTGGGCCGACACTTGGTCCAAGCCTCATACAAGGCTCAATCCAACTATGCTGCATGGAAAGCCCAGCAAGACTAAGCCTGCTCTTGGCCCTCTATCGGGCAGGATCCATTTGTGCTCGACTTTTGGGAAGATCCACTACATTCCTTACGAAGCCATGATCGTGGGACAGACGTCACTTCCACGCTCACACCGAGGATCTATCCTCTGCGTGCCCTTCGAGGACCTCCTCGCCACGTGCCAGTCGAGGACGCATACCCCGAGTGCCCGCCACGACGTGTCCTCCTCGTAGGGCACACAACCAACATCTCTCTAGATATCCCAGAGTCCCCTTGACCTTGAAAAGATCGCGTTCATCACCTCCCTAGTATTTCAGAGCAGTTCACCCATGATGGAGACCATATGCTGGTCTCCACTACACACGTAGGTCCTGGTAGTCTCTATTTTGAGCCTTCCCAGTCGGCCCAACATGGGGACCTTGGCCCAACGCTGGGAGCTATAAATACTCTCTTATACCACAAGGTCAGGTATTCATTTATTCACTCTCTCACTCTCTACTTATATTTTGCTCTGAATCTTACATTGGCATCAGAGTGTCTTGTAGGTATCCTCTACCTCCCACATTCACTTCAACAGCCATACGAGTCAATTTCTGTGGGCGATTGAAGATTATTCTGGTCTGGTACGATCAGTGGCGCCGTCTGTGGGAACCCTTGGTCAAAGTTCTGTTGACTTCTCCTTAAGAAAACCCTAATTTAGTAACTTTTGACTTTTGATGAATCTTGAGTTTTCTTGATGAATCATGATTAACCCTTGATCTAATGATGAATGTGACTTCAAATTGTTGATGTTGACCAAAAATCTTTAAGTTTGACTGTAGATTGGTCAAAGTTGACTTTTTGTCCAATATAGTTGATTTTCAATCACTTGGCTAACTGATTGAGCAAATTTGTGATGTAAGGCTTGAAATTTGGTATGAGGGTATCTTAAGACATATGAGAAACCGTGAAGTCCATTTGAGGCATTAGAAACTCAATTTCCTTTGGGAGAAGCAAAACCCTAGTTGTAGGTTAATTGCTTAGGAGGAGAGTTTGTCTGGTCAACCCTTGAGTAGTCTTGAGTACTTGAGATTCCTATGACCATGAGAGCGTATCTTGAATCAATTTGTCTCAAAGATGGGAGGGAAATTTTTTGGGTATAACACTATCAAAGTAAATTGGTTATTCAAGTTGAATCATAATGCTGATGGCTCGATAGCAAGACATAAAGCAAGATTAGTAGCTCGAGGGTTTCTTTAAAGAGAAGGACTCGACTACTCTGAAGTATTTGATCCAGTAGCAAGATTGGAGACTGTTTAACTAGTTATAGCATTGGCATGTAACCAAGGCTGGTCGACATTTCATTTAGATGTGAAATTATCATTTATGAATGGTCCTTTAGACAAAGAAGTTTATGTCACACAACCTCATGGGTTTGTGATTCAGAAGGAAGTGAGTAAAGTATATAAGTTTCACAAAGCGCTCTATAGCCTCAAGCAGGCACCTAGGGTATGGAACAAGAAGATCGACTCATACTTATTTGAATTGAGAATTGTCAAATGCAAATCTGAGTATGGTGTCTATGTCGATGATGTACTAGTAACTGGAAATAGCTTGGAGAACTTTTCGAAGTTCAAAGAGATGATGATGAAGGAATTTGAAATGTCTGATATGGGAAAAATCTCTTATTTCTTAGGTATGGAATTTAAAATGTCAAAGAAAGGTATGGTGCTACATCAAATGAAGTATGTCAAAAAAATACTCAAGATATTCAGAATGGATGATTCAAATCCCGCATCCTCACATGTCGAACCAAATGTAAAATTGGAGAAGAATGTAGAGAAAGACAAAGTAGATGTAACTTTGTTCAAGAAAATTATGGGATCTCTGAGGTATGTGTGCAACACTCAACCTGATATAGGTTTCACTGTAGGATTAGTAAGCAGATATATGAGTGAACCAAGAGTGTCACATATGAAGGCTGCAAGAGAAATCCTAAGATATTTGAAGGGTTTGATAAATAGTGGAATACTATTTAGACGAGATTCTGAAGACAAAGAAGCCATAGTTAATTATTTTTCAGATGTTGATTGGTCTGGAGATAAGGAAGATCGAAGAAGTACAACTGGATATTTCTTTCAAGTATTTGGTGCCCCAATCTCATGGTGTTCGAAGAAACAACCTGTGGTGGCATTATCATCTTGTTAAGCTGAATAGATAGAAGGATCTTATGCTGTATGTCAAGAAATTTGGATCAGGTCTGTACTTGAAGAAATAAAGGCCGAAGTGAAGAAATCTCTTGTATTGCAAATTGACAACAAGTCAGCCATAAATCTGGTGAAGAATCCAGCTCTGCATGGAAGAAGTAAACATATTGAAGAAAATTTTCACTTCTTGAGGGAAAAGGTAAATTGAGGTGAACTTGAGGTAAGGCATTGCTCGAGTGAAGCACAATTGGCCGACATTTTCACCAAAGGATTGAAGATTGACAAATTTCTGAATTTGAGAAAGAAATTAGGAATAGTTCAGATTGACTATTTTTGAGGATGTTCGAAAACTTAGATTATAGGGGTGTGTTGAAATATTATATTAGATTTTTTAAAATATTAGATTAGATTTAATATTTAAATATAATCCAAGTTGTGTAGACCCAAGCCTAATTAGGTTTGTATATAAATAGTCATAGTATGTATCATTATTTGTACAATTCAATAATAAAAATCCTTATTTCCTTTATTATTATTTCCTCACTAAAAGTGCCTCACGCAGTAACAAAAATCACATGCTAAGGAACAAAACATGATAGAGTTCTATCATAAAATTAAAGAAGATCAAGAGTTGTAAATTATTACAAATCAGTTTTTTCAGTGCAATTGATATTTGCAAAATGATCTACACAACAATTAATTTTTCGATAAATATTTTTGATCTCATTAGCACCAGTATTGTCATAAAAAATAAGAGAAAAAAAGATTCAACTGTTTTGTTGAGAATTCAAGAAACGAATTCTTAAAGAAATGTTATCATTATGCTTTTTGATTATAGTAGTTTTAGAGATCTATTGACTAAATTTATTAATCACATCCTATACGTTTGTCAAATCATATATAAACTTTTTATTTTTATTTTCAATTTTAATTTAAATATTCTCTCTCTCTCTCTGGTTTTACTGTAGGAGTGATGGTGATGAGATGACACATAATCCTGATGTCGATTCCTGGCATATTAGAGGGGCTCAAGAAAATAGGTCGAATTTTCTTTAGCAGGACAGCTAGGTCCTCCTCCTCGACATGTGTCGTAGATGTGCCTAGTTTGGGAGCGATAAATTTTCAAGACCCGATCTAGACCTCTCTCAGATTCTCTATAGGTCTATGAGAACATGGAACTCTTGTTCTGATATATCCAAGATAGGGTAATTCATGGGAGTCTAAAGAATAATTCTCCAAGATTGTTCCAGGAAGTATTGGGGACTAGTGGCTTCTGGAGAGGATACCAGTCACAACTGTTTGAATCCACATGTGTTAGTGGATTTTAGAATAAGGATGTCATACCAAATGGTCAACCATTTGTAAGAAGGATTGTAGCCTAATCTAGAGATTCTTTTCCATGGTCTACAAATGCAAGTGAATAAGATGCATAATGAATCAAGAACTAAAGTAAATGGGTTCTGTGATAAGAAGTTGATGTTCTAAAAAGATGTTGTAACATCATGCTTATTGATGATTAATGCTTGACTACTATCATACCAGCAACTGTGAGTGGGTACAAGGGAAGAATATCAGATAAAGCGATTTGATCTGGTTGCTTACAAGGAGGTGGGTTCTTCAGCTACAAACTATCTCTAGAAAAGATCGTGTCAGTCTGGATCTTGTGAAGTAAAGATACTAAAGTTTCTCTTGTGTAACCCAGTGTGCATGATACCTTGACCATCCAAAAGAGTTATGACAATGTGTGTTGATCTATAAGGTCATTTATCAAATATGTCCCTGTCAAGTGAGTAAGTCAGGGTGATCGGATATGATCAACATATTGAACTAGAGTATTTGGATCAGGATTGGGTCTAAAGTGTATGTCCAACAAGTGTGAAGTATTGTAGGTAATTTTATTTGTTCCTCAAGTGTTAACCTTCAACTAGAGTACTGTTTATCTATGATAGGGAGAGTTAAAGACTTTTCTATGGGTCGTTGCTGCAATAATGTAGACCTTATGAAGCTTGCATGGTGTTCAAAGCTTGTGGAGATTATATATAACTCAAGTGAGGTTATGATGTCAGACAAGATATCGTGACATAGGGTTTTTTGATGTAATTCTCCGAGCTCTTGACAGGGTATGAATGAATCTAGACAAGTGAAGCTGATTTTTTGAATCATGTGTGCACATGTCTCTTAGGAGTATTCTGAGAGAATTTATTTTTCTCTACATATTCTGGTAGGGCTTAATGGATGTTAAGTATCACACATGATATTTCGATATCATGGTAAGGTTCACTAATTCTGGTTGAACAAGTCTTAATCTATCTTGAGAAGACAAAGGAAAGTAGACAATGTTTGACTGAATGTCAAGACATTGTTCATGAATTCTTTCTATTGAGACCAACAAGGGAGTATTTTGGACGGTGTAATCAAATATGTGTCAGGAGGGAATGTAACACGTGTTTTTAACTATGCATGTGCAGGAGAATCTGTCCAGAGTCAATAAAATCAATCAAAACTGACATGGATGGTGAACATTTATTCTTGGTGCGGTTAGCATCCTAAAATAATGCTTTTTTACCAAGACCATTGTTATAGTTGAGGATTGTTAATTCCTAAGGAACTACTCAGGTATTTAAAGAGGTTATTCCTTTTCCTCTATCATCTTATGTTTTTCTTCAAAAGATTCCTTATGGCTTTTGTCTGGGTTTGAGTTAGTACAAATTGGGTATGGTTTGTGGTGGATATATTTTTCAATTTTGGGCTAAAAAGGGGGAGAAAGGTTTTGTGTTTATGCGTCTTCTTTTAAGTCTACTTGTAGCTAAGGTTATTTTTTTTTCAAGGATGTTGGGTAAGACTGAGTAGGATTGAGTCTGCTTCTTTTGTGTCTTGTGATCTGAGTTATAAACACAATTGTGTCTTGTGTTATGAGTTATCCAAAGCTAGAACCAACATGTGTAGGTTGGTGTTTGGTTGCTGCTTAATAGTTCTCTTATGCCTCTTGATAATAAGATTTGTCTCTGGATTGAGGGGGAGTGTCAGCTATCTTTTTCCTCGTGTACACCAAATGATTTTAGGACTTTCTGCTTATGTCATCCTGAGGTTGTTGTTCTATGGTGTTGGGTTTAATGTGCTTCAATGGAGTTGTGAAGAGATGTCGAACATGATGTCCTGACATCCACCTAATTGAGAGTACTATTACTTCTCTATGTTGTTTTGTTTAGAATATTCTAAAGACTAACTCTCTGATGTGTAATTTTGCTGCTAAAGCTGAAAGATTTATTTGATGAATGTATTGAAATCTGAATTGTAATTTATTAATTTGTTTTAGCCAAAAAAATTCAAAGGGGAAGATTGTTATTTCTCTAGGTTATGGTTGACATTAATTTTAGTAAAACAAATTAGGTAGCAACATGTTAAATAGGATGTTCGAACTTGCAGAGAAATAATATTAAACAAGATGTCCTATTTTGATCACTCGACATATTATATGTTACGACTGGAGTTTGTAGGTGGGTTATAGATCCTGGATATTTTGGGAATATTAGGACATTACATGCGTATTCCAAGATTAAGAAATCATAGGTGTTGAACTAAGTAGTTATATCATCTGAAGAAACATATCAAATGCAAATGTCCTATACAGAATTATCCGACATCGCGCCTGTGTGCAACTGGAAAGTTGGATTGTTTTTTTTATTACAAATGTAGAATATTCTAGGAATATTATGATACCCTATGTGGCCTTCAGGTTAAGGAACACGAGATTCAAGCTGAAATTAAGGAGTTGTGTTAGTTTTTAATTATGTAGATAAATTAGGAAACTAATGATTGATATCCTAAGTTTTAGGATATATATCCGCAGCCTTATTTGCTACAAGTCAACTGTGATTTTGAAGCCCAATCCAACCAGAAGATTGATATAAATAAGAGGGTTCAAACTTAATGTATGTATGGAACATATTGTATCTTTTATCTAGCCTCTAGGGTTTGTGTTCCATCGGTTCTGTGATCCATTCTAAAGCAGAGTTGAACTGTGTAAATTGTGAGCCACTCTTGTATTGTTTAATACTTGAGTTGGATTGTTAGTTGAGTTGTAACTATTGTGAATTACTCATAAGTTGTCCAGTAAGAGCGAATTATGTTTGTTGAAGGGTGTCTCGTTCTTGATTTGTCAATCACTCTTAAGCTTCTAAGTATAGAATATTGTGTGTTTGTGAAGTTTGTTTTCTAATTCATTTGAGTTGTGGTTGTCACTGTTTGTGACGGTCAGGGAAGTGAGAGGTGTCTCATACCTAGGTGAGTCTTACATATAAATATAACACGAGTAATGATTACGTGAGAAGTTGTAAACATGTGAGTTTAACTTCGAGTTGATACTATTTAGTGAATTTTCTTCCTAACTTGGTAACACCTATAGTAGGTGAGTTTGCACTGAACTGAGTTAACAATTATGTGTTTTGTTTCCTGACTGCACTGATTGTGTTATATTTGTTTATTGTATTGTAGTTAGATTATAGTGTCTCGACATCTCTTAGTACATTTGTGATCTGTATATCAGAATTTCAAAATGAATGGAGCGCATGTATAAAATCGAGTTGGACAACATTAGCCCGATCAAACGACTTAGGAGTGCGACCGTCTGATATTCTAGCAATTCCTTTGACCTGTTTTTACCATGGGTTGTTTTTCCATAGGCCCAATAAAATCATCTCAATTATATATATGCAACGTTCATTTTAGAAATGCTATTTTGAGAAAAGAAAGACGTTCAAAAGATGAACCACATTATAGATGCAATGTATATACTATACAATTTTTTCCTCGTAACTTTTGTTGAAAGCTGATTGTTATGTTGTTGTACTACAAAGTGGAGGTTGCAAGGGTAATTATCCAGAATATGCAAGTTATCCCAATTTCAGAAAGATTCCTAGAATTGTCCAAAATAAAAAGTGATTAAAAAGCCAAAAAGAAATAGAGGGTTGCGTGTCCGTGGAAAATTATTGAGCTGATACACATTATGCTAACTAAACAGAGACATTCTTAACCAAGAATTAAACTAGATTCTAAAGACAAATGTAATCATTATTTAGTAACAAAAGCAATTGTAAGAACAATAAATTCAATAAAATGGATAGAGCTAATATAGATCCAAGTATCAAATGGATAAGGCTAAGTGTTATCCAATCCTTTATCTCTATAATTGTCTCATTATCTGTGAATGCTAGCTCTGTCACTTCTTTAGAAAACTTGGTTGTAAAATTAGCCTTTATTGTAAACTAAGCTATCAAATAAGTTTTCAAGATACGTTGCAAAAAAACAAAATCAAGTGTTTGTATTTAAAAAAGTGTTTAGTCTAATAAGATAGATTGACCCATTTGGATAACCACTCTTCTTAAGATACCGATTCAGGACCACCATATTGTAATATACCCTTAATTTATGTTGCTTTTATTATACTAAACACGTTGATCAAATTACTTTGGAAGCTCAAATATTCCAAAATCAAACATAAAATTTAAACTTAAGGTTCCTTTCTCTAAACCATTCTTAAGATATTAATAAATGTGACAAGTATAATAAAATAAAATCTCTGTTGCTTTTAATTAGTTATTTTAATAAAATAAAATCTCTGTTGTTCATTATTTTTTATTATATATAATATTAGTTTCATTAAATTTATTTATTTATTTAATATAGTTTTTTATATTAGTTAAATTAACTTTATTTATTTATTTAATATAGATTTTTTTATAATAGTTATTTTTTGTAATTAAATTTTTAAATTTTTATTATATGACTAAATTATTTACTATTAAGTTCTTAACTTAAAACATATCATATAATTATTAGTGGGTTGATCTTGTTCTATAAAAAATTATATTATTAAATTCTATTTTAGAATAATATATTTAAAAAAATGGATATTAGTGTTATTTTAAATTAATTCTTATGTAGCCTTAAGAACAACTAAAAAACTTATCTCTATATAATTACTACTAACAATTTTCACTCTTTTAATATTTAGAAAATGAGAAAGTGGTAGACAAACTTAATTTAAATTATTAGTGATATTTTTGTAAAAATATATATTATCATATTTATTTTATAATAATATATATTAAAAACTTAGCAGTATTAGTATTATTTATAACAATTTTTTTATTAATTATTTAATTTTTTTTTGTTGTGGGTCCATTTAGTTATTTGTTTTGGTCCTCTAAAAAGTCAGGGCCGACCCTGAATTTGGAGGCGTATTTTCACAATTTTTCTCCATTGGCCCAAAATCGATGGTGATTCTATTTTAACCATCAATTTTGATGTAAGTCCTAGATGTCAATAGTTTTATTAAAATTTAGTATTTGCTTTGAATTATCTATTAATAATAACAAGTCATTTCTTTATTATGTTTATGTTTCAAAGTTATAAATTATCTAGAATACTAGCCTATTTGATAAAATATTAAGTGTGACTTAATCGTGAGATCTCATTAAATAAAAGAACATTATTCTTAAAGTATCTATAATCAAACTTTATTGCGAAGTGGGATACCATTAAATGATTGAGACTATTATGTGGATATATGGATGATCACGTCTCATATATCATGAATAATGAATTATCAAATATTCACATATGTTTAAATATCAGGAGTAATATTTATATTGAATTGGCCTGCCATGAGAATACTATATAGAATGTTATAAAAGTGTTATAAGTTGTTTTCATGGTTATAAGGGTGCATACCTCCCTTTGACCTGAAACTACTATGGTACTTAATATGCAGTCAAGTACTTTATTATCGATCAAACATTATTCGTAATAGAACGACCACACACATGTTTGATGTGTACTCTATAAATGATATTGAGAGACATGAGTGACTTAGACTGAATTAGTCCATATTGTGTCACAAGATAAATATTTAACGACCAAATATTGAATTAGATAAGGGTGACACGATATATGCCATATGTCCAATATAGACATGATGGTAAAAAGGTAATTATACACATAAATGTTATCATAAAAATGTTTTGTCATATCATACGAGTAAGATTCATAATATGTGATATTATTGTTAACCTAGCGAGTGATTATGAGAGCGATACCTCTTTTATTTCAAGAATGAGAACATCCACTAATTGTCATCTCCCTCCTCTTGGTCACAATACTTGGAAACATAAATCATACCTTTATATTATGTTTCTGATTCAGAAAGGGTAACTGGGAATTTGTTGGAGAAAACATGGCATGCGTGAAATCATTTGGATTTTAGACTTTCTAAGATCAGGGAAGAGGAACAATCAAAAGATCAATATAAAATCAAAATTAATCTTTGAACCAAAACACAAAAGGAACTTCATCCAAAGAATTCAAAGAAGAAGAATAACCAAAATGAGTACTTCTGCTGAAGCTTCCAACAATGCTGAGAGAGCTTCTAACAATGCTGAAGATGTTCAGCCTCTTCAGAATCAAGAACTGTTGAGACCCAAGAGAGCTCTCAGGCAGAGAAGGGCAAGAAGAAGAAGAAGGATGCAAAGGCAGATGGTTTTCTTGGTCAAACTTTCTCTTGGGGCAGAGGTTTTAGATACAATTATTAAGGTCTTCTGTAATAAAAGTTTATGTAATGAAATTTTAATCTTTTTGATTAACTATAGGGCTTTCTCACTCTCTTAAGGTTATCAACTTAAACTATCAACTTAAACTATCAGCTATAAAATCGATCAATTAATATACACATATCTTTTAAAATCTAAAATTACTAACAAATAACTACTTGAACGATAATTGTAATTGAAAATTCAACAGTTTATGATGAACTGACTCATAAGAAAATGTCTGATAGTTGCATTCCCGTCAAGTTCACTGCATGTGCAGTTTTAACATCAACAATGCAATTGAAACCCTACTTCAACTATTATATTTTATAACAAAGTAAACATTAAACATAAAGGAGATAACTAAATATAAAATCTTTAAATTTCCAGAAAATATCTCTAATTTCAGTTTTCTCTTCAAATTCTTGTTCTTCTTCTTTGAATCTTCAAACATAACCTTAAAATAGCCAATAGCTTCCACAACTTCCAACTCTGACTTCATAACTCTGACTTCATTTCCACCTTTTTCTCCCATGTCTTCATCCCATATGAATAAATTACATGTCTCATCACTCCTCTAAAATGGACATCTCCAAAAAAGCCTTATTTTATTTTGTCCCTTCTTGCATTGGTACGAAACCGTACGACAATCACAACTACATAAATTTCTATATTGAGATTTTATCGAAGAAGAAGACATAGAAACACCTTTGGATGAGTTTGTACGTCTTCAAATGCGACATTGAAACGAAACTAAACAACAACAATGTCGAAAATATTTTACGTACCGTAAAGGAGAATACCGTGTCAGTGTTGTTGTCTTTCTTCCCGATGACGACGACATCGTTGGTGTTAGGGTTATTTTTGTCTTGTTTCTTTTTTAGTAGAAAAACGGATACTGGGTGTTTAGTTATATAAATGTATCATCATGGTAATTATTGTGAACTGTAATGATATAGTTTTTGCATAATGAAATTTTATAAAGAAGCTAGTGTGTAACAACAATTTTACAAAATAACCGCAGTGATATCCCTATTATTTTTTATTTAAATATAAAAAAATGAAAAGACGCACATTAACGCAAAATGAATAAATTATTTGAGAGTGATGAGGTTCGAACCCATGAGAGCTTGATGGTATCACCATAGTGTTCTCATCAACCATTATTATATCCTTAAATTTTGTAATTAAAAAATAAAAAACGTTAGCGCATGAGTTTAGAAGTGTCACCACGATATTTGGAAGAACCGTGGTGACTTTAGCATTGTTATATGCGCGTTTTATAGTAGTGTGGGATAAAAACGTCCTAAAGTGATCAATGGGGGCCGAAGGTATGTCTATAGGTGATTCGACATGGTGGTCAGCTTCCATTGGACCCATGGAGATGATCGAATGTGGATGACATTCCTTGAGAGACCTACTTTTTTGACCTCTGCGAGAAGGTCTAGAAAACTCTCTCTATCTAGTCATTCCTTTAGAACGACGATGCTAGACGAGAATCTGAGAACATTGTCAAACAATCTCCTTACGACTAGAATCTGTAGTGCTTTCCTCCGAGCGTTTAGTTGGTGAGTCCCATTCACTTCTAATAGTCTATCCTCGGAGACTTGATAGTCAACTTATTCAAATTGGTCGATGATGCTCTGGAGATGCTGTTTATGAGTATCCTCTTCAAGACCTCAACCTTGGTGGAATTCACTACTACAAAAAAGGGAAAAGACAACGCTTTTTTTGACCTTTAACAGCGCTTTAAAGTACTACCTAAAGCAGCGCTGCTAAAAGAAAAGACAGCGCTTTTTTTCAATGTAAAAGTGCTGCCTTATGTCCACTTTAGACAGCGCTTGGGCTTTAGACAACGCTTTCTTTTGAAAGCGCTGTCTATTCCCCCACTTTAGACAGCGCTTTCAGACTTTAGGCAGCGCTTTTTTAAAAGTTTTTACAGCGCTTTTTTGCTAAAGCGTTGTCTATTGTTTCCAATTTTTTTTTAATAAATTATCTATTTTAATCAGAATGTTTATCATATTTGGTAGCTTCATTCCAATATTTGGTAGCTTCATTCCAATATTTTGATCCAGGTTTTCAGAATTATCTTTTATGCTCCATATTTGATAGCTTCATTCCAATAAAGACAACAACAACAACAACAACATTTATACATCTTTTTACAAGTTATGATACAAGTTAAAATTCTATACAAGATATAGACAACAACATTTACAAAATTTATGATACAAGTTAAAATTATACTACGTAAAATGCCTAAAATATTCAAAATTGAATTTACATCTATACATCTTTCTATCTTCGAGAATTCTCATGAAACAACAACAACATGAATATCTTAGCTCTATCTTCTACACATATGTACCTATATACCTGGAAAAAAAATCAAATGATCAAAATTCATAACATGATAATATTAAGTTGCACTTTATTCGACTTTAATTTATACTCAAAACTCGAAAGTTCTCATCAAAGGAAATAAGACAATATACCTTAGCTTATAAAATTCTCAACCCGATAATGAATTGACACCATTCCTCCATAAGTTCATCTAATTGATCTTTTGTGTAATATGCACAATTGAATTCCTCAAAGTACTACATATATAATAATATAACATAGTATGTGATTTAGTTAAAACAATATGTCATTTTATGAGAAACACAAATTATAAAAATAGTATGTAATTCATAAGTTAGAAATCCATACCGTGGATGGAATCTCTAATCGATCCAAAATAATGGTTTCTTTCATAAACCTCAACATAAAATAGCCACAATATATACGGTTATGCTGGCGAGGACACTACACATGGAAAGAAAATACGAATATATATCAGGATATACCCCTTAAATTGTTTTATCAAGTATCATCACTAAAGTAAGCAAAACTGAACATCTCTTTGTGAAAATATACCTCCACTCTGATCCATGTAACGTTGTTCGCTCTACTTTTTGGTACTTGAATATCTCATTGGGAGCGAAAAGAAAGTAGAACACTATAGAATCATAAACATAAATATAAATCCATATATGTTGACCATAAACATAAACATAAACATAAACATAAACATAAACATAAACATAAACATAAACTTGAATATCTCTTTGGGAGCGAAACACTTACGTGTCAATCATTTGTTTCAAATCTGGATATGTTGACCAATCATTGTATAACGAGTCTAGATAATACACAGTTTCTCTCATAGGATTAATCTCAACCAATAGCCCGTGTCCACTGTAAGATTAAACAAAGATTAATCAATGGACAAAACGGAAAACTATAATAGATTAAGCTAGGATGAAATTCTAACCCGTTGCCAGTATTATATGGCAAAAAGAACAACTGCTCGATATCTTTACTAGCCACGAATAAACGTAGTACATATGATATGACATCATCTGGTCTCGTTACAATCAACCCGAAATTGATAGTGTGGGAGCTAAGAAGCCAAATCTTGCTTCCAGTCCACGCAGACGCACAATGTTTTCATACATAAACCTTAAATTAAAACATGATTAACATTATACTATATTCATTGAAATGAGGGATTAAATTGTTCATTTAATTAAACAAAGTTGATCAGAGTATACCTGATATATATACCGATAACACCGAGACCTAATTCCAAATGCCTAAAAACTTGCTCCATGTCCTCTCCACCAATTGCTTCAAAACATTCAAAACCAAAGATATCTGCACTCATAGATATAAGCCGGGTACCACCATCCGGAATATCTGTAATTCCTAAATATGTTCGAAGGCACGACCTGAACTGAGCAGTAGTTTTTTTGTGTGCCACAGTGTTCTTAGCAACATTCGTTTTTTGTGTCGAAATGTTGCTAATTTCAGGCGCCTTACCCCTACTGAGTTGTGTAGTCTCTTTAGCATGAATCTAGTTATCATATAATTAGTTAGGGAAAGTATAAAATCACAAATTAGCATTTCTCATAGCAGAATGTCATATAATTGTGTTACCTCAAATGATGCAATTGGCTCGGCATCCCACCTAATCCCCTTATTTTTTGGAATGGATTTAGTGGTAGTCTAACATTACCATGTAAAAAAAATGTAAGTATAATTGCCATAAAAATTTGAATAGTAAACGATTTTAAGCATGCCTCATTATCTATGCAAACGAGGCTTGATGGCCATGCAACAAACGATCATATTGCATCCTCCACATTGTCAGGTAGTGGTAACAACGCACCCCCTTCTAAAACAACGTCGACCGATACTTTCAAAAATCCCTCTGGGAGGGGTCTATGATGAAGCATTTCTCCCGAGATATTATACACTTTTCCCTTGCCAACCATCCGATAAGTCGGTGTAGACAAATAGAGTTGACACCGGGAAATGCCCTATAATTTAATAAATATGGTTATATAATTAATAAACATGGTTATATAGTCAATAAACATGGTTTTATAATTTATAAAGATGGTATATAATTACCTCGGGAATATTTTATCCAAAGTTACCATTGATACTAGCTTTGTCACTAGTATCTTTAAAGCCTGTAGCTTGATCGATTTCCTTTTCCTTTCTCAGCTCATAGACTTCTTGTTGTAATTTTTCTAACTTCTCCTGCAGTTCTTTATTGCTTGGAGATTTTGTCTTTGTTTTTTTTCAAGAATGTGGGAGTGATCCCAAATCCCTTACCCCTCATCCGACCAGAATACTCTCGAATATCTAATGCTCGTGAGAGTATTCTCCTGCAATCAATATCTTCGTTTGGAGGTATAGACTGGGAAAGACTCTCCTGAAATTCATATAAATATTGTAGTTAAAGAATGATATTTTAATAAAAGAATAATGTAATTAAATAAATAAAAGTATGATGTAATTAAATAAATAATGTTATACTTACACATCTCTCGAAAATTTGTTGAACTTTTTCTTCAACAGCCCCATCCTTACACACACGTGCTTCCTTCCACAAAATGTGTTCCAGAAGAGATGTTTCAGAACTATTCTCTTTTGTTAGCTACACATTAAGCCAAAAACATGATTAAATATAAGCGTGTATATATTAAAGATACTTTTCAATTTATAGATACTTACAATAGATTGTTGTAATCGTACATATCCCATACGGCCTTTTCTGTATAGATATGCTAGACTTGAAGCTCGTTGTCGATTTACGACACTTAAGCTCTCAAATTTTTGGATACTTCTTTTCGATTTAAAAGTTTCCCATTCTTCAACTGTAATCAAATCAGCATATTTCCTTGGAAGCTCTGCATCAACAAATTTTTTATCTGCATCCCTTAGAAACTTGTTTGACAAGAAAGCTCTAAAGCCTCTATGTAGTTTCCCGGCCAATTTAAGAATATAATCTCTCCTTGTATCCTCAATGATGAACGACCTCTACGAAAATCATAAACAAAGTGTGTTAGTATAAGTAATTTAGAGACATAATCATCATTAAAAACAATTAACATCACATATGGTACCTGTATCTCACTCCATATTTTATCTTTAGCATCGTCCAACACTCTTGCTCTCCAATCTTCACATGTGATTGAAATTTCTCTTCTTACCACGAAACCGAGATAACTTGTCAACGTTGAACTGTTAGGCTCAATGAGTTGGCCTTCTTGGCTCCAATGCACTTCATACTTTATGCCTTGGTCTCTATCCCGTATTATTCTCTTCATTATTGTTATTCCTCTTTTATATTCCATTTCAGTTTTACTAACAGACTTATCTCCATCATGCACAGAATCATCACGTGGGTGATCATCGTTAGTAGCCCTCTAATAACCTGTAATAAACATAAACATAAACCCAATATAAAAGCGAGTCAGAACCAAGAACCAAGAATCTAAAAAATAGAACCAAGATATCATGTTTTATATCATGTTTCACTATCATGTTTCACCATCATATATCATGTTTTATATTCCAAAACATAGAACCAAGAATCCAAAAAATGCTAAAAATGCTAAGTGCTAAAAATGTTGCTATTATATATCAAGCCCTACCAAATGCTAAAAATTCTAAATGTTGTTGTATATTAAGCCCTACCAAATGTTGTTATATATCCAAAAAATGCTAAAAATGCTAAAGAACACATTTTCAATGGAGTTAAACTCATTTTCAATAAAGAACATACTTTGAGAACCAGCCGGTGTGGATGGAGGAAAACAGAGTGAGACGGTGGAGGACGGTACGACGACGAACGATGGAGGACGATTTGAGACGGAGACGGAAATGGGTTTCGCGAGGGAAAGGGTTTCTGTTTGCGTATGATAGTGATACGCAAACAGAACCCTCATTTTTTAATTTTGACTTATAAGGGTTTAGACAGCGCTTTCTAAAAGCGCTGGTTAAAGTGGACCTTAGACAGCGCTTTTGAAAAGCGCTGGCTAATAGTGACCTTTAGCAGCACTTTTCTATTATTTTTTTAATTTTTTATGACTTTAGACAGCGCTTTCTTAAAGCGCTGTCTAAAGTGGCCCTTTGCCAGCGCTTATGATAAAGCGCTTTCTAAAGCAATCCTTTAGCAGCGCTTTTTAAAAGCGCTGTCTAAAGTCATATGTTTAGCAGTGCTTTTACTAATTATTTTATACGTTTTCCGTGTTTTTTTTATTCACTTATAGCAGCGCTTTTGTACAAAAGTGTTGTCTAAGGTGCGCTGTTAAAACTTATTTTTTGCATAGTGATTGTTGTACTTACCAAGGGGCCGATATTTGAGCTCAGACCTTTACTCCTTATGTGTTGCCCCAAGTCAGCCCTTATGATATAGATTATACCAAGCGATAAAGAAAACACTAGATTCAATATGAGAAAGTCCTATCAATCGTTTGAAAATCCTTTGAGAGAGAAAGAGAAAAAGAGTGATATATCTTAGTACTCAAGAGTAAGGCTTGTTTAAGTTATTTCACTTAATTATGTGTAGAAAATAAATTCCTACAGTCCAACCCTCAAACTAACATTTCTAACATTTCATAAAATTGTAAACGTAGATGATAATATATCAACAAAACTTTATTCAACATATCATTTTTTTTTTAAATACAAGTAAATTTTGGATTTAATTTCCAATTGTTACAAACACCAAATTTTTATGATTTTTGTCATGCATGATCAATAAAGTAATTAATATAAAATCATCAAACGGATAAAATCAATTTTTACACACCCATATATGATTGTTTTTATTTAGGTAGATTTTATGCTATACTCATTGTATAAAGTGATAAACCGTTATGTAATTGAGTATGATTTATACAAAAACGTTTCCCATATACAAAAGTCATTTATAGTGAGTGTGTTTAAAATTGTAAGTTTATAAGTCATATACCTTCGGACTTCAAACCTGCCGTAAGAATAGGTATTTTTTTACCATAAATAAATTTCAGTGACAGTTAAATCCGTAGTTATAAAACTCCTTCACTGTGAAACATATTTTAACTATTTGACTCATTCAAGCGAGTAATAAAGCACTCTTGTCCCTTCCAAAAAGCAAAGCCACTCACTCCCCAATAATGTACTAATTAAAATATTACCAACACATAAAGCAATACAAAGCATGTATGCATCCACGGGTTATTTAATTTCCATATGTTGGATTCAATATTCATTTTTTATTTCCTTCTTTTTCCTTTCCTCCAACTATAAATAACCTCATCTCCCTCCTTCCTCTTGTCCTCAAATCAAATCCACCTCTTCGTATCTCTCTATCACTCTCAACCTATCTTTCTCAAAACACTCTCTTTCAAATTATTCCAATAAGAAAAACAGCTTCTATAGAAATGGATAACAATCTACAAGTAGTGTCAAAGAGAGTGTGGAAAATGGTACGTGTTGTCTTCTTCATGTTGAGAAAAGGCATATCAAAAGGCAAACTGATGGTAAACCTAAACATGATATTCAAACGCCGTAGCAAGCTCGCCGGAAAAGTTATTGCCAATCTAATGTCCCACAATCACCACCACGGAGGCTCCGCCTCAAACCGCCACTCCCACGACTCACACCGCCAATTCACTTTCTCAAGGGATTACGAATTCAGCTGTAGCGACACTACCGACAACTTGTTCTCAAACGGGAAGCGTCACCATAAATACAATGATCAAGCGGCACTTGCAGATGATGATGAGGTGACGACTATGAATGCAATGAAGGCAGTAATGGATATGCTTAACAATGATAAAACAATTGTAGAAGCATCTCATGCACAGTCTGGAATTGAGCACAGCCCACTGAAACTGAGTTACTTACCATTCCCTTTAAGATATGACGGTGAGAAGGACAATCAAGTTGATAAGGCTGCAGAAGATTTCATAAAAAGATTTTATAGCCAGCTGAGGAAGCAAGTTTGATTGATTAATTAATTCAACCTCAACCTACACATTGTTTAGTTAATAATTAGTGACTACATTAAGATCCATGCAATATGCGGTTGTAAATTATATTATTTTTAATTTAAATTTTAAATAGATTAAAAATTTGTTTTGAAAATACATGATTATTAAATTTATATTACAAAAATTTATTATGAAATATAATTGAGATAATGATATGAATCAGTCATATAAAAAAGATAAATTTTACTTGAAAGAAAAATATATGTTTGTAAATTGAAAATAATTTGTAATTAATTTTATATATTTAAATAAGTATAAAATAATTTTTATTTTGTTTTATTCTCATGTATTTTTAGTAGTTATTTTTTATTTATTAATTTAATTTTAAGTTGTTAAGGTGTGCATTTATTTTTAATATAAAATTAAATTAAAAGATTATTTGTAATTATTATCAAGTAAACCTTTTTTACCTTAATAATATTTATATAAATTTTTGTCAAATTTTAGTTATTTAATGAATAAAGCAGTGAAAATGCTAGTTTCTATAGTAGATTAATTGTTTTTTTCTTAATATTTGTTTTAATTTTATAAAAGGATTGCAGAAATTTATCTATAAATTTATATTACAATTATTTATTATGAAATATAATTGAGATAATGATATGAATTAATCTTATATAAAAAGAGACATTTTATTTGAAAATAAAATACATATTTGTTTTTAGTGTGTTGTTTTTTGGTTGTTTTGGTATTGGGACTGGATCGCGAGACATCGTCTTGTGTAAATTGTTTTTGAATTAATATATCCTTTGACCACTACGCCAAATAAGACTTTAGACAGCGCTGTTTTTGGCTTTAGACAACGCTGTCTATTCCAGCGCTGCTGTAGGAAAAGACAGCGCTTTATTAAAAGTAAAAGCGCGGGCTAAAAGGGGCCTTTAGCAACGCTTTTACCTTTAAAGTGCTGGCTAAAAGGGGTCTTTAGCAGCGTTTTTACTTTTAAAGCACTGCTAAAGACCCCTTTTAGGCAGCGCTTTAAAGGTAAAAGCGCTGCTAAAGGCCCCATTTAGCCAGAGCTTTTTCTGGAAAATAAATAAATAAATAAAACCCTTTTAGGCAGCTCTTTTAATGTTAAAGCGTTGTCTAAAACCCCATTTAGGCAGCGCTTTTTCTGAAACAAAAAAATTAAAAAAACTTTAGACAGCGCTGTGATCGGTGGATCTGGAACTGACTGTTTTAAAGCTGGTTCGCGAAATGTCGCGGTAAGCAAGAGTCGCCACCGTCTTTTATTTTCTCCAATAGGAAAGGACAAAAGCACAGAAAAATTCCTTTAAAGAGATCGCTCTCGGTTCGGGAGGTAGGTTATAGAAAGGGAAGGTATTAGCACCATTTCTATCCATGGTTATCCATGGGCTCTTAGGTACTTGCTCAATGTGTTTTCAAAATGTGTGCTTGCTTTTCAATTGTGGGTTTCAAAAATATTCTTTGAAAAGTTTCCGTTCAACTCGTGCGTCAGAGTGTTTTGAAAAGTTTGTTTTGAAAGTTTTTGAAAGGTGTTGGTGAAAAGAGTTTTTTGTTTGGTTTGAAATTAGAGCAAGTACCTTGGAGAACCTACCTACCCTTAAGGAATTTGTCTGTGTAAATGTCCTTTAAGGTAGTGCCCTCCCACCATTGAGAGGTAGGTAGCACCACCGTAGGAGGTGTTCGGGTCAATTCGAGTTTTAGGGACGTGGTGGTCACCGGAGCAATAGGAAGACACCTCAGAAGCTACCCTCATGCCAGGTTCCCGGATCATGAGGACTTACTAAGACGTTTTCTACTCGACGACCACCTTTCGAAAGGCAACAGTGAGGCGTACCCTAGGGGTGGTGTGTGCGAATTGTGTGTCATTTTCAGTTCATTGTTTGTCTTGTCATGCATTGGTGATCTAACGATTCAATTTTATTTTCGGGCATTCATTCTTTCATGCATATTTATTAACAGTTATATTTGCGAGAAAATAAATCTAACTATTACAACTGGCGCGGGTCCACATCGCCAAAAAATCGAACCCGATTTGACTGAAAATAAATAAAACGAATAAATAAAAAGTCCGAGAGTTTTCAATTACATGGCTTTGGGGCATATACAGAGATATTTAAATAATATAAAACAAATGCGCGAAATAAAAAGTTTAAACAAAATTAAGGCGTTGGACCCTTTAACAGATAATTAAAATAATCAAGGAATTTAAAATTAAAAATTAAATGAAAAATAATGTTTTTGTGTTTTTAGGTTTAAAAGAAAAAAGAGAAAAGTTAATTAAAATTAAAATCCTAGTTCTAATGTTTTTTAAGTTTATTATGAAAAAGATTTAATTTCTAACCTAATTAAATTCTAAACTAAATTATATACAATTTTTGATTTATAGAAAATAAATAATAAATGATAATTGTAAGAAAAAGGGAAAAAATTAAAAAAGATATGAAAAATTAATAATTGACCTAATTCTACATTTTTTGGATTTTTATTATGAAAAAAAGAATTAAAATTAAAATTAAAACCTAATTAAACTAAATGATTTACATTTTTATTTATTTATAAAAGTAGTCAAAATTAATTATATATTTTTGTCCTTTCTGTATTTTTAATGTTTTTGCATTTTTGTAAGAATTAATTAAATAAAACAAGTAATTAAAATAATACAACAATTTAAAAAAATAAATCAAATGGGCAAACCAGGGGGGGGTAAACCCCAGAATTGAAGGTGCAATTTGAAAGCCTGGCCCAATTATTGGTGAGAACCTGTTGACTTTTTTGATCCAGTGATATGCATTTGACTGGAGTGCAGCATGTTTCCCAATCCTGGCCTTTGATGTGAGTGCTCTAGGACACGTGGATGGTGCATCTTGATGGAGTATGGTGAGCATCAGTGTGAGCGCTGCATGTGAATTAGAAATGAAAAATAATATTGGAAATGTGTGAGACCTGGGGTTTGAACCCAGGTCATTGTAGTCAATAGCGTGTGTCCTGGCCAGCTGAGCTAGTTGTTTTCATTTAACATATAATAATCAATAAAATATATAAAAGAAAATGGTTAGTGCTTAGTTAAACGCGCGCGAACTTTGAATGGACAAGTCACTGGTTGACACGTCTTCTTCTTCCTCGTGTCCCCTGTAACACAAACACATAAAGCAACGGTTTTGAAACGTGGGGTTAAGGAAGCTACAAGAAAATAGCGAATAGCTCATTTCCTAATATAAATTAGGCGCGAGCATCTCATTTTCTTCGTCCAGATGCCAGGAATGCAATGGTCATGGTCCTGAGGGCCAATTTTGCAGTATGGTGAAAACCCCAAAATCAAAACTTGAAAACCCTAGAACGTGGGCATGGCAGATTCGCGTAGGATGGACAAAAATGCAATTAAATATAATCAACAGCTTGGAAACTTCATCATGAGTATGAATATGTACTTAAAAATGCAAAAAGATGCTTAGAATGCAAATCACGATTTCCACATTTTTGTTGTACAGTTTGAGTTGTGGGTACCAGTTCAGGGGGTTTTGGAAGATGTTATGAATTGAAATGCGTTCCAAATTGTCTCAAGAAGCTATTGGTATAAAAATTAAGGCTTGAAAAGATCCCTAGCATTGATTTCAGATTTTCATTTTATGGCCAAATTTTCAAATTGCCAAATGGACTTTGAACGAGTTTTGTGCTATGTTCCAGTTAGGGTTGGACTCAGTGATCCTCATGGAATTGAATAGGCTTGCTATTTGACCTTAATCCATGCTTGAGAAAGAATTGGCATTAGGGTTTCATTCATTAACCATTTTTTCCTAATTTCTAGCCAAAACCTAGACCTAGTGTGTAAATGAACCTTGGCCTGATTTTTGAGTTAGTTCATGATGTATAGAACTTGTCCAAATTCATTTGACACCATTTCATTGATTTTTAAATTTTATTTGAATTTTCAATGAATTAAAATGAATTAAATCATCAAAAATTAAATAAAATAAAAAAGTCAACATTTGGTCTTGAAATCAACCATGGGCCACGTGTGTGGCATGACAAGGATGGACAAAGTGAGAAAAATGGGGCCCTTTTGTCAAAATTGGATTTTCAAAGATAATTGACTTTTGCCATTTCACAAAATTTTCCCAACTTCTACAAGGCATAACTTGCTCAATTTTTAAGCTTTTCACATGTTCTTGGACATTTTGGAAAGGTCTTTGAGTCCTTTAACCAATGCCTTTGGTCCCATGTCATTTTGATTTACCAATCTCAAGTTATGGCCTTTGACTTAAAGTCCCTTTTTGTTGACTTTTGAAAATGACCTGTAATGTTGAAATTGATAACTTTTTGTGAGAGCATTTCTTGGACTTGAAGTATGAAGATGAGTTGTAGGAAATGTCTTTCTCTTCAAAATGAGCTTTGGATGGAATTTTTCTGATAATCCATGTGAAAGTTATGCCCTGGTCAATTTCAGTTGACTTTTTCAGCTGTCCAAATATAGCAACTTTTGCATCTTTGATGATTTCTGAGCCAAATTTTGAGAATCATGATCAAGCATTGATCAAATGATGTTTGTGGCTTCAAAATGATATGTTGACCAAAAATTTGAACTTTTGACTGCCAAATGACCATTTTGCCCCTACAGTTGACTGTAGTGCAATTTAGGGTTTTGACTGTGCACTCTTGAGCTGAATGCCTTGAAACTTGATATGAGGATGCTTGACCATGTTTGTAGGCATATGAGACTTGATTGGGCCTTTGAAAACTTCCTTTTCTTGGTCAGAACCCAAACCCTAATTTTGACTGTATGGGAGACTGTTGCACTGCACAACCCTTGGGGAATTTTGTAGCTTGGCTTGGCAATTTCTTGAAGAATATGGGAGGGCAAATTTTGGGGTATAACAGTTGCCCCTGTTCAATCTTCTTAGACCTGAGGATGCAGATTGGCTGACGTGCCTTTCGTAATCCGAGGGTAAAAGATGATTGGACACTAGAGTGCCCGGAAATTTGCGCTCACATGGTAGCAGTGTGGGAATGGGCTTATAGATGCCATTTGGGAGATTGCTGGATTGGATGATGGGCTTATAGATGCCATCTGGATGTTGATCGCGCAGGAGATTCCTTAGCGAGAACCTGCATACCTGCAAAACAGAAAAATGAGTACCTGACACGTTGCAGGAGCTGATTTTCAGATGCTTGGTATTGATGTGTCCTGACTAGTTACAGGAGCTGAGTCTGGAGCTTCAAATGGCGATGAAAGAACCAGGGATGATTACTTTCTTAGCATGGCTGGTAAGAGAGCCTTGGGTGACTTTAACTTCAACAACGCTCGTTGAGAAAAATCTTGGGTGTCTTCTACTGGGATAAGAATCAGGGAGATCTTAAGGTTGATCTGACTGAACCAGAGAGGCCTTTGACTGGGTAAGCAATCAGGAAAATCTTGGGACGACTTAACTGAACCGGTCTAGGTCTTGAAATGTCTTCAAAGGGATAAGCAATCAGGAAAATCTTGGGACGATTTAACTGAACCAGAGAAGGCCTTTGACTGGATAAGTCTAGGTCTTGAAATGTCTTCAAAGGGATAAGCATTCAGGAAAATCTTGGGACGATTTAACTGAACCAGAGGAGGCCTTTGACTGAACCAGTCTAGGTCTTGAAATGTCTTCAAAGGGATAAGCATCAGGAAAATCTTGGGACGATTTAACTGAACCAGAGAAGGCCTTTGACTGAACCAGTCTAGGTCTTGAAATGTCTTCAAAGGGATAAGCATCAGGAAAATCTTGGGACGATTTAACTGAACCAGAGAAGGCCTTTGACTGAACCAGTCTAGGTCTTGAAATGTCTTCAAAGGGATAAGCATCAGGAAAATCTTGGGACGATTTAACTGAACCAGAGAAGGCCTTTGACTGAACCAGTCTAGGTCTTGAAATGTAGCTTGAGAACTTAACTGAATTTCCCTGAAAGGTAAAAGTCAGTCATATGCAATGCATGATATGGATCAAGCAATGATGTTCTCAACATAAATGAGATTTGTATGATGCAGTGCGTTATGCATGCTATAATGCTGTATGTGATGTTTTATGTATGTTTTCGTCCAGGAAAATGAATCCTTGACGGGTGCCGGGAAGTCGTATCCTGGGCTGATGTCGAAGAATAGATTTGCTGCCGCTGGGGATGATAATTGCAAGGATACCGGTAGGAGAAGATGACTCCGTTGCGGAATAACCTTGGCGAATGGAAGATTCTGCGGGGAGAAAAGATACTTTAATGATCATGCTGGGAAGCAATACTCTGTGGGGAGAGTGATATCTTGCTGAATATTGATAGTAACTCTGTTGGGGATACCGTTGCTGTATTGGAAGTGTAAATTGACTTCGATGGGGATAGGAAAGAACTGGGTTGACGACGACCTTCCCTTGGCTTTTGGCTGAGGATAACCCAGTTATACCCTGTTAAGGAAATAACTCTTTGAATGAAGTCGGACGACGCGTTCATGTCCTGCCAGGGGATAAGCTTCCAGAATATACTGGGGATAAGCTTACTGCTTGGGGAGATGAATTCCACCTTTCCTGGGGAACTTGGATGGGACTCTCCTGGGGAAGTTTTGATATGCTGGGGAAGAATGCACTGACTTGCTGTCTCACTCTCTGGGGGATTTAAGATGTCTGGTTAGGTTCTTTAGCTGAACCTACTTTGGTACCTTGGATAGAACAATTAGACTGCTCAAACAACTCTTTATTGCCCCTGTTTCTAGTGTCACCTGCAATTAATTCTTTGTTTCGTATGCAAATATTTATGAGCTAGCAAATTATTGTCAATGCATATATCACAAATTGAACCTTGGACGTTCTTCACAAAACAAAACAAAACAAAAAAGAAAAATAGTTGGCACGTTTAACTGGAAAGTATATTTGTATTGATTTTGAATAGCCTATGAATAGGCGTTTTGTGTACAAGAGGCTGACGTCCTAGTAAGAGAACGCCACCGAGCAAAAGAGTTTATTACAAGTTTTGTACAAAAGAAAATAAACAGCTGTGTGAAATATGAATGATCCACTGGGTTTCAACTCTGCTATAGCCTTTATAACTCTGAGCGTCTCATCACTTGGTGACCTTGGTTGAAGGTGAGGCTGACTGATCGACGCCGTCTTGATGTAGATACCGGATTCTGGATGCAAAGTGATCCAATGAGACATAGTATTACGCTTTTATCCCTAACTTTTGCCTGGACTGCCTTTTCGGGTTTTCAGTCCACCGGGATACCCATTTTTGCCCAAGCCGCCTTTTCAGGTTTTCGACTTGCCGGGTGTACAGATTTTTTCATTTTCATCCCTTCATTTTGCCCGAACCCTTTTGGTTCGACGGGAAGCCCTAATTTTTGCCTAGACATGTCAGCCTAGCGGGTCTTTTTTTCATGCGTAGTATTTTTTAACTATGTCTGCATTGGCGGGATGAGGAAGGTCGTCACCATCCATGTTGGTTAATATCATTGCTCCTCCTGAGAACACATGCTTAACCACAAATGGCCCTTCGTACGTAGGGGTCCATTTGCCCCTTGGATCACTCTGAGGAAGGATGATTCGCTTGATCACCAGATCCCCGACTTGATATTCCTGTGGTCTGACCTTTTTGTTAAATGCCCTGATCATTCGTTTCTGATACGTCTGACCATGGCAGATAGCAGCAAGTCTCTTTTCGTCAATAAGGTTGAGTTGATCAAGTCGTGTCTGGATCCAATCATCTTCGTTCAGATTTGCATCCTTCATTATCCGGAGAGAAGGAATTTGTACTTCGATCGGCAAGACTGCCTCCATGCCATAAACCAGAGAGAAAGGAGTTGCCCCAGTTGACGTCCTAGCTGAAGTACGATACCCATGCAGAGCGAACGGTAACATCTCGTGCCAATCTTTATACGTTACTGTCATCTTCTGCACAATCTTCTTGATGTTTTTATTAGCTGCTTCTACAGCCCCATTCATCTTCGGTCTGTAAGGAGAAGAATTGTGATGCTGTATCTTGAACTGTTCGCAAAGCTCGGTGATCATCTTATTGTTCAGATTGGTACCGTTGTCCGTAATAATCCGCTCAGGGACGCCGTACCGACAGATCAGGTTGTGCCGAATGAACCGTGCCACAACAGTCTTGGTTACCGTAGCATAGGATGCTGCCTCCACCCACTTCGTAAAATAATCAATCGCCACTAAGATGAAGCGATGTCCATTAGATGCCGTAGGTTTAATCTCACCAATCATGTCTATGCCCCACATTGCAAATGGCCAAGGCGCAGTCAGAACATTCAGGGGAACCGGAGGAACATGCACTTTGTCTGCGTAGATCTGGCATTTATGGCATGTCCTAGAATGTTGGTAGCAATCAGCTTCCATGGTGGACCAGTAATACCCTGCCCGTAGGATCTTCTTCGCCATGGTATGTCCGCTGGAGTGTGTACCAAAAGTCCCTTCATGTAGCTCTTCCATGATTCTTTCTGCTTCAGTCTTATCTACACAACGCAGTAGAGTTGAATCCTGGTTTCGCTTGTACAAGATGCCATTGCTAAGAAAGAACTTGGCTGCAAACCTCCTCAGGAATTTCTTATCATTGACAGAAGCACCTTCAGGGTATTCCTGAGCTTCCAGATATCTCTTCACTTCGTGGTACCAAGGCTTCTCAGTCACCAATTCGGTTTCGAGATCACAACAGTATGCCGGTTCGTCCAACTTCCAGATGATGATCCGGGGAGCTTCATTATCCCATTTAACCTTGAACATTGAAGACATTGTAGCTAACGCGTCCGCCAACTGATTCTCTTCTCTTGGAAAGTGCTCAAATGTTATTTCCGTGAAATGGGGGATCAGAGCCAACACACATTCTCTGTAAGGAATCAAGTTTGGGTGTTTCGTATCCCACTCTCCTTTGATCTGATTGATCACGAGAGCGGAATCTCCGAAGACACTCAGAAATTTGATCCTCAGGTCAATCGCAGCTTGAAGACCCATAATACACGCTTCATACTCCGCCATGTTGTTGGTACAGTTGAAACACAGCCGGGCGGTGAGTGGAGTATGAGTACCTTGTGGAGATACGATTATGGCGCCGATACCATTTCCCAAAGCATTGGAGGCTCCGTCAAAGTGCATAGACCATCGGGATCCTGGTTCAGGTCCTTCATCCGGTCCGGGTATTTCACAGTCAGTTACTATCATAATACTTTCATCTGGAAACTCGAAGTTCATTGATTGGTAGTCATCCACAGCTTGATGCGCTAGGTGGTCTGCCAATACACTTCCCTTGATGGCTTTTTGGGTCGTGTACTGAATGTCGTATTCCGTCAAGATCATCTGCCATCTTGCAATTCTCCCAGACAGAGCAGGCTTTTCGAATATGTACTTTATAGGATCCATTTTTGAGATTAACAAGGTAGTGTGAGTCAGCATATACTGTCTCAGCCGGCGAGCAGCCCATACCAAAGCGCAGCAAGTTTTCTCAAGCAGTGAGTATCGGGTCTCACAGTCGGTAAACTTTTTGCTAAGGTAATAAATGGCATGCTCTTTTCGGCCAGACTCGTCATGCTGCCCCAGCACACACCCCATTGCATTATCAAGCACTGTCAGGTAAAGTATCAAAGGTCTCCCTTCAACTGGTGGCATAAGGATGGGTGGTTCTTGGAGATATTCTTTGATCCTGTCAAAAGCAGCCTGGCATTCATCATTCCAACGTACTACCTGATCTTTCTTCAACAGCTTGAAGATTGGTTCACAAGTAGCAGTTAAGTGCGAGATGAACCGAGCGATGTAATTCAGACGTCCTAGAAAGCCTCTGACCTCCTTCTCCGTCTTAGGAACTGGCATCTCTTGAATGGCTTTGACCTTAGCAGGGTCCACTTGAATTCCTTTATCACTGACCACAAAGCCTAGCAACTTCCCAGATCTTACCCCGAAGGTGCACTTGTTCGGGTTCAATCTCAGTTTGTACAGTTTCAACCGGTCGAACAACTTCTGCAGATGACCTAGGTGCTCTTCCTCAGTCTGGGACCTAGCGATCATGTCGTCCACATACACTTCTATCTCATGATGGATCATATCATGAAATAAGGTAACCATGGCACGTTGGTAGGTTGCCCCAGCATTCTTTAACCCGAACGGCATGACCTTGTAACAGAAGGTGCCCCACTGAGTAACAAAGGTAGTCTTTTCCATGTCTTCAGGTGCCATCTTGATCTGATTGTAGCCTGAAAAACCATCCATGAAAGAGAACACTTTATGCTGAGCTGTATTATCAACAAGGACATCAATGTGGGGTAGAGGGAAGTCATCCTTGGGGCTGGCCCTGTTCAGATCCCTGTAATCAACACACATCCTGACCTTACCGTCCTTCTTAGGTACCGGCACCACGTTAGCAACCCACTGAGGGTAAGAAGTCACTGCAAGAAACCCGGCATCAAACTGCTTCATAACCTCGGCTTTAATCTTCTCAGACATCTCTGGACGCATCCGACGAACCTTTTGCTTAACCGGAGGGAAATCTTCTTTGGTCGGTAAGTGATGGACCACAATGTCGGTATCTAATCCGGGCATATCTTCGTAGGACCAGGCAAAGATTTCTTTATAGTCCTGCAGCATCTGAGTCAACCGTTGCTTCACGCTGAGTTCTAGGTTGGCACCAATCTTCACCTCTTTCTTGTCTTCCTCAGTACCCAAGTTTATTATTTCCACTGGCTCTTCATGGGGTTGAATTGCCCTCTCTTCCTGTTGTAACAGTCTTGCAAGTTCACCAGGCACTTCGCAATCATCTTCACCTTCGTCGGCGGCTAAGTTGATCGGATTTTCGAAGTCATAACTGGCAGTAGCGGAGTCGTTACCAGTGAGATCCAGAGTGGATTGAAACCTGTACGAGTGAGTGTGTGTGTAAATACAGCTGTTTTGCAATATGTAAAGAAAGGAAAGAAAAGGAGCGCAAAATTTGAAATGTGAAAAACGTCCAATGCTTTTATTCATGATATATGATAGTGACAAACAAAAAGCCCTCATAAATAAAACCACGGTGCCCCGGGTAAGACACCGGGCCGTATAGTCTCAAATTACTGTTTATTACAAATCAAAAACAAAGAAATTCATTACTGGGAGACAAAAGTTATGGGAGTAAAATCTTTAGCAGTCCAATTGGTCAATCCACCGTCGGCCGTTGGGTAGATCCAGCTATCGAACTCTGACTCTCCCACTTCATCTTCCTCTCCAATAGCATTCACTCCAGAGTGAGTGATGAGCAATGGAGGTCTTCCAATTCTTGCCTTGCGCACCGCTTTCTGAGCTTCCGTGGTGAAACCCAGCCCAAACTTGTTAGTCTTAGGAGTAAGATCAGGGAGCTTGCCCCAATTTGCACATTCACCTTTTTCGATCACAGCCCGGGCGTCCTTTAAGGAGGCCATCTTCATAGGAGAAACCTCTTCATCTTCTGCTGTTGCCAAGGTTGGTGGTACTTCCTCAAAATGTTGAAAGGGGGTTTCAATGAACTCCCCATCCATTTCCACGTATCTGAAAGAGTTGAGGTGGCTGACCATGTATTCCTCCTCCCCTTGCACTGTTACGATCCTCCCCCTGACCGGGTACTTGAGCTTCTGATGCAATGTGGAGGTCACCGCTCCAGCCTTGTGGATCCATGGGCGACCCAGCAAACAAGAATAGGACGGATGGATGTCCATCACATAAAATTTTGAATCAAATACTTGTGACCCAACCCTGATTGGGATGTCCACTTCACCATGCACCATTCTTTTGGACCCGTCAAAGGCCCGGACAACAATGCTACTTGGTTTGAGCTCTAGACCCTCACAATCCAGCCTATCCAGAGCCTTCTTGGGCAGCACGTTCAATGAGGAACCTGTGTCAACCAGCACATGAGCAAGAGTAGTGCCCCTGCATTCAATGGAGACATGCAGGGCATCATTATGGTTCTTCCCCTTTGCTGTCAGATCGGCATCAGAGAAACCCAGGCCATTATCAGCAGTTAGGTTGGCCACACAATCGGTGAACTGGTCAGCAGTCGTATCTTGGGGTACATGAGCAGTCTTTAAGAAAGCAATCAGAGCCTTTGCATGGGCCTCTGAACACAGCAGCAGTGACAACATGGAGATTTTAGAGGGGGTGTGCCCCAGCTGTTCCACAACATTGAAATCACTTTTCTTTATTATCTTGAGAATTTCTTCCATTTCCTGCTTGGAAGCCTCAACAATGGTCTTTGGTGCCTCCGTCCTGGCAGGCACATCAGCAGCAATTCCCTTGCCCCGAGTGTCAGATGACTCAGCTGCAGGGGTGGATACTTGGTCAGAAGGAGAAACAGGCACTCTGGCAGGTGTGAAGATCAAAGGCCTATGAATTGCTGGAGGAGCAATGTCTGGCGAGAACAGTCTTCCACTACGAGTGACCTTAGCAGGCCCGGTGATGTTGGAGACACCAGTATCAATGTTGCACTCCTGCTTCACACCCAGAACATAAACATCCGCCCCATAGTGCCATGGGACAGCCTTATCAGATTTGTAGGGTATAGGCCCCGGAACAGTAATGGTGATGGGAACATTCTTGTGAACTGACAAAACTTGTATAGGCTTCTTTGAAGGAGCCTCGGAATAGTTGTTGAAGATGGTAACGATCGACACTTCTTCAACAGGAGCAGCAGGAACAACAGTCTTTTCAAACAAAATCTCTCTACTATCCATCAGGTTTTGGATGCCTGACTTCAACAGAGAACAACCAGCAGGGGAAGCAACACATAGAGGGCAACTTTCGCTACATCCCGGAAATAAACCGGCTAGCAACAGATTCCTCTTGACCATCAGCAACGGAGTAGCAACATCATCCACCGAAGCTACATACAAATTCTCCTCAACAGCGTTCACTCCATGGTGGGGCATGGGAGCATTTACAACATTTGGCTTCTCGGGTGCTTCAAACTGTATCTCCTTGGCATCAATGAGGTCTTGAACTTTGTTCCTTAGGGCCCAACAGTCATCTGTGTTATGCCCCGGGCTATCAGAGTGATAAGCACAGCGAGCATTTGGATTGAACTTGGGAGATGCAGTGTTGGGAAACTTTGGAGCCTCCTTGACAGTCACTAAATTGGTGGATAGCAACTGTGGCAGGATCTGTGATAAGGTCATGCTTAACCGGGTGAACTCTCTCCGGGGCCTTTCAAACTTTTGAGGATTAGTGGGCCGAGGAGCGGCAGCAGGTTTGGCAATCATTACCGCACTGACAGATTGGCGGTGTTCAGGTCGCTCTGTTCTCCGGGAGTTATATACAGCACTAGCCTCCTTTTTGAAGGGTTTCCTCTCAGTACTGGAGGAGGCAACTTTCTGTATCTTCCCTGATTTTATACCGGCCTCAATCCTTTCACCAGTCAGGATTAGATCGGTAAACCCAGCAGAGGAATTACCAATGAGATGGTTGAAAAATGGACCAGATAGGGTCCCCAAGAACATATCTACCAGCTCCCGATCTGTCAATGGTGGCTGCACCCTGCCAGCCAGGTCTCTCCATTTCTGAGCGTATTCCTTAAAACCTTCTCCCGACCCTAGCGACATACCCTGGAGCTGGGTACGCGTAGGAGCGAGGTCGGCATTATACTGATACTGCTTGTAAAAAGCAGTGGCCAGATCCTCCCAGTTACGAATGCTGATTCCATCTAGCTGATAGAACCAATCGAGGTGAGTCCCTGAAAGACTCTCCTGGAAGAAGTGGATCCAAAGGTTCTTGTCTGCTGTGTAAGGCTGGATCTTCCTTACATAAGAACGGAGGTGCATCTTGGGACAGGAAGCCCCATCATACTTCACGAAGGCAGGTGTTTTGAACTTGTGCGGGATCACCACTCCAGTAGATAACCCCAAGTCTCCGAAATCCAATCCAGGTACTCGTTGAACTTCCACAGCCTTTAATCTGTCTTCCAGCTGTTTGTACCGGTCTTCAGCAGGAGGGTACTGGTCGTCGTTGAAGTCTGTTTCAGTATCAGAGCCCACAGGAGTAGTGACCTCCCTTTCATGGTGACTACCTTCTGTCACAGATGGAGGAGTCCTTTCAGCTTCAATTTGCAAGGTGTTCCCGAGTCTGCGCCCAGTGCTAAATAGCACAGTCCTCCTCTTCTTCTTAGTCTTCTTCAACAGCATGGTCTTTAACTCTTGTTGACCCTGAGACAAGCCCTTGATCAGCTCCTGAAATTGGGCGTTTTGCGCCTGAAACTGGACGTTCTGCGCCTGAAGAGCCTTGATAGCCGCATCGGTTGATGATTCAGGAGGGTTCATGATGCTGAAATAAACAGCGAAGAACGGTAAACAACCTGAAAAGAAGAGTACTTATGATGCACATGATGAATGATATGTGTTTATGCAATGCATTCAAGAGTTCGAAAATTCAAATTTGTTGTAGACCAAAAGGAACACACTTTATTATTAAGAAAATCATTGTTTTAATACATCAAAGCCTCATGGGCAAAAGTACAAAAAGATCAAATCACATCCAAAATATGTTGCGCATCTTCTTTGGAGCTATGTAAGTGTTGAGACTCCTTTCCTCGTGCAACAGGCGGGTGAGCTCCAAGACCTTCTTTTCACTGGCATGCAAACTAGTCTCAAGAGAATTCCGCTCTTCCTTAAGCTGGATCCAACTCTTCTGCATCTCTTCCCAGGATGTGGGCATATCAGGGTGCTGGATAACATGAGACACCTCTCCTTCCAAGGCAGGTTCTTTGATTACTGGAAGCATGTGAGGATAAGGCATTACTAGCTTCTGAGAACGGGCTCGTACCCACTTGAGGTAAGGCTCCAAAGGAATGGAGTTCCTGTGCCCCAGTGTCTTGCTGTCTATCCTACTAGGCATCCTCCAAGCTCTGATAAATCTCTGGCGAAGTCCTTGAGTATCGTTGTCGAAGTCAAAAACTATGTCAGGAATCAACATGTCATGAGGACCATCCCTCCGAGCATAACCAAATTGTCTCCAAGCCAGACATGGACTATAAGTAATACCCCCTCTGATTCCAAGTAAAGGAACATTAGGATACTCCCCGCAACGATCAATGATAGTGACATCTTCTCTGGACCTAGGGCACCAATGTATATCTGCATGTGTAAGAGTCATCAGCCGTTGTGACCATCTCAAACCCCGCTCGTTCTTCAGGACTGATTGTGGAAGGTGCGAAATAAACCACTTTCCCAGGAGAGGAGTGCAACACATAAGGACACCTCTTTTTCTCATGGTTCGAGTGTAACATGAGTGAAGGAGGTCCCCTAGCAACGTAGGTATAGGATTCCTGGACATAAAGATCTGGACAGCACTGATATCAATGAGATGATCTGGGTTAGGGAACAACACCAAACCATAAACAAGGAGGGCCACAACCTCTTCAAAAGCTTGCAAGTCAAGGGAATTCCAGCAATCATAGGCCTTTTCAAACAGAAACCTGGCTAAAAACCCTTTGATACCACTTCTAACTTCCCAATGTCCCTTGAGGTCAGATGACTGTAGGTGCAAGGTTTTAGCAATCTCTTCAAGCTTAGGTTCCTTTTCTGTACCGTTGAAGGGTAGCTGATCAAGAATAGGGATCTTCAGGAGTCGGGAGAACTCCTCCAATGTAGGTACCAACTGATAGTCCAAGAAGGTGAAACAGTGATGCAGAGGGTCAAAGAATTGGAACAGGACTTTTATCATATCTTCCTCAATGTTGGTGTTGACTAAGCTGATGAGGCTTCCATGCCTTTCACTGAATGAAGAGTTCTCAGGAATCCTGGATATAAGCTCCTTAAGCTGAGGAGAGATCCTTACAAGACTGATTGGAATTGTCTTTCTACGAACAGTTTCCATGTCCTACAAAACAAGAACAAAGATGAAAATTCGAACCCCTGAAATGGTTAGTCGATGCATATGATGCTGGATGATGTCATGATGCTATGATTACACAGATATTTACAAAGACAAACATGTAGGGCACACAAGGCACACAAGACAGGCCCTTAAGGTTTAAGGCCAGCATGAGGTCTGGGTAGTACCCTCTTGAAGTTGGTGGGTTCAACCTGTCCTAATCAAAGTAACCGGGTTCTAAGGTTCCCAATATCACGGGATTGCTTTCATTGTTCATCGTTTCGATTTAGCCACTGAACTGGCGACCGAAATATTCCAGGAAAGCAACCCTCAATTGAGTGTAGTATCGAGTATCAACCAACCTCGGACTGCACCAAAGTCAGTTATCTCACTACCCTAAAGAGGCCAAGATTGTTCAATTAAGGTTCCTAAGGTCTGTTGATGCTTCATGACACCACATGGAGGCCCCGTACTCTCCTTGACTGACTCAAGGGTTACCGGTACACACCAAAATGTCACATCAACGTAGCAGACTGTTTCAACCATGTCGGTATACCCCGCACAGTTCCCTCACAGCCTTGTTGCTACTTTCTAAGAAGGTATTCCCCAGATCCGGGTTAGGATCTATAGAACTCCCAAGACAGTACCCACAATTTTAAAGCATACAAGGAAAGCAATTGAAAACACAAGTGATCTATCCTAAGGTACACCTCACTTTAAGTTTATATCCCCAGCAGAGTCGCCAGTTCTGTGATCGGTGGATCTGGAACTGACTGTTTTAAAGCTGGTTCGCGAAATGTCGCGGTAAGCAAGAGTCGCCACCGTCTTTTATTTTCTCCAATAGGAAAGGACAAAAGCACAGAAAAATTCCTTTAAAGAGATCGCTCTCGGTTCGGGAGGTAGGTTATAGAAAGGGAAGGTATTAGCACCCTTTCTATCCATGGTTATCCATGGGCTCTTAGGTACTTGCTCAATGTGTTTTCAAAATGTGTGCTTGCTTTTCAATTGTGGGTTTCAAAAATATTCTTTGAAAAGTTTCCGTTCAACTCGTGCGTCAGAGTGTTTTGAAAAGTTTGTTTTGAAAGTTTTTGAAAGGTGTTGGTGAAAAGAGTTTTTTGTTTGGTTTGAAATTAGAGCAAGTACCTTGGAGAACCTACCTACCCTTAAGGAATTTGTCTGTGTAAATGTCCTTTAAGGTAGTGCCCTCCCACCATTGAGAGGTAGGTAGCACCACCGTAGGAGGTGTTCGGGTCAATTCGAGTTTTAGGGACGTGGTGGTCACCGGAGCAATAGGAAGACACCTCAGAAGCTACCCTCATGCCAGGTTCCCGGATCATGAGGACTTACTAAGACGTTTTCTACTCGACGACCACCTTTCGAAAGGCAACAGTGAGGCGTACCCTAGGGGTGGTGTGTGCGAATTGTGTGTCATTTTCAGTTCATTGTTTGTCTTGTCATGCATTGGTGATCTAACGATTCAATTTTATTTTCGGGCATTCATTCTTTCATGCATATTTATTAACAGTTATATTTGCGAGAAAATAAATCTAACTATTACAACTGGCGCGGGTCCACATCGCCAAAAAATCGAACCCGATTTGACTGAAAATAAATAAAACGAATAAATAAAAAGTCCGAGAGTTTTCAATTACATGGCTTTGGGGCATATACAGAGATATTTAAATAATATAAAACAAATGCGCGAAATAAAAAGTTTAAACAAAATTAAGGCGTTGGACCCTTTAACAGATAATTAAAATAATCAAGGAATTTAAAATTAAAAATTAAATGAAAAATAATGTTTTTGTGTTTTTAGGTTTAAAAGAAAAAAGAGAAAAGTTAATTAAAATTAAAATCCTAGTTCTAATGTTTTTTAAGTTTATTATGAAAAAGATTTAATTTCTAACCTAATTAAATTCTAAACTAAATTATATACAATTTTTGATTTATAGAAAATAAATAATAAATGATAATTGTAAGAAAAAGGGAAAAAATTAAAAAAGATATGAAAAATTAATAATTGACCTAATTCTACATTTTTTGGATTTTTATTATGAAAAAAAGAATTAAAATTAAAATTAAAACCTAATTAAACTAAATGATTTACATTTTTATTTATTTATAAAAGTAGTCAAAATTAATTATATATTTTTGTCCTTTCTGTATTTTTAATGTTTTTGCATTTTTGTAAGAATTAATTAAATAAAACAAGTAATTAAAATAATACAACAATTTAAAAAAATAAATCAAATGGGCAAACCAGGGGGGGGGTAAACCCCAGAATTGAAGGTGCAATTTGAAAGCCTGGCCCAATTATTGGTGAGAACCTGTTGACTTTTTTGATCCAGTGATATGCATTTGACTGGAGTGCAGCATGTTTCCCAATCCTGGCCTTTGATGTGAGTGCTCTAGGACACGTGGATGGTGCATCTTGATGGAGTATGGTGAGCATCAGTGTGAGCGCTGCATGTGAATTAGAAATGAAAAATAATATTGGAAATGTGTGAGACCTGGGGTTTGAACCCAGGTCATTGTAGTCAATAGCGTGTGTCCTGGCCAGCTGAGCTAGTTGTTTTCATTTAACATATAATAATCAATAAAATATATAAAAGAAAATGGTTAGTGCTTAGTTAAACGCGCGCGAACTTTGAATGGACAAGTCACTGGTTGACACGTCTTCTTCTTCCTCGTGTCCCCTGTAACACAAACACATAAAGCAACGGTTTTGAAACGTGGGGTTAAGGAAGCTACAAGAAAATAGCGAATAGCTCATTTCCTAATATAAATTAGGCGCGAGCATCTCATTTTCTTCGTCCAGATGCCAGGAATGCAATGGTCATGGTCCTGAGGGCCAATTTTGCAGTATGGTGAAAACCCCAAAATCAAAACTTGAAAACCCTAGAACGTGGGCATGGCAGATTCGCGTAGGATGGACAAAAATGCAATTAAATATAATCAACAGCTTGGAAACTTCATCATGAGTATGAATATGTACTTAAAAATGCAAAAAGATGCTTAGAATGCAAATCACGATTTCCACATTTTTGTTGTACAGTTTGAGTTGTGGGTACCAGTTCAGGGGGTTTTGGAAGATGTTATGAATTGAAATGCGTTCCAAATTGTCTCAGGAAGCTATTGGTATAAAAATTAAGGCTTGAAAAGATCCCTAGCATTGATTTCAGATTTTCATTTTATGGCCAAATTTTCAAATTGCCAAATGGACTTTGAACGAGTTTTGTGCTATGTTCCAGTTAGGGTTGGACTCAGTGATCCTCATGGAATTGAATAGGCTTGCTATTTGACCTTAATCCATGCTTGAGAAAGAATTGGCATTAGGGTTTCATTCATTAACCATTTTTTCCTAATTTCTAGCCAAAACCTAGACCTAGTGTGTAAATGAACCTTGGCCTGATTTTTGAGTTAGTTCATGATGTATAGAACTTGTCCAAATTCATTTGACACCATTTCATTGATTTTTAAATTTTATTTGAATTTTCAATGAATTAAAATGAATTAAATCATCAAAAATTAAATAAAATAAAAAAGTCAACATTTGGTCTTGAAATCAACCATGGGCCACGTGTGTGGCATGACAAGGATGGACAAAGTGAGAAAAATGGGGCCCTTTTGTCAAAATTGGATTTTCAAAGATAATTGACTTTTGCCATTTCACAAAATTTTCCCAACTTCTACAAGGCATAACTTGCTCAATTTTTAAGCTTTTCACATGTTCTTGGACATTTTGGAAAGGTCTTTGAGTCCTTTAACCAATGCCTTTGGTCCCATGTCATTTTGATTTACCAATCTCAAGTTATGGCCTTTGACTTAAAGTCCCTTTTTGTTGACTTTTGAAAATGACCTGTAATGTTGAAATTGATAACTTTTTGTGAGAGCATTTCTTGGACTTGAAGTATGAAGATGAGTTGTAGGAAATGTCTTTCTCTTCAAAATGAGCTTTGGATGGAATTTTTCTGATAATCCATGTGAAAGTTATGCCCTGGTCAATTTCAGTTGACTTTTTCAGCTGTCCAAATATAGCAACTTTTGCATCTTTGATGATTTCTGAGCCAAATTTTGAGAATCATGATCAAGCATTGATCAAATGATGTTTGTGGCTTCAAAATGATATGTTGACCAAAAATTTGAACTTTTGACTGCCAAATGACCATTTTGCCCCTACAGTTGACTGTAGTGCAATTTAGGGTTTTGACTGTGCACTCTTGAGCTGAATGCCTTGAAACTTGATATGAGGATGCTTGACCATGTTTGTAGGCATATGAGACTTGATTGGGCCTTTGAAAACTTCCTTTTCTTGGTCAGAACCCAAACCCTAATTTTGACTGTATGGGAGACTGTTGCACTGCACAACCCTTGGGGAATTTTGTAGCTTGGCTTGGCAATTTCTTGAAGAATATGGGAGGGCAAATTTTGGGGTATAACAAGCGCTTTTACGTAAAAGCGCTGTCTAATATCAACGAAATTTTTTATATAATCTTTTTGAAAAAAAAGCGCTGTTTGATATATACAATTTTATATGCACAAATTTTAACCATATTTGCACCAGGTTTTCACCATATTTTGCACCTGTATATACCATTATAAATTTCACCAGATTTTCATTAATATTGGAGCTTTAATCCAATAAAAAATAATACCAAAAGATACTATGATACTTTTACAAATTACATATTATCCTAAACCATTACAAATTACTATGATACTATGATACAAATACATACCAAAGATACTATGATACTTGTATATACCATTACAAATTACAAATTTTACACCTGTATATACTTTTACAAAAAAACAACACCATTATATATCATTACAAAATCTATTCATCCCTATCTTCTACATATGCACATATAACCTGAAACAACACCAAAATATCGTAATTCATACCATAATACAAACAAAATATATATAATTTACCACATGACAAATAACAACAAAATTGCAACACTTGAATATATATACTCAAAATTCTCAACAATTAAAGTAAGATTGCAATATACCTTATATAAATTTCGTCTCAATAATGTATTGACACCAATCCTCCTTAAGTTCATCCAATTGAGAACTTGAGTAATAAGCACACTTGAATTCATCAAAGTACTACATAATAATATAACATATTATGTTTAAGTTAAAACTATTTAATTATATGAGAAATATGTGTTAAATATTAAAATAACTCCAAAGTTAGAAATTCATACCTTTAGATGGAATCTCTATTCGATCCAAAAGAAAGATTTCTCTCATAAACCTCAACATGTAAAAACCGCAATCTACTTCATTACGCTGTCGAGGACACTACACATGAAAATAAAATATGGATAAGGCCTAAGTTTTATCAAGTATCATCACTATTAATATAATCAAAATTATGATAATTAATTAATATACCTCAACTATAATCCATGTAATGTTGTTGGATTTACTCTTTGGTACTTGAACACCTCTTTGTGCTCGAAAAACTTGTATAATGCTAATAAAACATAAACGCATATTTAGAACAATTCACATAAATAAATAAACATACACACAGATATTTAGAACAATCTCACTTACATATCAACCATGTTCTTCATATCTTGGTATGTACTTGGATCATTGCGTAAAAATTCCAGATAATATACAACTTCTTTGATAGGATTAATCACGACCAACAACCAATGTCCACTATAAGATTAAACAAATGTGAGATGAAAACTGTCTACACAATGTCAAAATATGAAAAATTATAATAGATGAATTTAGAATGAAAATCTAACCCGTTGCCGATATTAAACAGTAAAAAGAACAACTTTTTGGTATCTCTGTTGACCATAAAGCGCTCGAGTACATACGCCATGACTTCATCTGGTTTATGAATGATTAACCCTAAGTTGGTACTGAAAGGAGATAAGAAAGCGAATCTTTGCTCCATTCCATTCGGGCGCATCAATTTTTCATACAAAAACCTTAAATAAAATACCTAATTAACATTTGAAATGAGTAAATGAATTGGTGAATTAATTAGACAAAGTAGATCGGATATACCTTATGTATGTATTAACAACACCGAAGCCTAATTTCGTATGTTGTAAAACTTGATCAAAATCCTCCATACCAATTGTTTTGGAATATTCAAAACCAAAAATACCAAACTCCATAGGTAGAAGGCGAGTATTTCCTTCTGGAATATCAGACATTTCTAAAAATGTCCCAAGGCACGACCTATACTTGGAAGTATGTTTTTTTTTAGCTGCAGTTTTAGCAACAACCTTTTTTTGTGTGGAAATGTTGCTAATTTCAGGATTCTTACCCCTACTGACATCTTCATTCTCTTTACCATGAATCTAAAGATCATATAATTAGTTATGTGAAGTATAAGATCACGAATTAACATTTAATTAGTTACATGCATAAATATCATATAATTGTGATGTACCTCTTTTATTGATGCCACTGACTCGGTTTGCCGCCGAATCCCCTTGTCTTTTGCTTTGGATTTGTTAGAACCTAATTAACATAACCATGTAAAAAATGTACGTAAAACGCGCGTAAAAACTTTGATTACTCAAAGGTTCATATATATGGTTTTACGCATACCTCATTATCTACACTAATGAAGCTTGATGGTCATGCAACAAACGAACCGATTGCATCTCCCACAAGTGTGGCATCCGAAACATTGTCAGGATATGGTAATAACACATCCTTCTCCACAGAAATGTCAAGCGATACTTTTAAACATCCAGTAGGGAGCGGTTTAGTATGAAGTAATTCTCCCAAAGTGTTATGCACTTTTCCCTTGCCAACTATCTGATAATTCGGTGACGATAAGTAGAGATGACAAGGTGAAATTCCCTAAAACCAATAATAACTTTCAAATTGTTATTATGTATATATTTCAATTAAATAAATTAAGCTACTTTAATTTCATAATGATATATATAATTAGCTCTGGAAGATTCGGTTGAAAATTACAACTAATACTACCTTTGTCACTAGTAGCTTTAAAACCTGAAGCTTGCTCTCTTAATTCTTTTTCCCTTCTCAATTCACGGACTTCAGCTTGTAGTGCTTCCAAGGTTTCCTGCAGTTCTTTATTGCTAGGAGTCTTTTGTGTTTTCATCTTCAAGGATTTTGGAGTTATTCCAAATCTCTTACCCCTCACCCGATCAAAATACTCACGAATATCTAATGCTCGACTAAATATGCTTCTGCAATCATTGTCTTCATCTTGACATATAGACTGAGATAGAGTCTCTTGAAATTCATATGAATATTGAAAATTTATCTTAATTATATGTTACTAAACTTTTGATTTAATTAAAAAAATAATGCTATACTTACACATTTCTTAAAAACTTTTTGAGCATCTTCTTTGACAACTCCATCCTTACCCACACAGACTTCCTTCTACAAAACATGTGCCAGAAGAGATGTTTCAGAACTATTCTCCTTTGTTAACTACACATAAAGCCAAATAATATTATCAAATATAATTCATGATGAACAAGTATATCATTGCAATTTATAGATACTTACGATAGACTATTCTAAGCGTCCATATCCAATACGCCCTTTTCTGTATGGATATGCGGGACTTGATGCTCTTTGCCGATTTGTTTCCCTGGTTGTTTAGGCCCAGAAATTAACATAGATAACATCATGTACTTACACTTCATACATAACCATGGAGGTAGGTTATAAATCATAAGAATCACAGGCTATGTTGTATGTGAGATACTTTGAAGACCATGTGGGTTCATTCCATCAGTAGATAATGCCAAGCGAAGGTTTCTTGCTTCTTCTCCAAAATTAGGATAATCATCATCAATTTTCGACCACTGTGGTGAACCTGCCGGATGTCGATACTTTCCATCAATAATTATTTCATTTTCACGCCATGTCAAGTGTCTTGCATCGGTTTCACTATGAAACATGCGCCTAAATCTCGAAATTATAGGAAAATACCATAAGACTTTTGCTGGAGAAAATTTTTCCTTATATCGAGATAAACCGCATTTAGGGTACTCATTTAATGATGCATATTCATTTCGAAACAAAATACAATCGTTTGGACAAGCATGTATCTTATCATAGCTCATGTCAATAGAGAACAACATTTTTTTGGCCTCATAGGTTCGATTAGGAATAACATTATCCTCCGGAAGCATATCTATCATAAGGGCTAATAAATCTGTGAAACTTTTATCTGACCATCCATTTCCCGCCTTTAAGTTGTACAAATTTAATACCACAGACAATCTTGTGAATTTAGTGCAACCTTTATACAACGGCTTCTCTGCATCGCTTACCAATCTCTCAAACATTTTGGGACAATCCTGAAGATCTTCTTCAAGTGCATCTGCAATCTCTTCGACTCGATCAAAATCGTATGTATCTGTGTCCTTGTCGTCTGAAGCATAGGCCGTACTACTTTTCTCCCCCGGTTCAACATTGTCGTTACTTTTTTCACCGTGAAATATCCAACACATATAACTTCTATCAATTCCACACATTAGTAAATGCAATTTCAATCCATCTGCATCGACCCGACCCATATAACAACAACCCAAGCAAGGACACTTCATTCGACTGGGGTCTTTGGCGTGTTCAACAACAAACTTAACGAATTCCAATATCCTATTCTCGTACTCTTTTGACAATCGATCGACAAACATCCATTTTTTATCCATTTTTTCTACTAATTAAAGTAAACAAAAACACTATAAACGGATTATTCTCTTTTTGTATGAATTAAACGAATTATTTCTAGAAATTTATTTCTAGAGTTATTAATATGGACTAAAAATAAATATAGGAAGGAGATGGTAAATAAATAAAAGAATCAGTAATGTTGAATTTGAACTTGACTTATCAAAGAAAGAAAAGGGGGTTATCAGTGTCGACGGAGGATGATGCGGCTTTGATGTTCTTCGAATCGGTGATGGTCTTCGACTAACTACAGCAATATAAAGGGATTATCAAAAACAAACAAAAATAGTCCATTTAGGAGACTAATAAATTTAGGTGTCAATGCACATGAACAAAATAGGGAAAATAGTATATACACTATAATAAGATTAATAAAAACTTCTAGAAATTTTGTATGATTTAAATGGATTATTTCTAGAAATTTAGTACCTATATATCTCATAACCAAACTCTGCTAATTAACTATATATATATATATATATATATATATATATATATATATATATATATATATATATATATATATATATATATATATATATATATATATATATATATATATATATATATATATATATATGAAGTGAAGTAACTAGTCCTTATGTTGTAGTTATGCTATTAAAATCATGAAAATTTAGATATTTACTATGATTGAATGTCTAATGAGATGAAATAATTTAGAGGACTAACACCCTATATGATTAAACAACTTATTTCCGCATTTATCATATAATTGCTTATATTATAAGTCATTTATATGAAATTCGAAGGATCCAGCGAAGATGAACAACAACCTCACATGCGACAGGAAGACCTAATGTTTGGTTGGAGGAAGTCAAAACAGACAGCAACGTAATGTTGATGATGCATGGGTCAGATGATATTGTTTTAACAGTTGTAATTTCATAGACGGAATATCATGTTTTTTTCTTATACGCGCAATGTTTATTATAGCAAATACTGTTAACAAAAAACCCTAATGTTTACAACATAATTAAGGAAAGATTTTATGTAATACAATTTTTATATGGTCGAGGCAGTAGCCCGATTCGGACAATTTTTGCGATTGTGTCTGACCTGACGACATAAACCACACTTTCTTTCCATCTTGTCAAGGGAGTCCATTTCGATTGTGATGCGCTTACTTTTTGGATGACCCTTTTTCTTCCTTCGCATTTGGTCATTGTGCCATACTATTTCGCCGTCGTATGCAGGCCAATAATCTGGTTTTGCTAACAAAGGGAAGTTGTTGTTGTAAACATTGAGCAACGTTTCAGATTTGTAAATGTGTGACAGAAGTTGTAGCGCGTCTTGATGAGTATAGGAACACACGGAAATGACATGAGAGCAAGGCATAAGAAAGGTTTGAAACTTTCCACAATCGCACCAACGAGAAGGTAGTACAACCCTATATTCTTGTCTTGGTAGGACCTCGTTGTGGTCGATTGTCTCTTTAACAATGAAGTTATTGTTGTGTTGGTCAAACCGTATAACCATATGGGTGTTGGCTTTGGAACTTTCTGCCTTAATGTACTTTATGCAGCTTTCACTCCATAGTTGTCCATATTGCAACACCGTATTCCACATTTCACCTCTTTTAGAAAACAACAAAGTCATCCTAAAATATATAGATTTTACCAAAGCAGTGACCGGGAGGTTTCGTATGCCTTTGAATACCCCATTCATGGATTCAATTAGATTTGTTGTCATGTGCCCCCATCTTTGGCCATTTTCGTATGGCCTAGTCCATTTTTCTACCAGAATATTGTCGATCCACCTACCGGCTTCCGGATTTGACAAACGGATCTCGTTGCGGTAATATTTGAATGTGGGTTGTATTAATGCATACCCCACATTCATAACCTCTTTCCTTAGTGTTTTGTCTTTAATCTCCCTCGTGAAATTTTGGACGATATGTCTAACACAATAGACATGCGTAGAAGGAGGATCATGCCAACCGTTTGCAGGATTATTGTATGCACTTTCAATGGATGCATGTCTATCCGAGATCAAACAGAGATCTTGTTGAGCAGCCACGTGTGTTTGCATATTTTTCAGAAAAAAGCTCCAAGCACCACCAGTCTCCCCCTCTACTAGGGCAAAGGCAATTGGGAAAATGTTATTGTTGCCATCTTGTGCAACTGCCATCAGTAGCGTGCCTTTGTATTTCCCATACAACTAAGTCCAATCAATTTGTATAATTGGTTTGCATGATGCAAACCCTGTGATGCAAGGTTGAAATGCCCAAAACACTCGAATGAATATTCCATTTCCGTTCAGTTGACTACCATCTGGGGTGTATGCTGGCACTGTTTCCAGAATGTAAACACTACCCGGTGAATAAGTCTGGAGTGCATTCAGGTAGCGAGGAAGTTCTTAGTATGACTCCTCCCAGTTTCCGTATACCTTTTCAATCGCCTTGGTCTTTGCTAACCACGCCTTACAGTAAGACGAAGTATAGTTAAAAACCATAGTGATGTGGGAGATGATGGTTTTCACCTTCAAAGATGGATCGTTGCTGACGAGTGGTAGGATTTCTTGACAAATGAGATCGTAATTAAGTTTTCGATGATCCTGTGATTGAGTAGAACTGACACAAGTGTGGGTAGACATGAAACCTATGACCTAAAAATCACCTCTTAATCTGTATGATGCAGTGAGCTTGAACATACAATCAGGGTGGACACACTTGATCTTGTACCTTTCTTGGTTTACATAATCCACCTTAAAATCGATCGAGTTGAGCATGTGGAATTTTTTGATGGCTCTGATACATTCTTCTCTGTTACGAAATTTGTCTTTCTCTTTTAAGTTTTCATCCGACTGCATATACGGATTGAAAAATAAATCAGAAGATGGTTCATCTCCGCCCATGTTGAAGTTTGTCATGTGCGGAGGTGGTGTGTAGATCTCGTTTGCAGGAATACCAGGTATCCCATCGTCTTCGGAATCATCATTGACCATTTCTTCAAACTCTAACTCGTCATCTTCTTCTTCTTCTTCATCAACTGCATCTACCTCTGCTTGTTCGGTCTCCAAAAGATCAACCACTTGTGTCACCTAAGGCTCTCGCAGCATAATGTACAACTCAATAGAGTCGTACCCGGAATACTCATGACTGGAAAACATATTCTGAAGATCCTCGTCATCTTGAACCTCAACCTTATAAAATATTATTTGGTTGTTACAAAAAAAAATTGGATTCTGATAAAATATTTGTGTCATCGGGCCTCGTCCAAGTTTGGCCTCCAATCGTTTTTTGAAGTACAAGAAATTGGCTTTCCTGTTTAAACAAAATCGGATGTTGTCTGTGTCTCTAAACAAAAACCCAGAGGTGGGACAAATGTATGTCTCACCATTGAAATGTGCACTGATGACATATTGGGGTGCAGAGACCATTGCGTATGAATGTTTGAAGGTTTGAAGGTTGGAAGGTTTGAAATTTATGAGTTATTTGAAGGTTTGAAGGTTTGATTGTTTGAAGGTTTGATTGTTTCAAGGTTTGAAGGTTGGAAGGTTTGATTGTTTGAGGGTTTGAAGGTTGGAAGGTTTGAGAGATTAAGTGAATCAATGTTTTGATAAAGGTAAGACTAAATAGGTCATACTGAATTTGAATTAACTAAGACTGTAACCTCTAAGGCTCCTCCCATCACGTCCAATGGTGTTACCTAGGATGTCATCTAGCCCGCGCCTACTCTGCAACCCATTCCACCTCTTATTCTCCAATGGGGATGGCAACACCTTTCATTTTTGTACTCTTTCGCCAAGTCCAATGGCGCCTCCCTTCATGTCCAATCGTGTTACATGCATGCAGAGATGCATTCTCCAAGGCTGCCACCTAGCATGCACCTACTCTGCACCTACATTGTAACCTCTAAGGCTCCTTCCATCACGTCCAATAGTGTTACATGCATTCAGGGATGCCTTCTCCAAGGCTGTCATCTAGCCTGCGCCTACTCTGCAACCCATTCCACCTCTTATTCGCCAATGGGGATGGCGACACCTTTCATTTTTGTACTCTTTCGCCAAATCCAATGGCGCCTCCCTTCATGTCCAATCGTGTTACATGCATGCAGAGACGCCTTCTCCAAGGCTGCCACCTAGCCTGCGCCTACACTGCAAGAGTTACACTTATCATGCATGCATGCACCAGCTACCACCTCACTTACTCTATGAATTTTTTTCCCTATAAATACAGAGCATAACATACTTCTCTCGCACCCACATTCGTCTCACTCTCTGCTACAAACTCTTTCATAATCTCTTGCAATTTCTAAGTCTTTCATAATCTCAGGCATTTTCAACAATGGCTCTTCTCATAATGGGCGATTCTCACAGAGGCACAAGGGACAACATTGCAGCATTTGTAAGTTTCTTTTATAGTTATACATTTTTCATACTTCTGGTAATGCTTTGTTCATCTTACTTAATCTTACACCTTTTACATTATTAACTCAGGATACCAAAAGATTCAGAATCCGGTCTCACAACTACCTTGCTCCCGACCCATTGATTGTACCATATCTGGAATACGCAGGTTTCAGACATGTTATAAAGATCTCCAACTGCACAATTGATTCAAAGTTCATACTTGGAATATTGGAAAGGTGGAGACCAGAAACCCATACATTTCACCTACCAATAGGTGAATGTACCGTCGCGCTAGAGGACATGTACATATTACTGGGTCTCCCTGTCGATGGTAAGGCCGTTACCGGGTCGGTTCAACAACCCAATTCTCTGTGTGAAGAATTGTTGGGCAGGGATATGGTTGAAGGTGGTGGTGCGAGAGGTCAGGGTATACTACTAACTGAGCTTAAAAATCATTATGCGACTTTGGAATTAAACAAAAAATCCTCCGAGCAAGACAAGGTAAAAAAATGCTAGAACTTATCTAATGATACTATTTGGAACCTTTTTATTTCCCGAAAGTACGGGAAATAGTATAAATTTTATGTATTTAAATTTACTTAGAGACTTCGAAAAATCTAGAAAGTATAGTTGGGGTTCTGCTGTTTTAGCCCACCTATACAGTTCCTTGTGTAAAAATGCAATTAAGGAAAAATGTACATTTTATGGCTGCACTTTTTTACTTCAAGCCTGGGGTTGGTGGAGGATGGAGTCCCTAAACTCCGTCAACAAAAACACATTCGTTTTCCTGTACACAACAAAGTAAGTCATCAAGTTATATCATTTATTATTATTCATCTCTTCACCAAATATATGATAAAAATAAAATATTTTTCATTTCCTTTAGGTGTTGCGTGAGGGGTATGGATTACGGCAAGAATCCAAGATTCAGTGTCCCATTATACCATAATCTATTGGATCACCTAGGCCTGGATGATGTACGTCGTACATTTAAACTTTTCTACTTTTAAATTATTTATATCTAACGTTTTCATTAACCTGATTTAATTTTATGCGCAGTTTGTCTGGAGACCATATTTGGGTTTGGACCATGAACCAAACCCCGAGGATGCAGCAATTTGGAGCGCCAAGACTGCAATCATACGGTTCAATGTTGTGGAGATGCACCACAGCGACCGTGTGAAGATGTAGTTCGGAATGCATCAAGAGTTACCCAATGATCCGACTTGTTTGTCTCCGTGGCATCTCAAAAGGGTCGACGCCCAATGGGGTCTTACCAACTGGAAAGACTTTACTCCAGAATGGTATAAGATGTGGCAGAGGCGTCACCGACATGTCTTGCAATTCCCGGTTTTCCTCAATCATGGTAATATGCGACACACAGATCAGTATTTATCTTGGTACAGGTCGGTTAGTAACCCTGAAATGCACGTGTCTCATCCAAGGTATTTGGTTGACCCACGAACACAATGGGCACAACCCTCATTTTCCCAACAATAAACCCAACACACATCAACCTCCCACCAATCCTCCAGACGAAACAGAACCACAAACACCCAACCACAATCACCACCACAATACAATTACACTCAAATGCCCCACAACCAACCACAATCACCACCTCAATACCAATACCCCCATATGCCTCACACCCAAACGCAATTCCAATCACAATACCAACACACCCGCATACGCCACACACAATTTCAGTCTTCTGCATATCCCAATATGGGCCCCTCAACATCTAACCTTAGTCTTGATCTGGGAATGTCGGAAGATTATGAATCAACCGACCCAACTTACCATCAACCACAGTATCACCAAACAACCAAACATCCTCAATACCAAACACCCCAAGATCCATTTCCTTTCTACCCCCCGTACTCAAACGATCAATGCTACAGACCAACCATGGAACCCTACCCACCGCCAACATGACCAAACTTTGAGGGTATGGGTAACCGACTGTACCAAAGCGGATCTTCTAGATATGGAGATCTGACTGATTTCATGGATCCGGAACGCATTGACTTCGCTGGGCCATCGACCCTGCCACAGCAGGAAACGCGATGACACCCAGCACGGGAAAGACGAGGACGGGGATGCGGAACCGGGGGTCATTACAGGGTTCCGGGGGACCAATGATTTATCTGTTTTTTTTATTTAATCTTTTTTTATGTAATACTTATGTGTGTAATCATTTTTTGTAAATAAAAAGTCAATTTTGTTGATCCTATATCGAATACGTAACGCACCGGATTGTAAAAAAAATGCGAAAATTGCCCTAGCAAATGTACTAAGGCGCCATCTCACTTGGCTTATGGCAAGCCCTAAGCACCTAGGCGCCAAGTGAGATGGCGTCTCCCCTTAAAAGGTAGGTGTAGGCGCCAAGTGAGATGGCTCCTCCTTTGGGGAGTCATCTGAAATATGGTTATTTGTATAATTTTTTTCGAAACATGGTTATTTGCGATTTTTTTTTAATACCTGATTATTCTAAAAAAAAATTCAAGATTATGAGATGATGTGGCATAAAAGAAATATAATTTTATTAACACATATCGTGATATTAGCTGCTGCTTCAGATTTAATATATTACTAGATGAAGATTTGCGCAATGTGCAGGAATATATTTAATTTATTCATTTTTTTTTATAATTGAGACAATGGTATGAATTAATCACATATAAAAATATATATAATTTAAAGGAAAATGCATGCTTGTAAATTGAGAGAAACATTTTTTTATTTTGATTCTTAAAACTTTTGGTACTTATTTTTTATTTAGATATTTAATTTTAAGTTGTTAAAGATATGTATTAATTTTTACTGTTAAATAAAATTGAAAGTTTATTTGTAATTATTATCAAATTAATTTTTTAATATCTTTATAAAATTTATATTTATTTTATCAAATTTTAATTATATGGTGAATAACGGTTGAAAATGCTAGTTACTATATTAGCTTAATTATTATTTTTAATCTTTAATTATAATTTTAAAATGTAAAAATTTATTTGATTTTATCATTGATATCAATTGAAATATGAATGTTCTATTTTTAGACATTATTTTTTTTATATATGCTATATGATCATTATTATAAATGTAAAGAGTAAATTATAATTCATATGTTTTCTCATATGCAAGAGATTAATCTGTCCAAGAGAAAGAAAGAAATCAAGAATCTTGTCATTTTTATTTAGTTTATTATTTGATATTATATGAAAAAATGTTGTAGTAAAATACATAAACACAATAAAATATTGTTGGCTACTCTATTATATTTTAAGATCAATTTAAAGCGATTTATCTTTAAAAATTGTGTAAGAACTACTTTAAGATTAAAAATATTTATTTTAAATATTATTTTTATTGTTGTAATTTTAAGAAAACAAAAAATATTTTATTGTGTTTAGATTATCACATCTCTTTTTTATTTTTGAAATTTCAAATGATATTCTTAGTTTAAGTAACTATTAGGGAAATATAGATAGTTAGAGTAATGGTTAGTTTGTTAGACCATTTCATTTAAAATGAGATTTTTTTTCAGTCTTTGCAATGATTTCAATTTGTGACCTCCAATAGAGTAGAAGTATTGTATTTAGTCTTTTCAATAGTGAAATTAAAATTTTGAAGGCTCTACATAAGACTATAGGATGATGCAGTACAAATGGAGTAGAAGTATTAGCATGAGAAAGCGCACTTCTGATTTAATATATTATTAGATTAAAACCCGTGTAGTGTGAGGTTGTAAACTATTTTATTCGCTTTTCTATTAAATTTTAAATATTTTATGAATATGTTTTGAAAAATATGATTACTAAATTTATATTATAATAATTTATTGTAAATTATAATAGAGCCAATGATATGAATTAATTACATAAAAAAATATATTTTATTTTAAAGGAAAATACATGTTTGTAAATTAAGAATGACATTTGCAAATAATTTTGCAAATTTAAATAATTATAAAACAATTTTTGTTTTGTGTTGATTCTCATGTCTTTCTAGTAGTTATCTTTGATTTATATATTTAATTCAAGTTGTTAAATGTGTGTATTTATTTTTAGTGTTAAATAAAATTAAAAATTTATTTTTAATTTTTATAAAATAAAACTTTATTAATTTTATAAAATTTATATCTAATTTTTCAATCTTCAGATATCTATTAAATAAAGGGTTGAAAATGCTAGTTGAAATAGTATCTTAATTGTTTTTTTTAAATAATTTTTTTAATTTTATTAATAAGATTGTAAAAATTCATCTGACTTTGTTGTTATATTTATTGAAATATGAGTATTCTTTTTTAAGATATTATTCTCGATATTTATTTATATTCTCTATGGTCACTATTATAAAAAAAAAAGAGTAAAACGTATTCACTTTATATATATATATATATATATATATATATATATATATATATATATATATATATATATATATATATATATATATATATATATATATATATATATATATATATATATATATATATATATATATATATATATATATATATATACACTACAAAAATATATGTCCCCAGCGACATATATTAGCGACGTGCTTATCACGTGGGTAGTAGCGACGTGATAACCACGTCGCTAATATATTTTAATGACATTTAATGGAAATTGGTGAACGTTTTTCAGGGGGAAGTTTAAAATTTTGTAGCGACGTGATAGCCACGTCGCTAGATTTTTGGGGGGAAAAATAATTTCGCTGATGGCAGAGTTGCAGTGTTGGAGAGAGAATAGTATTTATGATTAGTTTGTAGCGACGTGATTATCACGTGGCAACGTTGCGACGTGACAGTCACGTCGCTACTAGAAGTTACATATGTTCAACATTTTGATTTACTAGCGTGCTTTCTTCTTCTTCCTTTCCTTGATTTACAGTATACTCTCTCAAACATTACAGCAACTCTCACAAACCCAAAATTGTTCCTCTCAAACCCAATTTCGCGAATCAATTTTCTTCCATTCCAATTTGTTGAAGAAATCTAAGGTATTCATATTTTGTTAAATGTTTATTTCGTTTGTTCTTTATTTTTTATACTGGAATGAAATATTTAACATGGTATTTGTTCGGTTGTTCATTATTATTTGTAGAGAAATTTGAAGAACACCAAGAACTATCCAAGAAGACGCAAATTTATTGAAGAAATTATATAGAGGTATTTATGCATTTTTTTTTAGATTTTTATATGTATTATATAAATTAGATTTGTATATGTATTTTGTGGTTAGGAAGTATATATGTATATACTGTTAGTAGTATAAATGTACTGATAATAAAAAATTTTAGAAAACATAAAATTAAAAAAAAAAATTTATAGATGTATATATATATATGTTAACAAATATATTTGTTCAGATTGCATATTTTAATAACATATTTAATATATTTTAAAAAAAATTTTAGAAAACATAAATTTAATAACATATTTAATAACATGTTTTTTATAGATGTATATTATATTTATTATAATAGTTTTATTTTTTTATTTATATGTTAAAGATATGGAAAAAAAATTATATATTAGAATAAGAATTTATAAAAAACATAATTAAAAAAAGAATATATATATATTATATTATTATTTTAATATTATTGTTATATATATAATAATAAATAGTATGTATCTTACATTATTTGTTTTCTAATATTATTGTTGTATATATAATAAAAAGTAAATATGTTATATTATTGTTTTTTGATATTATTGTTATGTAATAAAAAATTATATATTTTACATTTGAATATTTATTTATATGTTAGTATATATATAAAAAAGCAAAATTTATATTTTTAAGAATAGTATTAAATAGTTTAAGAATATTTCTAATGAAAAAGACAATGATTGTATAAATGTGCAGTATGGAATATTATCGGTATTATCGCAGTTGGATGTACGATAGAACATATCCAGGAAGAAGTGGACTTAAACCCAATTTTATAGTAGGAGTTGATGGGTTTATTAAGTGGGCGTTTGCTCAGGATTGTTGTCGAAGCGAAGGAGGGGTTAGATGTCCCTGTCTTAAGTGTGAATGTAGACCAATAATTAGTGACCCAGAGGAAGTAACACGTCATCTGCATAGAAGGGGATTCATTGAAAATTATTGGGTTTGGACGTATAATGGTGAAGAACTACCGGTTAATGTACCAGAGACTAGCAACACGCATGCTTCAAGTAGTCGACCGGTTATGGAGTATGAGGAGAACTTTAATTTGATCGGTGACATGGTTGAGGATGCTTTTGGTGTGAACGTGACATATGATGAACCTGAAGATTTTGACGGGGAAGAGTTGCCGAATGAGGAAGCGCAAAGATTTTATCAATTATTGAACGAGATGAATACGCCGTTGTTTGAGGGGTCGTCAGACTCGAAGCTATCAATGTGTGTGAGATTATTGGCTGCCAAGTCAAATTGGAATGTTTCTGATCAATGTTTGGAACATTTTGCAAAAATGATGTTGGACTCCACCGCTACGAAAGACAATTTGCCTACAAGTTTTTATGATGCAAAGAAGTGGGTGTCGAAGTTGGGTTTAAAAGTAAGAAAGATTGACTGTTGCATTAACGGTTGCATGTTGTTTTATGACAATGAGTTTGGTACTCAAGATGGATCGTTAGAGGAGTGTAAGTTTTGTAATAGTCCAAGATATCAAGTTCGTAGTAGAGCCGTTAACAGCAAACAAAAGCGTGTAGCAGTAAAATCCATGTTTTATCTTCCTATAATACCAAGGTTAAAAAGAATGTTTGCTTCAATGCACAGTGCAAGTCAAATGACATGGCATCATACAAACCAAACAAGTTCTGGCACTATGCGACATCCATCTGATGGTGAGGCATGGAAGCACTTTGATCGGACACATCCAGATTTTGCTGCAGAACCTAGAAATGTCAGGCTTGGATTATGCTCTGATGGATTTGCCCCATACGTGCAAGCGTCAGGAAGTGCGTACTCTTGTTGGCCAGTTATTGTAACACCTTACAACCTCCCTCCTGAGATGTGCATGACAAAACCATACATGTTTTTGACGTGTGTTATTCCAGGCCCGCACAGTCCAAAAGCCGGAATTGATGTGTACTTACAACCTTTAATTGATGATTTGAAGAAGATGTGGATTGGAGAATGGACTTATGATATATCCCGTAAACAGAACTTCACATTACGAGCTGCCTTGATGTGGACCGTTAATGACTTTCCAGCATATGGCATGTTGTCTGGTTGGGGTACGCATGGAAAAATGGGTTGTCCGCATTGCATGGGATACACCAAAGCATTTACGTTGGATAAAGGTGGGAAAAGCTCATGGTTTGACTCTCACCGCAGATTCCTACCAGCAAATCACCCGTATAGAAGAAACAAGACAAATTTTAAAAAAGATGTACGAGAGAAAGATTTGCCTCCACCTCGATTGCCACCAGGGGTTATATGGAACCAAGTATGTGAACTACCAAAATTTACAGATACTGGGAAAGCATGCCGAATTGAAGGATACGACGTCACCCACAATTGGACAAAAAGAAGTATATTTTGGGATCTTCCGTATTGGAAAGATAATTTGTTGCGCCATAATCTTGATGTTATGCATATTGAGAAGAATTTTTTTGATAATATATTTAACACAGTGATGGATGTGACAGGAAAAACAAAAGATAATGAGAAGGCCAGACAAGACATGGGAATTTGGTGTAATCGAAGAGAGTTGGAGTTGAAGCCTCAACCGAATGGAAAATTATTAAAACCCAAGGCTTGTTTCAGTCTGACTTCCCAAGAAGCTAAAGCGGTTTGTAGATGGTTAAAAGAATTGAGAATGCCCGATGGGTATTCATCAAATTTAGCAAGGTGTGCTAACCCTAACACTGGAAAATTACATGGTATGAAAAGTCATGATTGTCACATTTTTATGGAACAGTTGCTACCAATTGCATTTGGATCGCTACCCAAACATGTTCTTGACCCACTAACTGAAATTATTCAATTTTTTAGAGATATTTGTGCGTCAGCTTTAAAAGTGGAAGACATCATTAAGTTGGACCAAAACATTGCACTCATTCTTTGTAAGTTGGAACAAGTATTTCCGCCTGGTTTCTTTGACTCCATGGAACATTTACCTGTGCATCTTGCATATGAAGCTTATCTTGGTGGACCTGTTCAATATAGGTGGATGTATCCGTTTGAAAGGTTCATGGGTGATTCAAAGAGATCGGTAAAAAATAAAGCTAGAGTAGAAGGATCTATATGTGCACATTACTTGCATCGGGAAACATCACATTTTTGCAGTCACTATTTCAATCACTTGATGTTAACTCCTAGAATCATACGGAATCCTGTAAATGTCAATCAGAGGAGTCAATTCACCTTATCAGTCTTTGCGCTACCAGGTCGACCTTCTGGAAAGAAGGGTGTGCATTGGTTGACCCAAAAAGAAATGCAATCTGCACATGTCCATGTCTTGATCAACTGCGTTGAAGTTAAACCATATCTTGAGTGAGTTTACCAAAACTTTTTAAACTTATGGTGTGTGTATACCAAACTTATTAAACTTATTGTGTGTTTTTTGTAGGGAATTTAACAATGCCTATTTTCATAGTACCGGGGTACAGTCAACATCAGGTGTCATTCATGCTCAATTTCCCTCATGGTTCAAGCAAACATTGTCTAGCGTTCCTGCACTAACTCCAGAAATACTCCATTTGAGAAACTTGGCAGAAGGCCCTATCCAAAGCGCAAATGATTGGCACACATACTTCGTGAACGGATATAAATTTCACACTGAGGCATGGACCGAAGGGAAAAAAACCATAAATAGTGGTGTTTTTGTAAAAGGAGTTACAGATGGCGGTGAAGACGACTTCTATGGATTTGTTAAACATATCTACGAGTTGGTATACAATTACTTGGACACGGAAAATAAAGTTGTCTTGTTTTATTGTGAATGGTATGATCCAACTAGAGGCACAAAGATAGACAAGTCATATGGTTCTGTCGAGATTCAAATGAACCGGAGATACAAAGAATATGACCCTTTCATAATGTCACATATTGTTAGGCAAGTTTATTATGTTCCTTATCCTTCATTTGTAATACGTAAAAGAGGATGGTGTGTTGTAATAAAAACAAAACCGCTAGGTCATATTGAAACTGGAGATCTAGTGGAAGATGTTGCCTACCAAGTTGATGACGTTGAACAGATTAATGATGTGGTTGCAGCTGAAGACATTACAACTTTGTCCGATACAACTGTTGAGGGCCTTCAAGTTGATGCGTCTATATTGTTGGTTGATAATAATGTGGATGAAGACAATGATGAAGAGTTTGAATCCGAGGACAATATTACATCGGATGATGAACATGATATGGATAACGAGCATGAAGATTTAGATTAATTAATCACTTAATGTAATATTAATGAATATCTATTGAACATGTATATATTGAATTTGTCAATGAATATATATTTATGTCAATGACTTTATTATCTTTGTTTATGAAAATATATATAACTAGGTAAAATGGCACCGAAGAATAAGGATACCGGTAAGAAGTCTCAGCGTCCGAGGGTAGTAACATGTGAGTCTCCTCACTCAGCCATGTGCCCACCCCCTCAGAGTCAGGTTGATCATATGTCCCTGGCCAGTACTCAGGGTTTTGTCCCATTACTCTCCTCCCATACATTCCCGTCTGGGGTACTGCATCTTTTGTGCCACCTGGAGGCCCCGGTTTCCTTTTCCCACAGACTCAGATGCCGTCTTCCTTCCAGCATGCGAGAGGATCTAGTTTCCCTTTCCCACCGACCCAGATGCCGTCATCCTTCCAGCAGGCGGGAGGATCTAGTGTTCCTTTCCCACAGACTCAGATGCCATCTTCCTTCCAGCATGCGGGAGGATCTAGTTTCCCTTTCCCACCGACCCAGGTGCCTTCATCTTTCCAGCAGACTGGTGTCCCCTCATCATTCCAGCAGACGGGGGGAGGACCCAGTTTTCCATTTATACAGACTGGCGTGCCTTCATCATTCCAGCAGACAGGGGGACCCACACAGATGTATTCATCCTTCCAGCAGGCGGGAGGGTCCAACACCCCACACTCCACACACATTGGAGGACCCAGCAGTCCACGTCTGGCACAGGCTGCAGGATCCCGCGCCCCACGTCCTAGACGAACCGGAGGGTCACGCACCCCTCATCCCACACAGGCTGCAGGATTCAGCACCCCACGTCCTACACAGGCTAACGGTGATGCAGATGTCGTAGCTGATGATATAGATGGAGCTGATATTCGTGAGAGATCAGATGATCCGAGTGAGATTCATGTCATTGACGGGAGGTTTTGGATTTGGCCCGAAGGAAGCAAGTAAGTTTCTTATATAAACTTTTATTTAAGTACATATTCATTTTAATATTTTGTATAAATTTATAATTAATATTGTTTATTCAAAATCTTGTTGTTTAGTTTCGCGCCGAGTCGGACGGCTGCCAAGGTTATTAATTATATAATCCAACAGATGTATAAATCCTCTTGGAAGAACTTTGGTGAGGTTACAAATAAAGAAGAATGGTTTAAAAAATTTAAGGTATTGTTATTTATTTAAGTTGTAAATTTATTATATTTTTTTAGTATTGTTATTTAAGTCACATTTTAATGATAATTGCTTAACTTTTTATTTTAATGTCATACAACATTGCAGGAAAAATGTGTGTGGGATCCGTTGAATGAGAAAATAATGGAAAAAATCTATTATAGCAGAACTTCTAGAAGATTTTCTGATATAATGCGGCGGGTTAGGGAGAATTATGAGCTGCATGGTATCCGTCCTAACTGGATAGGCGTAGAGGTTTTTGGCGAACTTCGTACATATTGGAGTTCGCCAGAATTCAAGGCCAAATCCGAAAATTTTAAGAAGATGAGGGCATCCGAAAAGGGGGGATGTGTCAATACTGTTGCAAGTATTAGCACTGCAGAGCATGTCCGGCGGATGGTAAATATTACTAATTTTTTAAGTTATATATATTTTTATTCATAATATTTTTTACTAATTATTTTTAACTTTATTGTTTAGACTAAGGAGATGGGGAGACCACCATTGATCATTGAGTTGATTACGAGGACTCGGACAAAAAAATCGGGAGGTTTTGTCGACGACCGCACCCAGAAAGCTTTTGTAAGTAATTAAACTTATGTTTTTTTTTAAAGTTAATAACAAAAATAGTGACGTTATTTCCACGTGGCAATCTATAAGTTGTGGCGTGATTATCATGTGGCAACTGATAAATTGCCAGGTGACTGATTTTCATATGGCAACTGATACATTGCCACGGGAAACTCACGTGGCAATTCATAAGTTGATTTGTGAAAATCACGTGACAAATTTTTAATATATTTGAATTTAGTATAATTTAATATATAAATGTTTTAATTTTTTTTTAATTGTATTATTTAATGTATGTGTAGGATGATTATCAGACATTGCTAGCACGTTTTCTGGAACACAATCCGCAATATAGGCCAGCAGAGGGGGAGCCGCTTAATGGGGATGTTGATTTCTATATTTGGAATGAGGTTGTTAATGGAAAAGGGCCTAATGGTTGCTTTTTTGCGGGAGGAAATTTGGCCGCCGGCTTGAGAGTTGGTGATCGTAATCTGTTTCAAAGACTTAGAGATGGAGAAGGGGGGTCACGTCAACCCAATCTGACTCAGGTTCAACTTGAAACAGTACGACAATTGGCGGCCAGTGAAGTGAGACGCGAAATGGAGGCCCAAATGACGACAATGAGGCAAGAGCAGGAGCGTCAGTTAGAGATCATGCGGAAGCGGCAATCTGATATGGAGGAGCAGATGAGACAGTTTATGCAAGGCGGTCGAAATCAAAATGTTCCTGATCATACACAGCCGGATGATGACGGACTTGATGACTTTGATCTTGATAATTTTCCGGGTGAAGATGCCCCGTGAAAACATTTTTTTTATTTCGTTTTTATATTTGCATTTATGTAAGATATTTATTTTTATCATTTTAAATTAATAAATTATATAACATTTAATTATGTGAATTTATTTTATAAAATTCTATTATTCGAAATATAAAATAAAATACTATTATTCTAATAATTTTAATATATAAATTTTATTATATAAAATTTATTATATAAATTTTAATATATAAATTTTATTATATAAATTTTATTATTTAAATTTTATTATATAAATTTTATTATTTAAATTTTATTACATTAATGAATTAATATAAAAAATAATTATTAACAATTTTTTAAAAAATAAAAATGTCCCCTGTAGCGACGTGGGAATCATGTCACAAATTAGTGACATGACTCTCACGTCGCTAATAAAGCTGCCATTAACAAATATGTAGCGACGTGAATACCACGTCACAACTTTGTGACGTGGGAATCACGTCGCTACTTGCTTGCCACTTACTCCCCAGCGACATAACTCACCACGTCGCTAATTTTGCTTTGCCACGTGATTTTGATGTTTGCCACATGATTTTCACGTGGCAACTAAGCTTCTTTTTTGTAGTGATATATATATATATATATATATATATATATATATATATATATATATATATATATATATATATATATATATATATATATATATATATATATATATATATATATATATATATATATATATATATATATATATATATATATATATATATATATATATATAATTAATTGTTAGGACAAATAGCTCTCAAAACTGCTTCCAGTTAAGTGGTCAAACATGAGAAAACGTGTTTTGAAAATTCATATATTTTTATACTATTTACTTTTGACACCTTTGATTTCTTAGCATCAGAAACAGTTGATCTTTTATAGAGAGTTCAAAGACTTATGAATAACAATGTTGTATCTCCTAGATCTATGGATTAATTTTTAAGAGGTTTGATTTTGCGATCTAAAAAGGAGTAGTGGCGCTGCTTGTTGCCCGCTTGTCTTCTATTTTTGTATTGACCTAATTTTTTTAAAATTTATATAAAATTCATCCTAATAAGAATAAAAAAGAACTTATGTAAAAGTTATTGTTAGGTTGATATATGTTCGACTATAACTACTTTAATATTAAAAAAATTTATCTTAAATATTCGTTTTTTTATATTTCAAAGAAAATATAATTTTAATTTTAATATTTAGATTCACATGTCTATTTTAAATGAGCAATGATATAATGAAGAATGAGTAATGCTATACACAGTGAAGAAAATCCTCACGAATATCATGGCTCACAATTTTATATATTAAAATGTTTCACCATTCACTTAGTTTTTATTGAGAACAAATAGTTAAATATAGTAATTATCTTTCCATATACCAAGATAGCTTATTAGATATTTTGTACTATTATACTTCAAACACCATAAAAAGAATAATATAGTAGATTATGATGATTTATGTATCAAGAGAATTTATTTGATAGTTATGATTATTAGAAATATGATGTAGATTGAACTAACACAATTGATGATTTAAGAACAATATAAAAAATATTCAAGTTGACAACTTAATATAACACGTGCTACTGTATTTCAATTGTAAAGAATAGTATCAAGAGATTAATCGTTGATGTAGGCTTAAAGCAAGAAAAATCAGTTTTTGTATATTTATTATTTTTCACGAAAATACTCTCGCTATTATGTATTATATGTTTTAAATTTGAAATTTGAGCAAACATAGATAATTGGAATAATAGTTGTTTTAGTAAATCATTTTTGTTAAAAATGAGATTTTTTTTTCGTTTTTGCTAAGGTTCAAATGGATAACCTCCAATTAAGAATGAATAATATATTTGTCTATTTAAAAAGTGAAAATATATTTTGGAGGTGCCACATAAAATTACAGGGATGATATGGCACAAATGAAATATAAACATTAACATGTGTCGTGATATAATCTGCTATTTCAAATTTAATATATTATATAAACATAGATATAAATGATTTGTTATCAATGTTAATAACCGTATTTTCTTTTTGGTTATTTTCATGATATAATATTTAAACGGTTATCTTTTTGCATAACTATTATTGTGTGTAAGACTGTTCATGGTACGATTTATTAAGCAAACTAAATCGAATTAAATCAAATAATAGTAAATATTTATTCAAATCGAATCGAATTGTTTCAATTTATTCAAAACTAAACCAAATTAAAATTATTGATTTAAATAAACTGTTTTGAAATTTCGAACTATACCAAATCATTAAAGATAATTTTTTTCAAACCAGACGATCTTTTAAATAACCGAACCATTAAATATTTTTCAATTTTTTTAAAATCATTTAAGAACTTGTTTTTAGATTTTTTATTTGTTTTTTGTTTCAGTTTGATTTATTTATCATATGATTCGATTCAAAAATTATTTATACAAATATAATTTGATTTATTAACTAAATATAATAACTGGTTTATTTCAATTTCGGTTCAGTTCGATTGAATGGTCCTAATTGTTTGTTTGTATGGAGAATTGGAAAGATTTAGGTATATGACAAACAATTGGTTGATTAATTAATGTGATTAGCGATCCCTGATGCGGCTTAAAATTAAATTGGATTGTACTTCACCATCCTAGTATGATTCCACTAACATGGTTATAGGTCTATTGCAAGCTGGACCCTCCAAAATTTTGTTGCCTTTCTCAACTTTTACTTTTTCTCCCACACACACTCTTCTTTTTCTCTCCTCTTTATTCAAATTGTTTAAAAAAAGGTTTTACACATAAGTAGTGGCAGCCCATAAAGCCAAATTATTAAGGTTTGCGGGAGATTGATGGGAAGATGACATGTGTTGCTATAGCTTCTGGAAGTTCCCAACGTCTTGTTAAATTTATAAGTAATAAGCAAATATCATTTATTTTAGACATGCTAAGGAACAAAACTTGAGAAAGAGTTCTACAATAATTAACAACAATAAAATTAAAGAGCGATCAAATTTTCCATTTTGAAACAATTTTTTTTTTGGTGGTAAATATTGACATAAAAATTAGAGAATAAAGATAGTGCATTGACAGTATAAAATAGTTTTACACTGTCATTGAATAAAAATTCACCAATCAGCCATATTACACAATTAATTTAAAAATAAAGGATGACTTAACAGAATATATAATAGTGATTGATTGATAGTATAAAATTATTTTACATTAGTGCATATTCTTTTTTCTCTAAAAAAATATAGGTAAAAAGATTCACTATTATAAATACTTTGATTTTCTGCAAATTAACTTATTGATGTACTTAAATTTATGGGAAAAAGTTTTCCTGTAAATTTGTAGATAAAATCGCAGAAAATATCTGCAGGTAAAACCGCAGCTAATTTCTTAGATAAATCCTCAGATAAATTATGCAGGTATACCTCGGTTAGCTTGCAGGAAAATCTGCATATAATGTCATAGGAAAACAAAAGTTCCCTGGATGAAGCCGCAGTTAATATCTTTTTAAAATAAAAAAAATGATCTCACTGCCATTGCAAGGCAATTGAGGGCACCAAGCTTGAAACAGTGATGACTAAAAGATAATGATTTTAAACCATGTTCAGAGAAAATGGTTACTATGATTAAACATTAAACTACTAATATCAATCACTGACTTGATGGGAAAACTTTATATATACAAACATTAAGCAAATTGACCTTCTCACAAAAACCTTCCAAGTTTCACCAGTGTTAATAAGTTAACTTTGAATTAAAAATTGAAAACAACCTATACATTTGATAGAATACTTTATGCATTAAAACACAAGCAGGTTAGAATAAAAATAATTTCCATCGAATATTCCATAAACAGCCAAGAAGCGTGAATCAACTAGAATTGTAGGAGTCTGTGTTTACTTCAAATTCAGAATTTTTTACTGTCATGCTATTTTTTTATTAAAATTTTTTTATTATACTATTCTCTTCAATCAATATTTCTATTTAAATAAATTTTATTTTTGTCACAAATCATCCGTCAGATAAACGGACGGAGCTGTTGAATATATTTGACATTCACAAAAGCAATGGACGGAAGTGTTATAACTTTTAGAGACTCCACTCATCCAATTGGCAGAAGAGTGTTAACTTGAATCAGTATAATTTAATATTATATTAAAAAAAATGACATTATAACAGCTCCGTCAGTCTAATGAGCAGAAGCTGTATAATTTAGAGAGTATCCGCCAATCCAATGGGCAGAACCTCTTACTTCAATTTTTTTATAGTTTGAAAACATAGTATATTGAGAATATGTATTGAAATATATGGTAGTATAAGAATTTATTGATAAAAAAGTGGTATGTAGGTAAAAAATTCTTAAATCCATCAATAATACCTTTACAAAGAACTAGCCCAATGGAAAACACCATAATAAATTGATTATATCTCAAGCAAAAGAAAGAGACAATGCACACATTATTAACAGCAACACAAACCTGTCTAAGAGAATTGCAAAAGTGGGAACACCCATTTTAGGCTCCTCAATTCTAACAAGGTGTTGAGAATTTGAAACAGAGCCAGCAAATTCTACTCATCCACTCTTGATTTAAGGGGTTAAGTGATAAAAAAAAGTTTAAGGATTAAAGTTTAGAAATGCATTTATTTCAAAAATGAAAATATATTATACACCAATCTTAAATAGAGAGTCAGTTGTTGAACATGTGACTTCACACACAAGAGAAAAATGAATTATGTGTTTTATAAAAGTTTGATTTTGAAAAACTTTTAGATGTAAAATCAGAATTTAAAAATATTTTAGAAATTTTTTGTAGTCAATCAATGACTGTGGTGATATATTATTTTCTAAGTATTTCACCACAATTGATTTCTATGACCATGGTGACAAGTGTTTATATCTTGAAAAAATAAATAGGCGTTGGGTATCGAATAACTGGTCGCAATCTTTTACTACGTTTGTTTTAAACAACATAGTGGTATGTGACAAACTACACCCTTTTAACCATGACTGATAGTCCGTTGTTGTAAAGTTGGCACATACAACCACAAGCTACCTTACCACAAAACACCATCCATAGTAGAATTTTTCTGGCAACCGTAGTTGTTTTAGACTGAGCCGACACTTGGTCCAAGCCTCATACAAGGCTCAATCCAACTATGCTGCATGGAAAGCCCAGCAAGACTAGGCCTTCCCTTGGCCCTCTATCGGGCAGGATCCATTTGTGCTCGACTTTTGGGAAGATCCACTACATGCCTTACGAAGCCATGATCGTGGGACAGACGTCACTTCCACGCTCACACCGAGGATCTATCCTCCGCGTGCCCTTCGAGGACCTCCTCGCCACGTGCCAGTCGAGGACGCATACCCCGAGTGCCCTCCACGACGTGTCCTCCTTGTAGGGCACACAACCAACATCTCTCTAGATATCCCAGAGTCCCCTTGACCTTGAAAAGATCGTGTTCATCACCTCCCTAGTATTTCAGAGCAGTTCACCCATGATGGAGACCATATGCTGGTCTTCACTACACACGTAGGTCCTGGTAGTCTCTATTTTGAGCCTTCCCAGTCGGCTCAACATGGGGACCTTGGCCCAACGCTGGGGGCTATAAATACTCTCTTATACCACAAGGTCAGGTATTCATTTATTCACTCTCTCACTCTCTACTTGTATTTTGCTCTGAATCTTACTTTGGAATCAGAGTGTCTTGTAGGTATCCTCTACCCCCCGCATTCACTTCAACAGCCATACGAGTCAATTTCTGTGGGCGATTGAAGATTATTCTGGTCTGGTACGATTAGTGGCGCCGTCTGTGGGAACCCTTGGTCAAAGTTCTATTGACTTCTCCTTAAGAAAATCCTAATTTAGTAACTTTTGACTTTTGATGAATCTTGAGTTTTCTTGATGAATCATGATTAACCCTTGATCTAATGATGAATGTGACTTCAAATTGTTGATGTTGACCAAAAATCTTTAAGTTTGACAGTAGATTGGTCAAAGTTGACTTTTTGTCCAATATAGTTGATTTTCAATCACTTGGCTAACTGATTGAGCAAATTTGTGATGTAAGGCTTGAAATTTGGTATGAGGGTATCTTAAGACATATGAGAAACCGTGAAGTCCATTTGAGGCATTAGAAACTCAATTTCCTTTGGGAGAAGCAAAACCCTAGTTGTAGGTCAATTGCTTAGGAGGAGAGTTTGTCTGGTCAACCCTTGAGTAGTCTTGAGTACTTGAGATTCCTATGACCATGAGGGCGTATCTTGAATCAATTTGTCTCAAAGATGGGAGGGAAATTTTTTGGGTATAACACTATCAAAGTAAATTGGTTATTCAAGTTGAATCATAATGTTGATGGCTTGATAGCAAGACATAAAGCAAGATTAGTAGCTCGAGGGTTTCTTTAAAGAGAAGGACTCGACTACTCTGAAGTATTTGCTCCAGTAGCAAGATTGGAGACTGTTTAACTAGTTCTAGCATTGGCATGTAACCAAGGCTGGTCGACATTTCATTTAGATGTGAAATTAGCATTTCTGAATGGTCCTTTAGACAAAGAAGTTTATGTCACACAACCTCATGGGTTTGTGATTCAGAAGGAAGCGAGTAAAGTATATAAGTTTCACAAAGCGCTCTATAGCCTCAAGCAGGCACTTAGGGTATGGAACAAGAAGATCGACTCATACTTATTTGAATTGAGAATTGTCAAATGCAAATCTGAGTATGGTGTCTATGTCGATGATGTACTAGTAACTGGAAATAGCTTGGAGAACTTTTCGAAGTTCAAAGAGATGATGATGAAGGAATTTGAAATGTCTGATATGGGAAAATCTCTTATTTCTTAGGTATGGAATTTAAAATGTCAAAGAAAGGTATGGTGCTACATCAAAGGAAGTATGTCAAAAAAATACTCAAGATATTCAGAATGGATGATTCAAATCCTGCATCCTCACATGTCGAACCAAATGTAAAATTGGAGAATAATGGAGAGAAAGACAAAGTAGATGTAACTTTGTTCAAGAAAATTATGGGATCTCTGAGGTATGTGTGCAACAGTCAACCTGATATAGGTTTCACTGTAGGATTAGTAAGCAGATATATGAGTGAACCAAGAGTGTCACATATGAAGGCTGCAAGAGGAATCCTAAGATATTTGAAGGGTTTGATAAATAGTGGAATACTATTTAGACGAGATTCTGAAGACAAAGAAGCCATAGTTAATTATTTTTCAGATGTTGATTGGTCTGGAGATAAGGAAGATCGAAGAAGTACAACTGGATATTTCTTTCAAGTATTTGGTGCCCCAATCTCATGGTGTTCGAAGAAACAACCTGTGGTGGCATTATCATCTTGTTAAGCTGAATAGATAGCAGGATCCTATGTTGTATGTCAATAAATTTGGATCAGGTCTGTACTTGAAGAAATAAAGGCCGAAGTGAAGAAATCTCTTGTATTGCAAATTGACAACAAGTCAGCCATAAATCTGGCGAAGAATCCAGCTCTACATGGAAGAAGTAAACATATTGAAGAAAAGTTTCACTTCTTGAGGGAAAAGTTAAATTGAGGTGAACTTGAAGTAATGCATTGCTCGAGTGAAGCACAATTGACCGACATTTTCACCAAAGGATTGAAGATTGACAAATTTCTGAGTTTGAGAAAGAAATTAGGAATAGTTCAGATTGACTATTTTTGAGGATGTTCGACAACTTAGATTATAGGGGTGTGTTGAAATATTATATTAGATTTTTTAAAATATTAGATTAGATTTAATATTTAAATATAATCCAAGTTATGTAGACCCAAGCCTAATTAGGTTTGTATATAAATAGTCATAGTATGTATCATTATTTGTACAATTCAATAATAAAAATCCTTATTTCCTTTATTATTATTTCCCCACTAAAAGTGCCTCACGCACTAACAGAAATCACATGCTAAGGAACAAAACATGATAGAGTTCTACCATAAAATTAAAGAAGATCAAGAGTTGTAAATTATTACAAATCAGTTTTTTCAGTGCAATTGATATTTGCAAAATGATCTACACAACAATTAATTTTTCGATAAATATTTTTGATCTCATTAGCACCAGTATTGTCATAAAAAATAAGAGAAAAAAAGATTCAACTGTTTTGTTGAGAAGTCAAGAAACGAATTCTTAAAGAAATGTTATCATTATGCTTTTTGATTATAGTAGTTTTAGAGATCGATTGACTAAATTTATTAATCACATCCTATACGTTTGTCAAATCATATATCAACTTTTTATTTTTATTTTCAATTTTAATTTAAATATTCTCTCTCTCTCTGGTTTTACTGTAGGAGTGATGGTGATGAGATGACACATAATCTTGATGTCGATTCCTGACATATTAGAGGGGCTCAAGAAAATAGGTCGAATTTTCTTTAGCAGGACAGCTAGGTCCTCCTCCTCGACATGTGTCATAGATGTGCCTAGTTTGGGAGTGAGAAATTTTCAAGACCCGATCTAGACCTCTCTCAGATTCTCTATAGGTCTATGAGAACATGGAACTCTTGTTTTGATATATCCAAGATAGGGTAATTCATGGGAGGCAATTTCCTCGGATATAAAGCTTAAGCATAACCATTGAAACCTTAGGGATCTAGAGTTGCCTTTGTTGAATTCTCTGGTGAGGCGCTTCCCTAATAACTGGAAATACTACGAAAAAGACCTTTAACAACGACTGGAAATGATATATAAATACTCAGGTCTAAACGTTGTTGCATGTGGTTGTATATGTGTTACTTTGAATTATGGTCCAATGACCATAGTAGTAAACTGGAAAGCGCGCGTCATATAACAAAACTTGTATTACCAGAATCAACAATACACCATTTGTGAATTGATATCAAAACTTTTATTACATTAAAATATACGTAAGTAGGAATATTAAAGAAGGGAAAAATATATATGAAAAGACAAGTAGATATAATCATTCAACAACTCGAGGAATTAAAGAATAATTAATGAAAAAACTTGACATGCATGAAATCATTTGGATTTTAGACTTTCTAGGATTAGGGAAGAGGAAGAATCGTAAGAAACAATATAAAATCAAAATTTGAGGGAGATGAGGTTCGAACCCATGAGAGGTTGATGGTATCACCGCAGTCTTCTCATCAACCGTTATTATACCCTTAAATTTTTTAATAAAAAAATAAAAAAATGTTAGCGCATGAGTTCAGAAGTGTCACCACGATGTTTGGAAGAACCGTGGTGACTTTAGCATTGTTATATGTGTGTTTTGTAGTAGTGTGGAATAAATACGTCCTAAAGTGATCAATGAGGGCCGAAGGTATGTCTATAGGCGATCTGACATGGTGGTCAGCTTCCATTGGACCCATGGAGACGATCGAATGTGGACGGCGTTCTTTGAGAGACCTACTTTTTTTACCTCTGCGAGAAGGTCTAGACAACTCTCTCTATCTAGTCCTTCCTTTGGAACAACGATGCTAGACGAGAATCTGAGAACATTGCCAAACAATCTCCTTATGACTAGAATTTGTAGTACTTTTCTCTAAGCATTTAGTTGGTGAGTCCCATTCACTTCTAATAGTCTATCCTCAGAGATTTGATAGTCAACTTATTCAAGTTGGTTGATGATGCTCTGGAGATGCTATTTATCAGTATCCTCTTCAATACCTCGACCTTGGTGGAATTGTTGTACTTATCAAGGGGGAGATATTTAAACTCAGACACCTTTACTCCTTATGTGTTGCCCCAAGTCAGCCCTTATTATAAAGACTGTACCAAGCGATAAGGAAAACACTAGATTCAATATGAGGAAGGCCTATCAATCGTTTGAAAGAGTGATATATCTTAGTACTCGAGAGTAAGGCTTGTTTAAGTTATTTCACTTAATTATGTGTAGAAAATAAATTCCTACAGTCCAACCCTCAAACTAACATCACACACATATATGATTGTTTTTATTTAGGTAGATTTTATGCTATACTCATTGTATAAAGTGATAAACCGTTGTGTAATTGGTATGATTTATACAAAAATGATTCCCATATACAAAAGTCATTCATAGTGAGTGTCTTTAAAATTGTAAGTTTATGTCATATACCTTCGGACTTCAAAGCTGCCGTAAGAATAGGTGTCTTTTTTACCATAAATAACTTTTAGTGACAGTTAAATCCGTAGTTATAAAACTCCTTCACTTTTAAACATATTTTAACTATTTCATTCATTCAACCAAGTAATAAAGCACTCTTGTCCCTTCCAAAAAGCAAAGCCACTCCCCAATAATGTACTAATTAACATATTACCAACACATAAAGCAATACAAAGCATGTATGCACCCACGGGTTATTCAATTTCCATATGCTGGATTCAATATTCATTTTTCCTTTCCTCCAACTATAAATAACCTCATCTCCCTCCTTCCTCTTGTCCTCAAATCAAATACATCTCTTCATATCTTTCTATCACACTCAACTATCTTTCTCAAAACACTCTCTTTCAAATTATTCCAATAAGAAAAACGGCTTCTATAAAAATTTCAAAACCTAGTTATTGAAAAAAAATAATTTAAATATTGCTTGTAAATTGAGAATGATTCGTATATATATATATATATATATATATATATATATATATATATATATATATATATATATATATATATATATATATATATATATATATATATATATATATATATATATATATATATATATATATATATATATATATATATATATATATATATATATATATATATATATATATATATATATATATATATATATATATATATATATATATATATATATATATATATATATATATATATATATATATATATATATATATATATAAAATGATTTTTATTTTGTTTGATTCTCATGTATTTTTAGTAGTTATCTTTGATTTATTAATTTAATTTTAAGTTGTTAAACTGTGTATTTATTTTAATATAAAATAAAATTAAAAAATTATTTATAATTATTATCAAGTAAAACTTTATTACCTTAATAATATTTATATAAATTTTTGTCGAATTTTAGTTATTTAATACATAAACCTGTGAAAATGCTAGTTTCTATAGTAGCTTAATTGTTTTTTTTTTAAATATCTATTTTAATTTTATAAAGGGATTGCATAAATTTATTTGTAATTACAATAATTTATTGTGAAATATAATTGAGACAATGATATGAATTAATCCCATATAAAAAGAGATATTTTATTTGAAAATAAAATACATGTTTGTATTTTGATTTTGGGAGTAGATCATGAGAGATCGTCTTGTGTAAATTGTTTTTGAATTAATATATCCTTGACAAAAAAAATACGTGCTTGTAAATTGAGAATGATATTCGTAATAAGTTTTACAAATTTAAATAACTATATAATGATTTTTGTTTTGTTTTGATTATCATGTCTTTTTATTAGTTATTTTTTATTTAGATATTTAATTTTAAGTTGTTAAAGTTGTGAATTTATAAAATAAAAGATACATTCTATTTGAAAATAAAATACATGCTTGTAAATTGAGAATGATATTTATAATTAGTTTTATAAATTTAAATAACTATAAAATTATTTTTGATTTGTTTTGATTATCATGTCTTTTTAATAGTTATATATTTAATTTTAAGTTGTTAGTCTTGTGAACTTATAAAATTAAAAATTTATTTTTAATTATTATCAAATAAAACTTTATTAGTTTTATAAAATTTAAATATAATTGTGTCAAACTTTAGTCATCTAATGAATGAAAATGCTAATTGCTATAGCAACTTAATTATTATTTTTATATTACTATTTGAAATTTACTAATGAGCTTGTAAAAATTTATCTGATTTTAATTAATATCAATTGAAACATGAACATTCTTTTTTAGATATTATTTTCAATATTTTTATTATACTATCTATGATCACTATTATAAAATAAAAAGACTAAAATATAATTGGCTTTGGTAATATATATTTATTAAAATAATATATTTATCTAAGTTAGTAGGTAATTGATAGGTTAATTAATTTTTTGACTATAATTAATTTGAGATTAAAAATATTTATTTTAATTATTCTTTTTTTAATGATTTTAAAGAAAACATAATTCTAATTTTTCAATCGAAACATGAGCATTCTTTTTTTAGATATTATTTTCAGTATTTTTATTATACTACCTATAGTCACTATTATAAACGAAAAATATTAAAATATAATTGACTTTGATGTTATATATTTATGAAAATAATTTATTTATCTAAGTTAGTAGGTAATTGATAGGTTAATATATTTTTTTGACTATAAATACTGAGATTAAAAAAATTTATTTTAAGTATTTATTTTTTGATAATTTTAAAGAAAATATAATTTTAATTTTAGTGTTTAGAACTTTAGATTCACAAGTGTATTTTAAAATTGGAATTTAAGAGAATATAAGTGATTTTTTTTTTTTGAATAACCAAGTATTAAAAAAGAATTTCGCAAATAACCACGTTTCAGAAAAAATTACGCAAATAACCATGTTTCAGATGACTCTCCAAAGGAGGAGCCATCTCACTTGGCGCCTACACCCATTATTTAAGGGGAGGCGCCATCTCACTTGGCGCCTAGGTTCTTAGGGCATGCCCTAAGTCAAGTGAGATGGCGCCAAGACGCGCTGCAACTTCTGTCACACATTTACAAATCTGAAACGTTTCTCAACGTTTACAACAACAGCTTTCCTTTGGTAGCAAAACCAGATTATTGGCCTGCATACGACGGTGAAATAGTGTGGCACAATGATCAAATGCGAAGAAACAAGAAGGGTCGTCCCAAAAGTAAGCGCATCACAACAGAAATGGACGATCTTGACAAGCTGGAAAGAAAGTGTGGTTTATGCCGTCAGGTCGGACACAATCGCAAAAATTATCTGAATCGGGCGTCTGCCTCGACCACATAAAAATTGTAATACATAAAATCTTTCCTTAATTATGTTGTAAACATTAGGGTTTTTCGTTAACAGTATTTGCTACAATAAATATTGCGCGTACAAGAAAAATACACGATATTCCGTCTACGAAATTACAATTGTTAACACAATTTCATCTGACTCATGCATCATCAACATTACATCGCTGTCTGTTTTGACTTCCTCCAACCATACATTAGGTCTTCCTGTCGCATGTGAGGTTGTTGTTCGTCTTCGCTGGATCCTTCAAATTTTTCCCCCTCCACAATGTCTCCATCTAGCCATCGCATCAACACCCGCTTCAGACGCTCTATGGAGTGAATGTGCCAGAATTTCATTTTCATCGCAGGTTTCGTGGCGAAGAAGATAACGTAACCATCTCTGGTAAAAAATATGGGTGACGTCATGACGCAAATAACAAAGTAAAAAATAAAAAAACAGTGCGAGAAAGTGTGAGAAATGACGGAGAAACGGACGAATTATTTATAAAACAACATTTTGCCCTAGTTTTGCCCTAGGAGCCAAGTGAGATGGCGCCTCCTCTCACTTTTAAAGTGCATGCGCCATCTCACTTGGCTAAAAGAGAGAGGAGACGCCAAGTGAGATGGCGCCTAGGGAAAAACTAGGGGTGGAGGCGCCAAGTGAGATGGCTCCTCCTTTGGAGAGTCATCTGAAACATGGTTATTTGCGTAATTTTTTCCGAAACGTGGTTATTTGCGAAATTTTTTTTTAATACCTGATTATTATAAAAAAAAAAATCAATATAAGTAGTTGATATAGTAATTGTCTTGTTAGATCATTTTAGTTAAAAATAAAAAAAAAATTCTTCAAAGTTCGAACCCGTGACCTCTAATAGAAAAAAAATATATTTGTCTATTTGAAAAGTGAAAGTAATTTTTTTGAGGTATCACATAGGACTATTAGATGATGTGGCATAAAAGAAATAGAATTTTATTAGCACGTGTCGTGATATTAGTTGTTGCTTCAAATTTAATATATTACTAGATGAAGACCCGTGCGATTTGCGGGAGTATATTTAATTTATTCTTTTTTTTATAATTGAGACAATGATATGAATTAATCACATATAAAAATATATTTAATTTAAAGAAAAATGCATGCTTGTAAATTGAGAGAGACATTTTTTTTATTTTGATTCTTAAAACTTTTGGTAATTATTTTTTATTTAAATATTTAATTTTAAGTTGTTAAAAATATGTATTAATTTTTAGTGTTAACTAAAATTGAAAGTTTATTTGTAAATATTATCAAATTAATTTTTTAATATCTTTATAAAATTTATGTTTATTTCATCAAATTTTAATTATACGATGAATAACGGTTGAAAATGCTAGTTGCTAAATTAGCTTAATTATTATTTTTTATTATTTATTTTTATTAATAAAAATGTAAAAATTTATTTTATTTTATCATTGATATCAATTGAAATATGAACGTTCTATTTTTAGACATTATTTTTTTTTATATACACGCTATATGATCATTATTATAAATGTAAAGAGTACATTATAATTCATATGTTTTCTCATATGCAAGAGATTAATTTGTCCAAGAGAAAGAAAGAAATCAAGAATCTTATCATTTTTATTTAGTTTATTATTTGTTATTATATGGAAAATATTCTAGTAAAATATATAAATACAATAAAAGATCGTTGCCTACTCTATTATATTTTAAGATCAGTTCAATGTGATTTATCTTTAAAAATTGTGCAAGAACTACTTTAAAATTAAAAATATTTATTTCAAGTGTTATTTTTATTATTGTAATTTTAAGAAAACAAAAAATATTTAATTGTGTTTAGATTATCACATCTCTTTTTTATTTTTGAAATTTCAAATGATATTCTTAGTTTAAGTAACTATTAGGGAAATATGCATAGTTAGAGTAATGGTTAGCTTGTTAGACCATTTTATTTAAAATGAGATTTTTTTTTTCTGTCTTTGCAATGGTTTCAATATGTGACCTCCAATAAAGTAAAAGTATTGCATTTAGTCTTTTTAATAGTGAAATTAAAATTTTAAAGGTTCCACATAAGACTATAGGATGATGCAGTACAAATGGAGTAGAAGTATTCATTATGTTAAACAAGACATTAGACAGTGCTTTTTTTGACTTTTAACAGCGCTGCTAAAAGTAAAGACAACTCTTTTTTTCAAGGTAAAAGCGCTGTTTTATGCCCACTTTAGACAGCGCTTTTACATTAAAAGCGCTTTCTTATGCACCCCCTTTAGACAGCGCTTTTAAAATAGACAGCGTTTTTTTATATACCCCTTTAGCAGCGCTTTTACTTTAGACAACACTTTATGTTATTTTTTAAGTTAGGCTTTAGACAGCGCTTTTCTTTAAAAGCGTTGTCTATTCCCCCACCAGCACTTTCCCACTTTAGGCAGCGCTTTTTGACTTTTTTCAGCGCTTTTCTCTTAAACCGCTGTCTATTGATCATTTATTTTTAATAAAATACCTATTTTGACTTACAAAAGTGCTGCCCAATATATATATAATGCATTTTAATCAGATTTTAACCATATTTGAACCAGGTTTTCACCATATTATGCACCATATTTGGTAGCTTCATTCCAATAAAATATGCATATGTAAAAATTCCACATATATATAAATTGATGATATATACAACAACTACTACAAAATTTATGATACAAGTTAAAATTCTACAAGTTGAAAATCCTAAAATTCAAAATTGATGTTACATCTACATCTTACTATCTTCGAGAATTCTCATAAAGAAACAACAACATGAATATCTTAGCTCTATCTTCTACACATGCACCTATAAACCTGGAAAAAAACCAAATGATCGAAATTCATAACATGATAATATTAATGTTGCACTTTATTCGAAATTAATTTATACTCAAAACTCGAAAGTTCTCATCAAAGGAAATAAGGCAATATACCTTAGCTTATAAAATTCTCAATCCGATAATGAATTGACACCATTCCTCCTTAAGTTCATCCAATTGATCTTTTGAGTAATGTGCACAATTAAATTCCTCAAAGTATTACATATATAATAATATAACATAGTATGTGATTTAGTTAAAATAATATGTCATTTTATGAAAAACACAAAATATGAAAATAGTATGTAATTCCTAAGTTAGAAATTCATACCGTGGATGGAATCTCTAATCGATCAAAAAGAATAGTTTCTTTCATAAACCTCAACATGAAATAGTCGCAATCTATACCGTTACGCTGACGAAGACAATACACATGGAAAGAAAATACGAATATATATATATATATATATATATATATATATATATATATATATATATATATATATATATATATATATATATATATATATATATATATATATATATATATATATATATATATATATATATATATATATATATATATATATATATATATATATATCAGGATATACCCCTTAAATTGTTTTATCAAGTATCATCACTAATGTAATCAAAACTGAACATCTCTTTGTGAAAATATACCTCCACTATGATCTATGTAACGTTCTTGGCTCTACTTTTAGGCACTTGAATATTTCTTTGGGAGTGAAAAGCTAGTAGAACGCTATAATATAAATGATTGTTTAGAATAATCTCACATAGAAACATAAACATAAACACAAATCCAGATATATATCTTTGGGAGCGAAAAACTTACGTGTCAATCATCTTCTTCAAATCTGGATATGTTGACCAATCATTGTATAACGAATCCAGATAATACACGGTATCTCTTATAAGATTAATCGCAACCAATAACCAGTTTCCACTGTAAGATTAAACAAAGATTAAACAATGGCCAAAAACGGAAAATTATAATAGATCAAGTTAGGATGAAAATCTAACCCGTTGCCAGTATTATATGGTAAAAAGAACAACTTTTCAGTATCTTTGCTGGCCATGAATAAACCGAGTACATATGCTATGACATCATCCGGTCTTGTTACGATTAACCCTGAATTGACAGTGTAAGGACCTAAGAAGCCAAATCTTGCTTCTAATCCACACGGGCGCACAATGTTGTCATACAAAAACCTTAAATTAAAACATCATTAACATTATACTATATTCATTGAAATGAGGAAATAAACTGTTCATCTAATTAAACAAAGTTGATCGGAGTATACCTGATGTATGTACCTATAACGATGAGGCCTAATT